>JAWZYV010016257.1:600000-973611 GCA_038373885.1 Cheiracanthium punctorium
CTAGTAAGCAAGTGATATTCTCATCGTTTAAAGCGTTCTCGCACTCGTTATCTTTAAAAGTATTCCTATACAACTCCTTGTAAATTAAAATAACTCTCATTGACCGTATTCAATTACTTTCGGATTAGAACACAGCGTTCAGTTTCACCGTTTCAGAAGAAACGGCGAATTTGCCGCATTTACATAAAAATACAGTTTACAAAATTATCCCTTAAAATCTGCAAGCTAGAAACATCTGGAACAGGCTGTGAAATAGCGAACTACGAAATTTTTATACTTCAGAGAAATAATTTAGGAATTTCATTTAGAAGTATACATCAAACAGTCATGCCTCATGTAGTTTGATTTATTTTTTTTTCCTGAACAAAGCGATCGAATGTGAGTTCAAAATTACAATTTTACACCCGATCTTTATTTACTTAAGTATAATTTCTGTGAACTTGTATCATGTCTTCTTTAAATTAGCTTTATTGCAGACAGACAATTTGAGACATGAAGTATCGACCTAACTACCTACGCATTAAATGATACTCTGCGATGTTAAGGTGTTTGAATTTGCAAAGGAGATTTGGAAAATGACAACTCTTTTAGAAATTTTTAATTTTCATATAAAAATAGGGCGTTTTTATACGGTGTCCGATTTTATTAAAGGCCGAACTAACTGTCTTTTTCTGTGGTGTTTTATTTCCTTTCAGAAAACCAATTTTGACACAAATGTTTTATAAAAGTATTCTCACGTTTATTTAAATTATTACAAAAGGGAAATATTCTTAAATTTAATATAATAGTCTTAAATTTAATATAATATTCTTTAATATAATATTCTTAGATTTACTATGAAAGGATTGACTACCTTGCATACATCATCCTAGGATTTTATTCAGGTAATCCATATAAATTTTTCCCATATCATGAGTTAATAAGATAAGTGTTTTCTTAAAAACTTTTTACACCAAGCATCATCAACCAGTGCACTGCATACAAAACGGAAATAAAAAAGTGATTTTCTAGTAAAATATTAGGTTATTATTCTTAAAAATATTTTTCCGCAAATAATAATCACCAATATTATCCCAAATATTTATTCAAAAAACAAACAAATTAAGCCTTGTAGGGTTAAATCTAACAGAATTTAATGGCACAAATGGAGTAACTCCCTTAGCAACCATGTAGATAGCAGCACTAGTAGCTGAATTTCCTATTATAACCGCAAAAAAATATCTCAAAACTAAAAAAATGGACTTACACCATTTGGGCTTTAAGCGGCTCATTTAAACATAACATTACTTACTGCTCGAATATTCTCATTTAAGCATTCAGAAATGTTTTTATGTTCTACAAATAAACGTAACTAATTTCATTTTATTTTGAAGAACATAAAAAAACATAAACTATTTACATAAAAGAAAGGAACTGTTTGACAGATTTGTTGATGATTGAAAACTTTTATCAGTATTGCCAGTTTAAAAAAGCTATTAAATATAACTTCCAATTTTACCGAACGAATCGTGTATTGGCTGGAGAAACATTCTACCACACAAAGGCTCCGGGTTGGATTCCCGGGATGGACTTAGATGTTATTTTGTCCGACCCTTGATAGGAGACAGTGATGGTTCTCCTGTTAGGTGCCTCCATTATGAAATGACCAGTACTTCCGGTCTACAAGTGACCGATGTCTATAAACACCACGTGGCCGCCATTACAAAAAGATACATACTCATTTCAGACTATAGATCAAGTGTGCCCACATTTTCCCCCAAAATATCTTCTGTTTCAGACACAAAATAGCGTTTTGAAAAAAGCTTTTGCCATCCAAAATTCTCAAAAGTCTGTGGATACATATTCCTTACGAGTTATTTTCTACTTGCACAGCTTTGAAAATTTCAAAATAAACATCTTCAAACATTTTAGCATATATATAGAAGCATATATATTAGATGGCCATTGTTAAACTCTTAGTTATATAGGCAAATTAAAATGGTAAAAGGAAAATGTCCGCTCCTACTCACGTGTTCTTCAAAATTAAAATTGACGCAGATTTTTCGTAAATATTCGGGAAAAAATGACAAAGTATAATTTATGTTTCCAAAGTTTATAGCACATTGTAGCCTGTATTCATCTGACGTATTGTTCAAATCTAATGAAATATGCCTGTGCAAGTCCCGTTTCGCCAACTATCTTTGGTGGGTGCAAGTTTGCGACAAAATATTCTTTATCAAGAATGGAACGGACAATTTCTTGTAAGAAAATCAAATTTCATATTTTTTCACCATTTTTTCTTCTTAAGTGTCTCATCCCTCCATTTACCTAATTCAACAATAAATGAAATTATTAATGAAAGTTGGTTTTCTCCAAGCCTCACTCAACTGCTTTCTTAGATCGACACAAAAAATTAGCCTTCTCGGTGTTCAATTTGTGGACCCAAATCGCTTCAAAAATTGGGTAATTTTTTATTTCATATATCAAATCTGTATACATTGGAGAATTGAAATGTGCATTTTTTCTTTCTAGAAAAGATTTTTAATATAGATTTTTATCATGTGAAACTAAGCTTCAGAAAAACCAATTTCAGACGTTATTGCGTTAAAAAAAACTTTTTTTAATAAATAGCAATTGAATTACAGTTAATTTCCGTTTATGACATTATATAAGAAAATGCACCACAGCCTAACGCTTTGCAGGTTTATTGAATCATGGTCAGATTCGTCGCCGTCTGAGGACCAGTCCAAAAAAATCTAAATCACTATCACTATCAAAACTAAAATGTCTTTCAGAATCTCATAAATCATCCGTAATATATACTCTGTCAATTTCTGAACGATTTCTACCAGCCATTTCTGATTAGACAAGGCGGCAAACAAGTGAAGTCAGAGCATTACATACCGAGTATTACCTTCAAATACCTCAATTGAGTGGACACGACTAACGACATGTGTTGGTCAAGACCTAAACGTCTAAAACGTATCTAATTTACTTCACTGGTTAACCCTTTAACGCTTAGTGTTCACGCTCTGGGAACACCCAACTCTGACATTTTGACTGCTGCCAGTCACGAAGAATAGATTGGATTTCTATAACAATAGTTGCGGGTGATGTAGCTCTACGAGAATCCTTTACTTTTTAGCACGACATTTCCCGTCAAAAAATGGTCACGATTATTTTTAACAACACTGACATCTTCTGAAAAATGGAAGAATGCGAGAACAGGTAGATAAATTGCCCAATGCTGAAAAAAGGGCAGCCGTTGTAATCGCTCGACTTAACGACCAGCAAGATGGCGGACGATCGAAACGTTCATCGCATACCACAGATCTAGAGACCCTTTTTTTGACGCAGCTGGCTGTGCTCGCTCGATTTTGTCTCTAAGTTTATCATGAACATTTTCAGTTTTTTTACTTTTATCAGGTTGTAACAAAAGTTTTCCCGCCATATCTGCCTGAAATACTAACTCCTTAGATAACTGTTTTTGAACTTTCGGTACCAAACCTGCACAGTGTCACATGATACAACAATAGTACTGAAAGCTGTACTCCTAATTCGTTGATATTATATAGCTGACTTTTTGCAACACAACTGGAAGTAAAGGATGGTTCTAATCCTCTAGAGTGATAGTTCTATTTGAGACATCTTATACTGAATGATAACTATATTTTTTACAGATTTCACAACACAGTGTTATAAAGTAAACCTCTTTCTTTCAAATGCCAAAAATCGTTTGACAAAATATCAGCAAATACGCCAACGAAAAGTGTGTGCTGACGAAATTTGCGGTGGCAGGAAACTTTCGTTACAACCTAATAAATAAAAATCTTTTCTCACTATATCTTAAAATACGCTCGTGTTCATTAGACAATTTACCTATAGAAATATTTCGATAGAATTGGTTAATTACTTTTAACCCTTTGAGGCGCAACCCTTTCCCAATGCTGAAAAAAGGGCAGCCGTTGCCATCGCTCGACTTAACGACCAGCAAGAGGGCGGACGATCGAAACGTTCATCGCGTGCCGCAGATCTAGAGACCCTTTTTTGACGACAGCTGGCTGTGCCACACAGCCACCATCGTCCACCCTCTTGCTGGTCGTTAAGTCGAGCGATGGCAACGGCTGCCCTTTTTTCAGCATGGGGCAATCTCTCCAGCTGTTCTCGCGTTCTTCCATTTTTCAGCAGATGTCAGTTGATGTTAAAAATAATCATGACCATTTTTCTTACGGGAAAGGAAGTGCTAAAAAGTAAAGGATTCTCGTGGAGATATGTCCCCCGCGACTATTTTTATAGAAATCAAATTTATTCTTCGTGACTGGCAACAGTCAAAACGTCAAAGTTGGGTGTTCCCAGAGCGGGAACACTGCGCGTTAAAGGGTTAAAATACGTTTAGTGTATTTTGATTACTTCCGGAATGAAACACTATGTTGAGTTTTCGATTCGCATGTCCATTTTAAAAGAAAATAATAACAACACTGCACTCTATTCTTTGCATAAAAATGTAATTTATAAAATTATCCCTCAAAATATATTCAGAAACAATCTGAAAAGGCTTGTAAGCACTGAACTACTCAATTTTTATACTTTGGATAAATAATTTGGGAATTTCATTTAGAAATACGCATTTGAACAGCTATGCCACTTGTAGTCTAAATATTTTTTTGTAAATTGAACAGCGTGATTTAATTTCAGCTCAAAATTACCCTTTAACTCCTACGAACTTGGAATGCAGCACATATTTCTAATTCAGATTAGAATTACACCCGAGACGTAAATTTTAGAAAGAAAGACTGGGTGAATGCCGTACGATGTTAATGTTTCTAAAACAATTCTAACTTGTATATCTTCTGTTTCAGACACAAAGTAGCGTTTTGAGAAAATTTTTGCCATCCGAAATTTCCATGTGCCTCGAGATAAGGTTATAGTTGCAAGCGTTGTATGTTTCAGATAAAACTCTGCTTTAAACTATCATGCATAAGTAGATGCGAATTTGGGAAATCAATATTTTAAATGTTATTTGAACATTTTGAACATGTATCAACGAAGTTGAAGAGTTAAAAATTAGTAAAGAACTTTCCAAATAATAGACATGCATAAAAAAACGAATTGGTAAAATGTGCCCCATACACTAATGAGATTATGTATAAAATTTTTAGAATTATACCCTCATAGTTGTCAGAGGCATGAAGATAAATATATTCTGTTTTAAACCACTCTTCAATGATCTACAAGGAAGCGTTTTAGGGGTAGTGGAGAAATTACGAAAGAAAATATTTTTGGACTCTGGCAATAAACCTTGATATTCCAAATTCACGTGCAGCCCCTGATCATCTTTGTTTAAAGATACTTCTGAGATGTTTTAGGATGAAAGCCAGAAATTTTATACATCACGTAATTATAGTGTATGGAGCACATGTTACTAACTGGGAATTTTTTAGTTCGGGGGATTGTGCACAAATTAAAAAAAAAAAATATGTAACAATCTGAAAATAATTTTCTAATACAATTAGAAAATAATTTTCTAATACTCTTACAATCTCTTAAATCTGACCGGTGTGATAACTATTCTAACACGAAAATAAGTTTTTTGAGCCAGGGTTGGGTTTTTGTCGCCCAAAACTGTTTTTTGACATGACAGAGGTAAAACCTGTCGAAAACCGACTTTATTTTACGGTACAGCGAACAATAAACTTCTACATAAGTTTTTCTTGGCTATTAAAAAGTATAATTAATTATATTACTATGAACATAGTAATTATTTTATTATGCTGTTAAGTGGAAAAATAATTAAAAATATAAAATATTAAAAATTTTGATACATACCTCTTTAAGTTTCTGTGATGAAATTTAAAATCAGAATTTTGCACTTATAAAATATTATTACTTTTATTTTATTTAATTTTTTAAGATACACATGGATGTCTGCATAATCTTAAAATATTTATCCTAAATTTATAATCACCCCTAATATAAACCAAATAAAGAACCACTGCAACTTTTTTCGAACTAAAACTGTCATTTAATTAAAAAAATTCGTATTAATTGTGAACCAAAAATATGTGTAAAATGACAATTTTAGCAAGCAGAATCGCTGCTACGAAGCATGCGATAGAAAGTTTCTCAAGTTCGTTTCTTTAGTGTTCTTTACTACAGTAAAGATTTTTTTTTAAAAATTAAGGCTGGATAACGTGTACTTTACATCTATTCCCCTCCCACCCAATGAAAAAAATAATCTAATCAGAATTTCTAAGGTGTAATACATAAAATACTTCGCGGTATTCAAAATTAATAATGGAATGTGTCATAAAATAAAACCTATAAATGTAAAAATAAATAAGTAAGTAAAAATCATATTTATTTTACTTACAACATATAAAATTGTGAAGTAATTATGTTGGGAAAATGTAAATTTCCGAATTATATTTTTTAAAGTTAATCCAGTTATTTTTTGTTAACTATCTTTCAAAGTCTTTTTTTAAACTTATTGTTTTAAGATACAATCTTTATCTGAAATATAATTAGCCGAAATAAAATAGATATGCGATGTTAAAAAAGTCGGGGTTTTTGACTGTTTTCGACATTTTTGACCAGGAGGTTTTGACACGACGGTAAAAACCGCCATGCGACAAAATCTTGCCAACCCTAGTTTGAAGCTTTTTTAACCCTTTAACGCGCAGTGTTCCCGCTCTGGGAACACCCAACGTTATTTTGGCCCACGGGGAACATCTGACGTTTTGACTGTTGCCGGTCACGAAGGATAGATTTGATTTCCATAAAAGTAGTTGCGGGTGACATAGCTCCACGAGAATCCTTTACTTTTTAGCACGTCATTTTCCGTCAAAAAAGGGTCACGATTCTTTTGAACAGCACTGACATCTGCTGAAAAATGGAAGAATGCGAGAACTGCTGGATAGATTAAGCAATGCTGAAAAAAGAGCAGCCGTTGCCATCGCTCGACTTAACTACCAGCAAGAGAGTGGACGATCGAAACTTTTTCACGTGCCACAGATCTAGAGACTCTTTTCTGAAGCAGCTGGCTGTGCGGCAATCTGCCAAGGATGAGAGGGAGGGGAGTCTTGGTAGCAGGACTTTCTAAGGGGTTCCTAACGCGTATCCACGTTACATCTGGGGAAAAACTACCAAAACTCCAGACCGCTAAATCGACAGCCGCGCGGTGGGACCCGAACCCGGGACCTTCACACTTCGGCCGTCTACCATTATCAGTGACATAACCACTGTGCCATGGTGAAGACTATAATTTTCAAGACCACTTCAGACATAAAAAAGGAAAAGGAGACCAGAGAGAAAAAATCAAATTATCCTTTTAGCATTTTGATAAAGCTCTTTTTTCCTTATTTTAGATTTTTTTGGCTGAAGAATTTCTGAGCTCAGCTTAAACCCAGCTGCCAAATACGTCAGATTGAAGGGTAATGCAGAAAAGCCAGCCGGTACTCTTTTGAACTGATCACTCAGTATAAAATCTATCAGTGGGATACTCCAGAAAGAAACAAAAAAAAATGCCTCCTTCTACAGACTTAATTCCTCAATAGAAGCATCGACCTCCAATCGATGCCTCTCGGCAACCTGTTGATATTGCTTTTGCGCCCTCTTCTAAACGACTTCTAGACGCTGAAACGACAACACACAATTCAGGTCGTTTAATTTAAAGAGGGGGGCGTTGGGGAAAGAGAGAGAGGGAATCATGTTGCCAATACGCGAAGCTAAATAACAACATCCATTCGAGCTGAGCTCTGCAAATCCCCGTTTATACACGTCCTGGCCATTCAGCAACTTTGAAGAAGCGCGGTGGAGGTTTTAGTGGAGGACAATCATTGCATAAATGCCTTCCCCCCCCCCCCCCCCCCCCGCTAAATTGCGGTGTGCTGCACTGCAGACACACCATTTGGCGAAACGGCGTGTAATGACACGCACGGCCTTAATACGCGCAGGATTAATTAAGGCTCAAAGGAGCCGGGAAGAGACAGTTACGCAGTCTTAATGTCGGTGGCTTTGGACGTTAGCACAATGCTCTCGTGTGCCTTCAGAAGAGATGGGCTATTTATTAGAGAAGAAATCAATACAGCGTCGACATTTGTTTTCAGGGCGGATTTATCAAAAAGGGCACTTTTTCAATTCCTATTATTAGCTCACACTCTCCCTATATTTATCTTGTAGAAATTTTCAATCGCTCATAAAATACTAGCTGCGTAGTTCTCCGCACGGTGGGAAACGCATATTTTCCTTAAACATATATAATTCGAATTAAACTCAGTAATTCGGAATCTCAAAACGTGAAAAAATACTTGAATCGTGACTAAAAGTTGACGTCATGAGTGCAAATTTTAGACGATTGCAAGATGACACAAAAACTACGTCAATGTGACTGGCGATCAAAAGAGAAAGAACTTTATGGTATGCAGACATAACTTTTCTCTTTCGAAAAAATGCCCGATTTCTACATCATATAATTCTCTTTGTGAGGTTTAATTTATAGCATTAATATATAGTATATACCACATAAATAACATTACATGATGTTGACAATAATTTTATCTTGCATTTTTCAAAGCGTGGACAATGCATTACGGCAGTTATGTTACACACGACTTTATTAAATTTTACCTAAATTAAAAAACCTACATGAGACAATGGATGCATAATTTACGTTTAAAAGCCAAAAATGTACCCTGCTCCGGTGAAAATCATGACGCTCTTGTAAATGAAAACGTTCGTGATGTAACTTCTGAGAAAAAACTTATTACCCTTATTGAACTCTTAATGCAGTATCACACTTGTTACATAAAAGTGACGTTTATCTCACTGTCAATTCACACTAAATAAATAACTAATTTCATTTTTTACAGATTACAGTTGACCCCTTTATAACATGGGTCTACAAAACGAATTCTCAGAACACGACGAAAACATTACGACCGTTTTCGTGTAACACGTTAAAAGAGACTCTTACAGCACGCTGAAATGAGACATATATTCTGATATTATGACGCCTTAGCTCCTGTAATTAACATTCCTTTTGAATGGCAACACCAAATATCATTGCATTTTTACGGAGCGCGAATAAGTTTTGCCGCGATTATACCGCGCAGTTCGCACTCCAGGTGCTATTCCCTAACACGGAACGTATCTACCGTGTTAGGGAATCTACTGTAGTTGCATAGAGTCAAATTCAATAATTAAGAAAATTCTGGGTTGCCGTATTTAGTAATATTTCATCTCACCTTGGTGTCCGAAATGTATTAAAACCAAATATCCGAACTGTATCAAAAGTAAGATTTACTAAAAGAAAATCTTTTAATTTTGTATAACCCTCAGAACAACTTCGGAGTTTGCCATCTATGACGGTTTTTCATTACGTGACAACTTATGCTTGCGTACAGTGGCGTAGCCAAGGAGGGGATAGGGGGTCACAACCTCCCAAGCGGAGTTTTTTGCCATACAAAATGTATATTCTTCACTCCCTTATCGCACACACGTGTACATATATGTGAGTTGCAGTAGTCGTAACATTCCCATGAAAAATTTCTGGCTACTCCTGCTTAATCAATATACTTCAGGATCGCAATCTCCGCGGTAAAAAAATGGTCGAAAAAATGTGACACCAGAAAATTCTGATTAACGCAATGGGGTTACACAAATACGCGCCGGACATACGCTCTTGCTTCCGGAGGAGCAAATACATTAGAGGTTATGTGCTGCTCCGGATAATCTGCCAGCAAAACAGCAAAAATGACGTAAAAAATGACATCCACACGCGAAGGAAATAAAATTAAAGATATGTAGAATTGCATGTAAACTTCGATTATTTTTAAAGTGCAAGTCTGTTAGTTATTTCACGTTTGATGCGTTTTCACTTTTTCGAGTCTTAAAAGCTGTAGAAATGAGTGGTTTCACTTAAATGTTAAATATAACAACTTAAGTGGCAACAATGGATTCCGTTGCTCGGAAATTATAGCAATGTTAAAAATAGAACATGAAATGAGTTATTCATGTTTACTTTGCTAGAACTGCCATATTGGCGAAATAAACGCCGCCAGTCGATGGCCAATAGGTCAAACCACCAATTAAACTTCACACTAAAGGCAATACGCAATACTTTGTTTGGCGGAATTTAAAAAAAAATATCAATGCATACGCTAGTGACAACGGCTCATCTCAATTGTGGAATGGAATTAATAATACGTGCAGTGCTGCACTACATTTGAATATTTTTCGCCAACTTTGCTAAGAAATGTACTAAAGTAGGAATCAACATACATTTCAATTCGTAAAACAAAAAATATATTAGACAGTATTAATTACGCCTTTCTAACAGCTTTTAGTAAAAGAAACTTCCGTAGCGCTGCTATAACAAATAAGAATCAATTATTAATTACGCAGTACTTCGATCGCCAAATGCCAACATACACCATTTTGCGAGATTTTTTTGTTTTCAGGGAATCATTCGAAACATTAATTTAACAGAAATCAAAATGGGAAATAGTTATCTATCATTTATATGGTTCGATCGCCAAAATTTAATGCAGGCATATTATTGATAAGCAGCAGTTATTTAAATTATTAACTGTAGCGGGTTTTAATCACCGTTAACTACCATGTACAAAATGCGAGAATTTCAATTTTCTGAAATTTGGCGGAATTCCTCTAACTTAAATCAGTTTACTTAATTTGGTGAAAATTCTATAGATCGTTTAAAATCGCCTTAATAACTGCATTATTTCTGTATGAAAAATCGAAGTATAGCGCCGTAAAATTTATACTTGTTATTAAAAATTCTATTTCGTTACGCTCTCAGTAATTTGCGCCAAGCCCAAAACTGTACAAATCGGTAGAACCTACTACTTTCTCAAAATCGCCAAATGAGCCATTTTTTTTTCGGCCAAACTAAAAAATATACATATTAGTCTCGGAAATCTCTCAATCCCTTATTCTTTTACACATAAAGAACATTGAATTCCAGCTCTGATTTAACATGAACGCAATATTTTAATTTAAAAATAACTTTGTAAATAATCTAAACAGAAAAAAAATCATTATTCTTTTATTTTTACTGCAGGAGTCTAAATAATTTCATAAAATAGCCAAACATGGCAACCTCGATGCTTATTTCTCACTTTTTTGACTACAGGGGTTACAATCACGGAATTGCGGAGAGCAAAAATTAGCGTTTTTGATGGGGTTTTTTATCAATATCTCCTAAACTAATTCGAATTTCGAAATTTAAATTAGCAGAGGTTCTTTCTCGAAATTTTCTGAATTCGTGGATACCTCGTTCGAAACTCAACTCCCAGCCGTTTAGGAGGAGATGATGTTACACACACACACACACACACACACACACACAGACGCGCACAGATTTTAATAGTATAGACTTTTGATTCATCCACTCAAGTTCAAGTAAATTTTTTTAGACTTGTAGTGTATGACATTGGATGTTAATGCAGTTTTGGTCTCAATTGACTGGATAATTTATCAACAGAGCCCCCCAAAAGAATTTCAATCCATTAATTTTCTTTTTTTTTCATAACGGGCGGGAACTTGTCGATTAGGCATTGTCCCTTACAACGGTCCGAAGGTGTGACCATTTTATTATGCGGGCACCCAGTGAGCGGTCAGCGTTACCCCCTATATAGGGAAGGGACCCAATGACAACCACGCCCAGCCGGGGATCGAACCCCGGCCGCCGGTGGTTGAACCTGTAACCGGAGTACGTTGCTTTACCCATCATACAACTCGGTCGGCAATGCATTAATGTCTGTGGGCATCTTCAATATATTACATCTGTAGTCAGTCATTGTTTGGTCGATGCCCAAAATCTCGCCATTTGTCATCGACCTTGGCGATTTTTGCCAAAATATCGCCAAATTTGGCGACAGTCAGTCATTGGGTCCAAGGCAAAATATTGCCATTTGTCTTCATCCTTGGCGAGTTTTGGCGAAATATCGCCAAATGTGGCTCCAAAAATAATTTTGCATTTCTCTAAAACTTTTAACAGTAGAATGTTGAAATTTATTCATCCACTCAAGTTCAAATACATTTTTTAAAACTTGTAGTGGATGACATTTGATGTTAATATAGTTTTTTTTTTTCAAATATTAATTCATTAATTTAATTTAATTAATTAATTTAATAAAAAGTAACTAATATAAAATTTTTCTTTGATGACCTGAGTAGGAATTGACTTTTTAAAAAATGTTTTATATATTACTTGTTCTTGAGAAAATGGGAAAACCGAATCTCCACTGAAGAAAAAACTAGATTCATAATGTGATCCCGGAAAATTTCGACAAAAAAACTAATTTTGACTACCTCTCAATTAATTAAAAAAATTTTTTTGATGCATCTCATCGAACGCTACTGCGCACGATCATATAAATCCGTCTGGAACCCATTTTGACCAATGACGAGTTTATTTTAACCAGTTTTTCCACTCCGTCTGTACGTATGTACGTACGTACGTGAGCGAGTTTTGGTGGAATATCACCAAATTTGGCGATAGTCAGCCATTGTTTGGTCCATGCCCAAAATCTCGCCATTTTTCGTCGACCTTGGCGAGCTTTGCCGAAATATCGGCGAATTTGGCTCCAAAAATTGTTTCGCATTTCGCATAACTCTAAAACTTTTTATTTAGAACTATTGTAATATCTAATTGTTTTCAATATCTTTTTTGATTGCAATCGATTGGGTAGTTTATTTAGAGGGTCAGCCAAATGACTTTAAATACATTAAGGTGTATGGATACATTCAATTCATTGAAAGTCTGTGGTCAATGAATACTTTGGCTATCCCCAAAATCTCTCTATAAACTATCTCCTAATATATTGAAGATGCCCATAGACATTTCTCAAGTCAATTTCCGGCTTTTGGTGAAATATCGCCCGATTAAGTGTCAGAAGCAAATCTTTCAAATTGAACCCAGCATGGCGATATCGGAAGTATTTGGCTAGGAATAGCTAAACCTTAGTATCTCTGCAGTATTTCATCGCTTTCAAACAAAGTAAGTTTAGATGAAGTGCGCCGAAAATATTTTTGATTTAATAGACGTGCAAGGAAGTCATGTGCTGTCCACATCAGATTTTTTTTCTTTCCATAAAGGACGTTGGCACATCAGCCCTAAAGCAAAAGGAGGAAGGGGGGATCGGTACTACGCTTTTTAACCCTTTATTTACCGAGGGTGCTTACAAGTACCGTTAAATTAAAATTGTAAAAAATCTCTTCATTGTAACCATTCCTTTGAAAAATCACTACCCAAATACTTCATTGGATCAGCTTACATCACGACTGCATCTGCTATTGGAGTAGATTGTTTTAAACAGACATTTTTCCGCTCAATTTCTAATCATGTCTCCCCCAAAAAGAGCATTAGCGAATTTTCAGACGTCTGTTTTAGGATTAAAAGATTCGATTTTCTAAAAGTGCGTCCATCCAAGTAGGACTCGATACCTTCAGATGGGTGGGTCCTACACTCTTTTTAAAAAGACTCGTTCACTGTTTATAAAACCAGTCATCCAACGTATAGCGTATGCTTATTCATTTTTTCGTCATTTTCTTTTTTATGACATGAATCAGTATTTATGCATCATTGCCTAACTGTAACAACAGAAAAAAAAAATAGATTCAAGGTGATATTCTTGGCAACTCTTAATTTGTTAAATAAAGGCTTTAAAAAGACGGCTATTACACAAAATTATTTATGAATCAAGATTCCCATGTATTTTATTACTAAATGCCTTGATCATAATATTTTTTACATATATTTCCCATGTGTCCTATATGTCTGTAACGCTTACCACACTCTCAAGATTTAGGGCGAGATTCAAGTGAAACGCGCTCGTTCGAGTTCGAATCGAACGTTTTTCAGTCCCAGTTCGAATGTTTTGGCAGAATGCTTCCAATGAACAAACCTATCGCGCTGTCACGTGATCAAAACACGATTGGTTTGTTTCAATTGAATAAGAAACATTGATCTATTTCGAAGTTTCCCCTGTTCGACGCGGAAAACGTTCGAATTGTGTTTCACTTGAATCTTGCCCTTAAAATGAAAAAAAAATTATCCGTCCCTTATAAAAGTTTTGCCCAAAGTTTAGGTTTTTAATTAATTAATAAGTCCCTCAGTGGTCTACACGCTAAACTCCGTTCCCCTAAGAACACAGCAAGTGAAGCAGCATCCTGCTTGGGAGGATCCACTCCCTCTCGGCTCGACTGCGATGGGACCGTGCACGCTCATGAGAGCGGGTGTTCGTAAAATCTGTCGTGGCTCCAATGTCCTCCAAGTTATTCAACGATATCTCTGTGGGTGCCGATATCAGGGGGTCGGTCCCTCCTCTGGAATGGGTTCAAAATTAGGGTAATCCTCGGCATAAGTCGGACTTCCTCCCACCGGCGCCCTCTAAAAATGGAAGGCGCCCTCCCTCCGCCCATCGCATCTTTATCTTTAGGGATCTGGCGCCGCATGCTGTGATCATAGGGCATAAGTCACGACAACAACAAAAAATAAATGAATCTGGTAAAAAGCTACCGCATTTGAAAGTCATTTCTAAATAGGTTAATATATCTGAGAAGTGTATTATAGTTTCCACATAAGTGTAGTACAGTGAGGCAATGAACTATGTTTGAAATCTGAAATTGTTAGGCTTAACGATTTTGCCTAGATTAATAAACAGTCTAAGACTACAATTATTAGAAAAAAACAAAAAACGTGATTTTGTTACCAAAAAAAAGTACAAATAAACGAATTATGTCTAATTATGCATTATGAAAATGCATAATGTTCAATGCATAAATGCAGTATGCTAAGATGTCGCCTCACTACAAAACTATATATTGTAAAAGGAGCAAATCTATATCCATTGTGAAACTTCCAGAAATATTTTTTAATCGAAAATATGGCATTTTTTAAAAACATTTTGATGCGTTTCTAAGTTTAAGAATGTTTTCTCAACGTTAGAAAAAAGACACCGTTTCTTTTCTCGTTTATGGCAACGTATAATGCAGCTCATGCAGGAACATCCTGATTTTTTTTCGAGTCCCTGGAGCAATTACTTTGAGTACTAATTCTGTGAAACACATCTTGTTACTCCGAGCTATAGCCTTAATAGCTAACCTGTAAAACTCCTTTCTCCTTCACAATGGCATGATGGCTATTGAGCGCATAAACAGTGATTTCGCAAATTTCGATGTCAATTTTAAATGCTTTTCTATTTTTCTTTTTAGCTAGAAGATAAAGCAATTATTTATATTTTTATTAATTTATTTTTTTAAGCATGTTGTGTCGACAACGGTGCTTTTAAAAAAAATAATAAATTGACAAAAAATATGTCTACACACAATATATTTAATTTTTCTGCGCTTTAAATAAAAATTCATATTCTATTCTTATTATTTTTATTTCGTGAAAAATGTTTATTTTTTTGTGCGCTTTACATAAAAAAATTCATATTCAATTCTTATTATTTTTATTTCGTGAAAAATGTTAATTTTTTTGTGCGCTTTAAATAAAAAAATTCATATTCAATTCTTATTATTTTTATTTCGTGAAAAATGTTTATTTTTTTGTGGAATTTCAACATCTGTTTTTGTGAATTTTCATACAACTTTTGTAAAAGTCGCTTTTTGGTTAAAATAATTTCTAAAGCAAATCAAAATATACACTACTGGCCAAAAGTATTGCAAGTTTGAGAAGTCTAACCATCGTTTCAAGAATAAGCCCCCCAAAAAATGGCCAGGAAATTTGCCAGATTTAAATATTTTTGAGAATTTATGTAGTATAATTGGAAGGAATACATCTGAAAATCACCAAAAAACAAAATGAGAGATTCTGGAACCCATAATTTAAGTTAGCACCATGAAACACCGAAGGAAGTGCTGTAAAACATTGTGGATTCTATATCTAAAAGAGTGGCTGTTGGGATCCAAGTCAAGGCTGCTCGGCAACTTAATAAATGATCTGTAGTTCAATTGCATTTATTTACTACTAGCCGAAGTACCCGTCCTCGACGGGTTAGTGAATGCAAATTTCCAAAAAAGCAAGATTTTTCGTCAGCATTGTAGGAGTACACAGAATGGATGTACACTCATGTCCATAAATTAAGGATAATTCAGAATCACACAGAAATTGATCTCTAAAATAAAAATTTCACCTGTGGAATGATCACACACATCTTGAAGAAGAATATGCAAATTACAGGAAACCACCAGATGGCGTGGATGGTACGTCACAATGACGAGAGTGTAAGAGAGGGGTATATAAAGAATGGTGGCAAAGAAGTAAAATTGTTCACAAGCGCTGTGAAAGCCTTTCAGTGCAAAAACCGCATAGTTATGGCACAAAGGAGGCATTTGGATGATGTTTTACGTGGCAGAATTATCGGACGACTGGAATGTGGACGTACCCAGCTGGAAGTATCCGAGGAACTTGGAATCGCCCAGAGTGTCATCTCCAGGCTTTGGCAACGATTCCAAGATGATGGTAATGTGAGTAGACGTTACAGTACAGGTCGCCCCCGAGTTACAACGCCGAATGAGGACCGCTATTTGGCAGTTACTGCCAAAAGAAACAGACGGAGTACAGCATCAGACCTGTCTCGTCAGCTCTCTTCAGCTACCGGTACGACAGTTTCAAGGCAGACCGTGTACAGACGCTTAGGGCGCATTGGTCTATATGCTCGTAGGCCTATCAGATGTGTTCCACTTACCGCAACTCACTGTCGCCTGCGATTAACCTGGAGTAGAGAGCATGCATTGTGGACACCGCAACAGTGGTCTTGTGTGATGTTTTCCGACGAGTCCAGGTTTAGTTTGGAGTCTGATTCTCGCCGGACATTCATCTGGAGAGCGCCAGGTACCCGTTACCACCAAGAGAACACCATTGAAAGACACCGTTACGGTGGTGCAGGATGGCTCGTTTGGGGAGGAATTATTCTTGGTTCCAGAACTCATCTGCATGTTCAGAGTGTAACGATGACAGGCCACATCTATCGGGATGTCATTCTGGAACAACATGTACGTTTGTTTCGGGGCGCCATGGGTGCTGAATTTGTGTTTATGGATGACAACGCCCGTCCTCACCGTGCAAACATTGTAGACGAATGCCTTCAATCGGAGGATATCACCCGTATGCATTGGCCAGCATACTCACCGGACTTGAATCCAATAGAGCATGTGTGGGATATGCTTGGCCGACGAATTGCAGCCCGTCAACCCCCTCCCACCTGTCTACCGGAACTTCGGAGTGCATTGCTTGATGAGTGGTGTAATATTCCCCAAGATCAGATTGATCATTTGATACTCAGCATGCCTAGGCGTTGTCAGGCCTGTATTGCATCGTCCGGGAGACATACTCCGTATTAACCATCCTACTAACCATGTTATACTGTTTTTTGTAAATAGGTTCTTTTTTTAAATTTGGTCAAGGGAGTAAAACTTGCAATTTTTATTAATTATGTCAAACATATAGCATATTTTTTGCTCTTTACTTTTTGTTTAATAAATAGACTTTACAAATAAGTCAAATTTGTTTTGCTTCTTTCTCTTTCTTTGCCTGAACTTCATTATCCTTAATTTATGGACATGAGTGTAGTATGTTGCCAAAGTAAAGAAAGCGAAGTTATAATTTTTATGTATTGTTAAAATATTACAGGTTAGAGAGTAACTAAGTAATATCATTTCATTCGCATTAGTCGTAATTATGTGATGCGCGAACGTATATTGACACATATTGAAATAATTTTCGCAAAATCTAAAAATTCAATCAACATTTTTGAAAAAATGGAAGCCTAGAATTTAAGTTGAGTGACAACCTATCCTGTCAACCAAATTCGTTTCATTCCCTGCAATCTTTATTTCGTGATGCTGTAACAAATTTTCAGCATTTTAAAACGATTTTCGCAAAATCTCAAAATGTAATCAAAATATTTTAAAAATTCAACGCCTATAAATTAAGATTAGCAACTACCTATCATATCACTAAATTTCGTATCATTCGTATTAGTCGTTATTACGTGATGTTTGAAGAAATATAAACGCATTTTGAGAGAATTTTCACAAAATCTCAAAATCTAATAAAAATATTTAAAAAATTGGACTCCTATAGTTTATGTTGAGCAACCATCTATCGTGTGACCCAATTTCATATCATTCGCTTTAGTCGTTATTACGTAATGCGGGAACAAAGATTCACTCAGTTTTGAACGATTTTCACAAAATCTCGAAATCTGATCGATTTTTTTAATTAGATGCTTATAGTTTAAGTTGAGTGACCACCTATCATGACACCCAATTTCATATCATTCGCTTCAGTCGTTTTTGCGTGATGCTTGAGCACAAATTTACGCAGTTTGAAACGATTTTCGCAAAATCAGAAAATCCAATTAAGATTTTTTAAAAATTGGACGCCTATGTTTTAATTTGAGGGACCACCTATCATGACACCCAATTTCATATTATTCGCTTTAGTCGTTTTTACGTGATGCTTGAACACAAATTTACGCAGTTTGAAACGATTTTCGCAAAATCTCAAACTCCAATCAAGATTTTTTAAAAATTGGACGCCTATGTTTTAAGTTGAGTGAATACCTATCATGACACCCAATTTCATATCATTCGCTTCAGTCGTTTTTGCGTGATGCTTGAACACAAATTTACGCAGTTTGAAACGATTTTCGCAAAATTGGAAAATCTAATCAAGATTTTTTAAAAATTCGACGCCTATGTTTTAAGTTGAGTGACCACCTATCATGACACAAAATTTCATATCATTCGCTTCAGTCGTTTTTACGTGATGCTTAAACAAAAAAAAGCGTCACGGACAGAATGACAGAATGACAGAATGACAGACAGACAAACTTTTTTTTGAGGGTCGCATCGGAATCCCGGGTGCTTGAAACGGATAGAAATTGTAAAATTTTTGAATTCCAAGAAATGTACAGACAAAAGTCTAATTTTATTTATATAGATATAGATAGATCTCAAGAGCTATTTACGAGCGAAAATATATTATGATTTCTACAATAACGTATATATATTTTACGCTATTTTTCAATAAATTAAATAATTATTTTTGTTCTTTAACTTATGCTATCTTGTCTTTAACTTATGCTATCTTGTCTGAAAGGGGGCTTCATCTTGAAAAGGGTTAGATTTCTGAAACCTGCAATACTTTTGGCTAGTAGTGTAGGATAAAATGCTAATGAAGGGTTGTTTTAATTAATTGTATTTTTCTCATTATAATTATTATTTCTATGTACAAAACCCTGAGCTTTTTATCAAATATTGGACCCTAATTTTAAATTTGGGGAAAAATAGTTTCAAAAATAATAACCTAATATTTTACTGGAAAATCACTTTTTTATTTCAGTTTTGTACGCGGTACACTGGACTTCATCTATACTTTTTTGGTATTTATTTTGAAATTTTAGTATTCAGATCATTTCTTGACAGGACGAACTCCGACACGCTGTCATTTTTTTCCGGGTCAAAACTCTTTGCTCACTATTTTTTGTTCATTTTCTAAAATAAACAAAATCCCATTCGAAAGAGGACTGCTTCAATTTCAATCCGTTTTGGCAACAATAGGAACAGTCAGTACATCTACACGCCACAGCCTGAATTATATCGTTTGCTATCTACGTGTAAACACTCTTAAAAACCGACAAATGTTTATACTAGTATTTTATGTCCCGCAGTGGACTGGGCGCTAAACTCCGTTCCCATAAGAACACGGCAAGTGAAGCAGCAACTGGCTTGGCCAGTGCTTGGGAGGGACTTCCCCCTCTCGGGCCCGTCCGCTGTGGAACCGTGTACGCTAATGGGAGCTGGTGCACGTAAAATCCGTCGTGGCTCCAAAGTCCTCCAAGTTGTTAAACGATACCTCTGGGGGTGCCGATTTCAGGGGGTTGGTCCCTCCTCTGGAATGGGTTCAAAATTACGGGACCTCGAGCTAAGACTGCCTTCCTCTCACTGGGGCTCATTGAAATGGAAGCCGCTCCTTCGGCCCTTCGCCTGCCTATTTATAGGGGATCTGTCACCGCAACGCGGCTGCCAGAGGGCATTAGCAACAACAACAACAACAACAACTAGTACTTTATAAGACGTAGAGGAATAATTAAAGTAGTTGTTCCTCATACGGGTACCAGGTGCTTTGTAGGGTTAATATTCCACCTAAATTCCCGAGTACGGGCTCCTTTTTAACCCTTTAACGCGCAGTGTTCCCGCTCAGGGAACACCAAAATCTGAAGTTTTGACTGTTGCCAGTCACGAAGAATAGATTGGATTTTTATAAAAATAGTTACGGGTGACAGAGCTCCACGAGAATCCTTCACTTTTTAGCACGTCATTTCCCGTCAAAAAAATGGTCACGATTCTTTTGAACAGCACTGACATCTGCTGAAAATTGGAAGAATGCCAGAACAGCTGGATAGATGACCCAATGTTGGAAAAAGGACAGCCGTTGACATCGCTCGACTGAACGACCAGCAAGAGGGCGGACGATCGAAACCTTCCTCGCGTGCCACAGATCTAGAGACCCTTTTTTGACGCAGCTGGCTGTGCTCGCGCAGCTGGCACGCAGCTGGGCGCAGCCGTGCAGCTGACGCAGCACGCAGCTTGACGCAGCTGGCTGTGCTCGGGCACAGCCAGTTGCGTCAAAAAAGGGTCTCTAGATCTGTGGCACGCGAGGAAGGTTTCGATCGTCCGCCCTCTTGCTGGTCGTTAAGTCACCGTCAGCACCGTATATCAATTCAGCGAATATGAATTAAGCCTGGATGTTTAACCCTTTAACGCGCAGTGTTCTCGCTCTGGGATCACCAAACTCTGACGTTTTGACTTTTGCCAGTCACGAAGAATAGATTGGATTTCTATAAAAATAGTTGTGGGTGACATAGCTCCACGAGAATCCTTTACTTTTTAACACGTCATTTCCCGTCAAAAAAAAATGGTCACGATTATTTTTAACAGCACTGGCATCTGCTGGAAAATGTAAGAATGCGAAAACAGCTGGATAGATTGCCCAATGCTGAAAAAAGAGCAGCCGTTGCCATCGCTCGACTGAACGACCAGCAAGAGGGCGGACGATCGAACCGTTCATCGCGTGTCACAGATCTAGAAACCCTTTTTTGACGCAGCTGGCTGTGCCGCACAGCGAGCACAACGTTTCGATCGTCCGCCATCTTGCTGGTAGTTAATTCGAGCGATGGCAACGGCTGCTCTTTTTTCAGCATTGGGAAAGGGTTGCGTATCAAAGGGTTAACCTCCAGCCGAGTGCCCCTAAAGGAGCCAATCCAGGCCTGATGATGACATAAAAAGAATCACAAACAAAACATTAATAAGAATAGTATTAACCCCTTAATCTTCGCTCCCGTCGAAATCACGGGCTAAGCTTTCTCCCTCTATTTCTCGTGCCCGTCAAATTTCCGGGCAATACTGTTAAAAAAAATTCGCCAGAAAGATAAGAGCGTTCCAATTCTGATGCACGGATTTTTTTGTAATATATAATTTTACACAACAGATGACAATACCAGAGTATTTTTAACTTAATTCGGAGATAGTTTATTTTTAAATACATGGTAGCAGTACTCAAACACACGTGTATTTGTGATATGCATTATGCAATCTTAGCTTACTTTTTTTTTAAATTTATGTTCAAAGAAAATTTTAGAAATGTTTACTTATTTTACGTATTAAGTTTAATAAAACTTTCTAGTGTTTAAAACATATATTTTTAATGATTCCCTGCTTACTACAAAACACACATTCAGTCACAATAACCCTGAATGTTGGCTTTTCCTAAAAATTATTTTTTTTTCTCTAGTGCTTAAAATGTCCAAAACCTTAAAATGAATAAATATACTATATATGCACTTGTTTTATACAATTTTCTGGAATAAAAGAAATAAGCACTTTTATGACCGTTTTCTTGAAAATAATACGACGGTTAAGGGGTTAATAATAATTTTATAATGAGCGTTGATTGTGGCCTCGCTATTCCCCTTTCTACGCTTTCTAGTCGACCCACTTGACTCTCGACTAATGAATATAATCCTCCCAATAAACGCAATTAAAATGGCGTTCCATTTCGCTCGAAGCACGTTTCATAAAAATGGCGTCTCTTCATCTGGCGCGTTTGTTGACACATATAAATAGGGTCATTTGTAACAGAGTTATAAAATTCGCGCTTCCAATAATCCCCTCCCCCAGACTTTCTAAGCCGAGCTTCTTAAAAGTATCCATTTCTTTACTGGGGAGGGAAGGGTGGGGTGGATTTTAAAGCTCCTGCCGGATTCGGAGAAGCGATCATTTTTCTATTTTTGTGACAAAACTCGAGAGTGTAACGAAGTTCGGCTGACATTGTCTGATAATTTATTTCAATGTCACGCTAATTAAAAGGATTTGTTTTCCTGCCTTTTATAGAAGTGGAGGTTTTTACTGTACTTTACAGTGGTATTGAAAAGAGAGATTAGTTTGCGGTTTGCCGTGCTTTATTGCCGTTAATGTTCTTCAATGACTACGAAATGTTGTGTGTCGTCATTATCAAACAAATATCTGCTGTTTCCGGATATTTCAACATTTTGACTATTATGACTAGTTTACTCACCAAATTTTCGCGCAAAAAGACTTCTATATGAGTTTAAGCATTATACGAAACTGTGATCACTAAATATATGCTACGTGAATCAGCCAGAGTAATGTCAAATAATAACTTCTAATAAAAACTGGTAATCTACTTATACAGGGTGAATCTAAACTCTTGGGCAAAATTTTAAGGGGTGATAGGACACATAATAAGGAATCAGAATTCACATAGCAATGTGGGGTCGGCAACACCGTCTTTGTGTAGCTGTTAATAATCACTTTCGATAAAAGGGACGAAACGACAGTGCACTTTCCGACCCTTGTTCGTCAGAAACTAATGTGTTTCTCCCCGAAAACAGAAGACTAAAATGGATAGTCCAAAAATTCTGTTTTATTTCATGGATAAAATGTTCGGAGACGAGCCTATTGTTTATGAAACTTGGTTAAGAAATTAGACTTACACGTCAATGCTTTTCCAAACATGATTATTACCGGGTAAGTTAAAACTGCGGTTTTCACCCCTGATTGCTATGTGATTACGATTCCTCGTTGTGTGCCCTATCACCCCTTAAGGTTTTGCCCAAGAGTTTAGATTCACCCTGTATAATACGTTAACACATGCGGTACCTAAATCGACGCTATTTCCACGCTTCGAAGGGCAACAGCTAGATGCAAATATGAGTACAATAAGAACAACGCATGTGCAAAAATCCAAATGAACAGTCCAATGACATCAGATGGAGCGAGCCTATGTCACGCAGAAGTTAGATTACAAAACAACAAGAATGGATACACAAAAATGCAGGATTTTTCGGACTTTTTCACACCTTTAAAATATCGAATGGGCAATATTGGAAGCATCCATCGCCCACCTAAAAAATGTCACCATGCATTGGGCTAGAGCCCATTTTAACTATTGGCTGTTTCAACATCGGCCAACACTGGGAGTTAGATTTGAGATCAACTTTAGTATGACACCCAAAATGTGCAGTAGCAACCCTATCCTAAATAAATTTAACGACAAATACTGTTAAACCAAAGAAACTTGATTTTCAATGAAATGAACCCAGGTACGGTCTAGTACGCCAAATTTATGGGGCTCGTTATATAAGAGATTAAAAAAACTCGGCTGTTCGAGCCTCGTCAGGGGGAGATCCCCCTGAACCTCCCTAATTTTTTAGTTTCATTATTGCCATATTAAAACGATATTAATTGACTTTCATTACTTTCATTGACTTTCATTTTCTTGTCATTTTATCGCTCATCTTTCGCGTATTTCGCCTGGTAACCCTATGTTGAAATTTTGATGAGTGTAACCTATTTATAGAAAAATACATGTGAAGCACATTCTACAGCTTACGAAATAATTTAACAATAGATTAAAGCTGTTATAAACTAATAGTAATTAAATATATGTAAAATAATGTCGCTTTTTTATGTCGCTTTATTATGTCGCCTTTTTGGGACACGTTTTTCAATAAAGGGTGTTGAGAGATAAAATGACATAGTCATTAAAAAAATTGTGCGTGTTTATTTTCTTTTAGAAGTAGTGGACGTTATACACGCATGCGCACTACACACGAGTAAATACGGTATTTACTTATCAAATCGTAAATTAACCTTTAATCTACAGATTTGAAAATTTCCAAGAATATCCACTGAAATGGTTCCTTTTATCTCGTTTGAGTTAGACAATGAAATTTCCATTACTAAACAATGTGATGAAAGAACATTTAGACAGAAATTAATAAACGCTAGCAACACATATGATGACTGTTTAATAAACAATGAATGGGCCTTTGTCAAAAGAATATAGCGCAAACTGGAGAAGTCAGCTAATACTTTGAATGACACCACTTTTGGGAAATCTAATTCTTTCACAGTATAATGAATCAGTGTAACAAACACTTTTAATTTAAGGTAAACAGAATAATTATTAAGAAGGAATTACATTTCACTTTAATCCCACATTATCGTAAGAAACCTTCTATTGGACCGTTTCTATTTTTATAAATTATAATCTTATGATGCCACTACTTGCTAAAATAATTAAAAGATGATGCTCTTGTCTTAAAATGAAAACAGTTCATGCAAAATCTAAAATGTTTAAATTAAATATTTAAAAAGGACGTCTGGAAATTCCTTCATGCTCCTACATTTTGTTTTGTTGGCTCGATACGATTAAAAAGTCAGCAGAAAGCTATCCATTTCAAAAACAATCCTACTATATAGCTACGTTGATCCCTGATTCACTGATTCTGTAACAATTCCTGGTAACCACTCCAAGGTAAAACTTTTACCACCTTGACTCAAAGATTTAAAAGTTAAGCACAAAAAGAGTAATAACATATGGACCGTTTGCACGATCCTCTTGAAATTTTTCATAATTATGAATAAAAGTATAGAAAACAATCTGCGCCACTACAAAAATCTGAAAATTCTTCCGTTCCCTCATTTTGAAGCGATTTTTCGCTATTTTCAGCTCTATTTTATTCCAGTCAAAAAAGTTAATCATTTGCGTGACAAAATTAGCCGCAAGTAACAAGCCGCAATTTGCCGCAAGTAACAATTATGTCATACTGAAGTAACAGTTATCAGGCTTTTAAGGAAAAATTGCGACTCTCAGTTCGTTTGAAATAGTTTTCAATTTTTCAAACGTGTTCAAACTGCTCAAATTTGTTTCAAATCTATTATTTTAATTTTCCTCACAGATGTACTCTGCATGAAGCATTGACAAAAGAGTGGATGTTCCCAGCGAAACGAAATAGTTCGAATGCGAAAGTTTCCGCAAGCTTCCAGAAGAGCATGAAATTCGATTTCGATACACAATAAAAATGCAATGTGAAGTTATTTATTTTAAGTGGACAAAGATATGATATATTGAGTGTAGACATATTTTTTGTGAAAAGTCAGGCGGTTCATCCTTGTTTCATATTTTCAACGAGTTTTGAATGGCATTCTTCTACTCTATGGGTACAACCTGAAACCGACACTGAAATATGTGTGCTTTCATTAAATAGATGTCACTAATGTTAAAGTAGAAAATGTACGGCTAAAATACAATGAATGGTTGCTAATTTTAACGACGTATCCTCCAAATCGGCAGAATCCATGTTGCCTTTAATTTTGTGCAAACAAGCATCGCTTTGTTTGCGAAGCACTTCTTGTAACATAATTATCAGGTTGATTGTTGGCGTTTTGCCATGTAAACAAATCTCTGTAGAATGTTCTTCTTTGTGATTGGAATTAAGGTAATGTTCTAATAAATTTCCAATTATCATTTAGAGAACAGCTAAAAAAAAATAACGGTTCTAAAAACCAAAAATCAAAACTCCTGAGATCCTTCTATGAAGCAAAGATTAAAAAGATAAAGCAACTTAGAAAAAGGAGTTCAGTATCTTGAATTGTAAGCTGTTTTATTTACTTTTATTTAAAGAAAATTTTCTTTTCAAATTAATGCTCATTAGACATCGGTAAAACGTTTACAAAAGACCCTGGATACACTTAACAAACGGAATCCAACGTGGAATAGATCGATTGGTTGTTTAGAAAGGGCAGATTTTATTTAAACACAAAATATTACAGGATATTTTTTATGGATTTCAAAGGTTTAGTGGTAGGAGTGAATAACCCAACGTTGATTTCTTTAATTGATTTGCATGTAATTAAATTATTTAAAATGTTAGTTTTTTGCATTCTATTCAGAGAATTCTGGATTCTTTATATTTTTCTTCGACTCGTTTTATTATGTCTATCGAAAAATATGTGTAAAACATTTTGGTACTTTTGAGGTTTTCTTGCTTAATTAGTTTATGAAATTAATAATTAATTTATTAAATTAAAGGAAATAATTTTGCGTTATGTAAGTAAAATTTAAATAAAAGAATATCCTGGATAAAAGATGAAACAGTCAAATCAGAAATAAAATTAGAATAGCATTACATTTAGTTGCAACCTAGCTTAAATTTAATAAACAAGAAAGATAAGTCTTTCCAAAGCATCGATTTTAAAACACTTTCCAACATCACAATATTTTTTTTTTCCGCCAAACATTATTTGTGATCAATAGATATCTACAACACAGTAAAGGTCAAAATTAACGGTCGCCACTGGCCACGTGGCGACTGTATTTTTGAAAGTGGAGACTACAAATTTATGTACCAGTCGTCACATTTTATTTGACAGGAGGCAACTAAACTCCAAGATCGATGCCGGGTAGGGGTGGGGGGGGGAGAGCTTGATCATTCATAAAGGGTATTAGTACCACTTGACCAATTAGCAAAAGTTATCATCTGTTCTGGAAATTTGCAAACGGGGATTACGACAATGCGTAAGATTGCGGTTTGAAGCAGACACCTGCACTTGTTTGTTTATGCAAGGGCTCTCTTTCTGAGAACAAAAATCCGAAGAGTGGCGAGTATCCATTTATAAATTCTTTTCTTGTGATCCTTTAATACCAATAAAATAAAATAAATAAATATTTCAAGATTTATTCCGGCATAATAAGGCTTATGGCCAGCATAAAGTGGATGACAGCTGTCCGTCGCGGAAAATTAACAATGTTCGTCATGAATAAAGACCAACGGAGTACGTAAAAGCAGCCGCGGTGGATTTAAAAATAGGGATACTTTGTTCTCGCAAAAAGGCAATTTTGTGTACCATATAGAAAATATTCAGAACTGGTTTGGTGCAATCTCAAAATGATTAAAGTTTATTCCTAAGCGTTCATGTCATATAGTCCGACACATAAATTCAGATCAATGGAATCAGGAAGTCGCGCAATTTAACTCGCAAAAAGGCGCTTTCATTTCTAAATGAATCCGTAATTCTCTAATGCTTAGTAAATATCTTTAATAACTATACATAATTTGAAGTAGGAAGGTCAGGTAATGATTATACTAAGCAATCATTAAAAACAAAAACTTGCAAAACAGCTAGTTATAAACTACAGAAGCTGCCATTCTTTATACTGTCAGTTTTCACTAAAAAGCTGAAGTCTAGAATTATGATTATGAAATAATTATCAGATATAACACCCACATTATAGGATCGACGGTGAAGTTATTTTGAATCCCTTTCTTACCCCCAACTGAGAGTGTTATGTTCCAGAGATTGCGGTTTTTTTGTTGCTACATTAGATGAAAATAAACATCCCAGAGGTGGCTCTTTTTGAGTGACGCGAACGAAAGAAAACAGATGAAATGAAAAAGCGATGACTGTCACTGTCTGATTCTGATAAGCATCTCAATGCTTCTCAATCAAGATACAATGAAATCCCTCTATAACGATATTTTAGGGGTCAAAATAATATATCGTTGTAAAGAGAATTATCGTTATAGAGAGAATCGATATTGGAACGAAAAGATTTTTGTTCTTCATATATCCCATACCCTGCGGTGTCACCAGAAAGTGTTCTATTTTCATTCAGCACACCCTCGCAAGTAATATATAATAAATGAAAGGAAAAAAAACATGTTTATAGTATATATATGTAATGTAATGTGTATGTAATAAATAATACCTGAATTCCGCAAAAGCGTTTTTTGTTTAATGTATTAGATATTAATTGAAAATACATACCCATTAATTTATCCTTATTTATTTTGAATTCTGTGTCAAGAAATCGGAAATTGGCAACAGTCGACTGCGAAAGTCCGTAATTTCTGCAAACCTCAGCTCCCTTCATGTCTTTATCAAAATCTTTTATGATGTTGAATTTTACTTCGATAGACATTTGTTTTCTTTTAGCCATTTGCTTTCGATTTTCACTAAACAAACTTAAAAGTAAACAAAACTCATAAATAATTTAAAATATCCTCGTGCAATAATCGACCTCCATAGGATTTATCGGAGGTTAAAATTCTTACTCAAGTTCAGACAAAAGAACGTATCGTTTTCTATATGAGTTCCGGTGAAAGGAATCCTTGGCTATTTTTTAAAGAGGGGGAGATAGGAATCAAAGATGTCTCATCCAGGAAATGCCAACTGTCCTTCCACCTTACGAGAAATGCACTTTCTCATTACCATAGTGTCACATCAGCAAAATGAAACTTAGAAGACGTTCTTTGGCAGAGGCGTGGTCCAACCCGTTCCAACCATATTTTACCTCGACTTTCTTTGTATAGCTTTCAATGCGTGTGCATGAGTTGGGCTTCTAATGCATCGTAGAAAATAAAATATATCGTAGTAGAGAGAATTATTGCGATGTAAGGGATAATTATTACCATCGTTGTAGAGAGAATTATCGTTTTAAAGGATATCGTAATACAGAGAACTGTTTTACATTAATCTAAAGGAATTCAGCCAGGACTATAAAAAAATATCGTAATAGAGAGAATTATCGTTATAGAGGATATCGTTGTAGCAAGATTCTATATTTGACATATCGGTTTAGATTTCTATACAGATATGCTGCAAGCACTGAAAATCGGAAAAGAAATACACATTGGCTTCTTAAAGTATGTATAAAAAGCACTCCTTGATTTTTCGTCCTCAGTTTGAAATAATAACAATAACAGAAATTATTTTCTAGCCCAGTCTTATCCTAGCCAGCCACCTTTTCTAGCCCAGTAGTACCTGCAAGTTTATGAATGTAATTTAAAACACTCTTGGTTATGAAAGGAAATTCTTCGTTCAAAAACTAATTAATTTTAGTTTAATTTTTAATTACTCATGAGAATGCGTTTGGTGTCAATATTTTTTTTTTCATCTAAAATGTCCAACGAAAATCCATTTCACAAAATTACCTGCAAAACTTACAAATCAAATCAAACACGGAAATTGACCACTTTCACAAGAAATTTCTGAAAGCTGCAATCAGTTTTTTTTCTTCTTTTAACGGAAAATTACTGATTCTTGGGAAAACGGATATTTTCCTGAAAATTAAGGCTGGGATTATCCTGAATTTTCGGATTATTTTTAACAGTGAATCTCTTCCTCTCCATTCGAACAGAGACACTCTGCTCTTCGCAGGAATCGACAACATCACCTCTGACATCTAGAATTTCTTTTAAGTTCGCTATAACCGAAGTCATGGTTCACTCAAACCGAAACATGTAATGAACATTTTTAACTTATGTGAATCGGGACTCATGAACTGAGGTCACTATAGACGAAAGCTCACTATATACCGGCTCACTATAACAGGAGTTAATTATTTCGAAAAAATAAGGAATATGCGTTTTTCGTACATAAACTCAACTAATTTCAAGTCAAACTCTTCAAAATATTCAGACTATCTCTTTATAAACTGTATTTATATACTGTAATGTAATAAACGACACACCTGTATCAGTTATTACGAAAAGTTCAGGAACAAATTCTTAAAAATCGAAAAATTTTATAGAATGTGCCACTTTTTGAAACATTTTGCTATTCGGTCCCGTGTTTAAGAACTTTTTTTGGAAAGTCTTAAAAGAGGCACAATTTTTCATTAATTTCAATGAGTACTGTAGCTTAGTAAAAAAACATTTAACCTTTTCGAGTCCTTTGCCACAAATAGCTTATTTTAATTTGTATAACGAGACGTTACTGTGTTTCTGTGTTACTGTGTACGGTTGTTATTAACCTGTAACAACCGTAAAATGACGTCAAAGCATCGTCATCCTTTTTAGTTACAATCCATCCAACTAACTCCACGGCGCGGGCTCTCGATTTTCATTTATCCATAGTTCGCCTATTGTTGCTATTAACATAAAAGAAAGTTTTGTCGTAGCCCTTTAGGAGAACTATAAGGTTCGCTATAACGCACCAAAATCAATACGTCATAGGATGGTGGTTTATTACATGTATATCCAATTTGAGCTCAATCGAATCTACCGTTTAAACGCTAGCGCCTATTCAAGGAATTCCCCCATAGTGACAAATGTAAAAGAAATCTTTGTCGTAAGCCTGTAGAAAAACTATAAGTCCTATACATCACCCATAACAACTAACCGTCATGCAACGGCTCCGTTTATTACAATCCATATACTCCATGTTCGAGCTCAATCGAATTTACCGTTTATAACGCTATGCGCACTTTCAAGAATTTCGTCCAATAGGCTTGAAAGTAAAAGAAATCTTTGCCGTAGCCCTGTAGAAAAACTATAAGTCCTATACACACCAAAATCAATACCGTCTTGCGACGGTGGTTTATGACATATATATCCAATTTGAGCTCAATCGAATGCTCCGTTCAGGATCTATCGTGTTCACTCACATACACACAAACACACATACACATACACACACACACACATACATACATACATCTCGTAAAAATAGCATAAATGGATTCAGAAGCCCTCAAAACGTGTAAAAACACCAAAATCTCGAAGTCGAATTTTTTCATGATTACAATACTTTCCTTACATGGTACATGTTCGGAAAGTAAAACATGTAACTTTTTCGACAATCCATCCACTAACTCATGGCGGCTCTCGATTTCATATCCATATTCGCCTATTGTTGGATCTAAGTTTGTGAAAAGGTTGAAGAAATATGTAAGATGACTTGTAATGGTTGTGCTTCAATGAGTTACAGCTATACCCTTAAATAGATGGCATTAACGATACTTAACCTCCTTGAACAATCTGTTGGATTCAAATCTTTATATATTTGTCCGAACAAGTCCTTTTCATAGAGAGTACCAAACGTTTTTCGAAAATCTTCCCATCATTCAATCAGGGTTTGATGGTTTATTAGCGATTCAGTCAATATTCAAGTCTCCGATCCATGTCTCTTGTCCTACTATACCCCTGCTGATCCCTGATTCACTGACTAACAATTCCGGGCAACCATTCCAAGATAATACTTTTACCGCCCTTACTCCAGAAAGATTAAAAAGTTAAGCACAAGAAGCATAATAGCATCTACACCGTTTGTACGATCCACTTGAAATTTTATATAATTTTGCATAAATATATAGAAAATAATCTGCACTCCTTTAAGAATCTGAAGATCCACCCGTTCCTTACTTCTGAAGCGATTTTACGCTATTTTCAGAGATTTTATTTTCTAGAATCAGAAAAGTTAACCATTTGCGTAACAAAATGAGCTATCGCAAGTGACATGACGACCTATTGAATTCCGGTCATCAGGCTTTGAAGGGAAAATTGCGATTCCAATTCTTTTAAAATAGTTATTCCAGATTACTCAGTTTTTTTTCACAAATAAAATGATTTCCTCTGCTTGAAGCATTGATATAAGAGGGGCTGTTTGCACAAAAAGAAATCCTTCGAATGCGAAAAGTTTCCGCACGTTTCCAGAAGATAATGCAATTCGATTTCGGTATTTAATTAAATATGAGAGATCTTGCTCGTTCTTTGAACATCGATGATATCATTGACGACTTAGCATAATTTGCGTTGAGGTGTTTGCTTTCCGATTTTTGATACTTACTTATACGTAGCATTTCCATAAATTAAAAAATAATTTTGATGAAGAATGTAACTGTGCTTTAGTTTTTAGATATCGAGTACTCAACATTTGATTAAAAAAATATCTATCTTTAATGCTGTCGAGTTATTCTTAAAAAAGAATTTCAGAATTATAATTCTATAAAATAATTCTGATAAAATACTTGTAAATTTCGATGAAAATTTTTATCAAATATAAGATTTTGTATCCGTGTCTTACGGTAAATTTAAAGTGTGCTAATTCTACACTGTTTTTTCTTTTAAATATTTCTTTCTTTCTTTTTTTTTGAGGGGGGGGCGTCAGTTCTGGGCCCTAACATGCTGTCATCAGACCTGACTAACGACGGTTACCTACAAACCATTAACTGTTTTGCATGCTGTAGAAGACAAAGTATTAATGCTATATTGCTGCAATATACACCTCCATGCATAATGTTAATTATTGGGGCACACCCTTTCATGTAAATGAGATAGAGGTCAACAGAAAAAAAGAAACATAATACCGAGCAAGTTAAAATCGTATGTATTTCGCATTAAAATCGTACAAATTCAATAACTTTGTTAGAGAGTATTTACACGAGTAAATAGTAACTATCGAGAAAGATATTTGTGTCGTATTGAGGGAGAAAACTTAGTAATATTATTTCGTTTAAGATGATAATGACACAGAATATGCTTGGTGCCATATATTATGCCACCACTAAATGTATATAATTTTGGCTATGAATAAAATTTAGATCTACTAGTGCAAAAAGGGAGTATTTGCATCTATATAACTTAATTCAGATTTAACCCTTTAACGCGCAGTGTTCCCGCTCTGGGAACACCCAACTCTGACGTTTTGACTGTTGCCAGTCACGAAGAATAGATTTGATTTCTGTAAAAATAGTTGCGGGTGACTTAGCTCCACGAGAATCCTTTACTTTTTAGCACGTCATTTCCTGTAAAAAAATGGTCACGATTAACTGACATCTGCTGAAAAAGGGAAGAATGCGAGAACAGCTAGATGGATTGCCCAATGCTGAAAAAGGGGCAGCCGTTGCCGTCGCTCGACTTAACGACCAGCAAGAGGGCGGGCGATGGAAACGTTCATCGCGTGCCACAGATCTAGAGACCCTTTTTTTGACGGCAGCTGACTGTGCCGGCACGGACAGCTGTCGTAAAAAAAGGGTCTCTAGATCTGTCGCACGCGATGAACGTTTCGATCGTCCGCCCGCTCGCTGGTCGTTAAGTCGAGCGACGGCAACGGCTGCCCCTTTTTCAGCATTGGGAAAGGGTTGCGCCTCAAAGGGTTAAAGACATGCAAATTATTTCAGACACTCGAATTGAAGAAAGAAAAAAAAAACAAGAAAGAAAAGAAACATTTCTTTACAAACCATGAACTTTCATAAACAAAAAAGAACCTATCTGGGCTCACTACAACTTTCAAAATAATAGTAATAATCATAATAATAATAAAAATCTCGAGTGACTCCACTCGACTTTCCGAACACTTACGATTAAGATCATGACCAAGCATTTAAATAAATTTTAATCGATGAATCATTCAAACATATATACCAAATTGAAGCTCGATCGAATGTACCGTTTAAACACTAGCGCACTTTCAAGAATTTCTCCCCATAGGCCATAATGTAAAAGAAATCTTTGTCGTAGCCCTGTAGAAAAACTGTAAGTCCTATACACATCAAAATCAATACCGGTCTTGCGAAGGTGGTTTATAACATGTATACCCAATTTGAGCTCAATCGAATGTACCGTTTAAACGCTAGCGCACTTTCAAAAATTTCTCCTCATAGGCCATAATGTAAAACAAATTTTTATTTTATCCCTGTAGAAAAAGTGTAAGTCCTATACACATCAAAATCAATACAGGTCTTGCGACGGTGGTTTATAACATGTATACCCAATTTGAGCTCAGTCGAATGTACCGTTTAAACGCTAGCGCACTTTCAAGAATTTTCCCCATATGCCATTATGCCATAATATAAAAGAAATTTTTGTCGTAAGACAAATGTCGTAAGACTGGCGTAAGACATGTCGTAAGACTGGCGTAATGGGGCGCAAAATTTCCCCCCATAGGCCAGAATATAAAAGAAATCTTTGTCGTAACCCTGTAGGAAAACTATAAGTCCTATACACACCAAAATCAATACCGGTCTTAGGATGATGTTTATAACATATGTACCCAATCTGAGCTCAACCGAATGTATCGTTTAAACGCTAGCGCACTTTCAAGAATTCCCCCCGATAGGTCATAATGTAAAAGAAATCTTTGTCGTAGCCCTGTAGAAAAACTATAAGTCCTATACACATCCAAATTAATATCGGTCTTTAGATAGCGGTATATAACATATATACCCAATTTGAGATCAATCGAATCTACCGTTTAAACGCAAGGGCATTTTCAAGAATTTCCCCCCATAGGCCATAATGTAAAAGAAATCTTGGTCGTAGCCCTGTAGAAAAACTATTAAGTCCTATACACACCAAAATCCATACCGGTCTTGCGACGGTGGTTTATGACATATGTATCCAATTTGAGCTCAATCGAATGCTCCGTTCAAGAGCTATCGTGTTCACTCACATACACACAAACACACATACACACACACACACACACACACACACACACATACATACATCTCGTAAAAATAGCATAAATGGATTCAGAAGCCCTCAAAACGTGTCCATACACCAAAATCTCGAAGTCGAATTTTTTTATGATGACAATACTTTCCTTACAGGGTACATGTTCGGAAAGTAAAAATCAGTAAAACAATTGAACTGCAAAATGGAAGGAGGCATCATTGAATTCGGAAATACACTTGCAAGCTTGATGAAATTTTATGTGTGTATCTTTGCCGCTAGCATTAGTCTATATACAGGGTGATTCATAATTACTTTTACAAAATTTAAGGGAAGATAGGGCACATAGAAATAAATCAGAATTGCAAAGCAATGTGGGGTTGGAAACCTCGTCTTCACGTAGCTATTAAGAATCACTTTGGAATAGGTGCTGAAACATCCATGAACTTTCCGACCACTGTTTGCCGAAAACTAACGTATTTTTCTCTGAAAGCATGTGACTATTAACCCTTTAACGCGCAGTGTGTCCGCTCCGGGAACGCCAAACTCTGACGTTTGGACTGTTGCCAGTCACGAAGAATAGATTGGATTTCTATAGAAATAGTCGCGTGTGACATCGCTCCACGAGAATCCTTTACTTTTTAGCACGTCAATTCGCGTAAAAAAATGGTCACGATTATTTTTAACAGCACTGACATCTGCTGAAAAACGGAAGAATGCGAGAACAGCTGGATAGATTGCCCAATGCTGAAAAAAGGGCAGCCGTTGCCATCGCTCGACTGAACGACCAGCAAGAGGGCGGACGATCGAAACCTTCATCGCGTGCCACAGATCTAGAGACCCTTTTTATGACGCAGCTGGCTGTGCCGGGCACAGCCAACGGCGTACAAGTGAAAACGGCGTTTTTGACTCCACATTGCTATGTGATTCTGATTTTTTTTTATGTAGCCTATCTCCCCTAAAATTTTGTAAAAATAATTATGAATCACCCTGTTTAGCACATCTGATGAAGGAACACCCCGAATAGTCGAAACTCTGACGTAATTTAATTCTTTTTACAACTGTTCGATGGCTGTATTATTAGAATTTAACCCTCTATTTCTCTATTAGAGTAGGTTGTTTTAAGAGGTCATAGGAGAATTAAGAATTCAAGGAATCGATTTTTCAGTTTTAATTTCATTTGAAACCTTACTTACTTCTGAGCGTTTTGACCCTAATTTCATGCAATGAAACCAACTAGAATCGGAGATACACACAAAAACATTTTGTGTAAGCTTTATGTTTGAACGCAATAAAGTAACTTAAGACTACGTTTTCTCGAAACTCATTTTTATGAACTATCCCTGAGATAAGAAAATTTCTATGATTCCTATCGTCATGAAATTTTGTATAGTCATAAATGGTATCAGTATCTATAGAATGAATTAATATTAAAAGTGAGAGAGAGAAAAACTTGAAATTTTCAATAGAAATATAAGGGGGAAAGTACGATTTTTTCCAAATTTCAATGTTAAATACAGTTTTAAAATTCTTAATTTAATTCTTTTTCTTAAATAATGATTCATTCTATAGATAATCATACCAGTTATAACAATGCAAAATTTTCTGAAGATACGAATCGTAGAAATTTTCTTATCTTACGAATAGTTCATAAAAATGCGTTATAGAAAACGCAGTTCAAAGTGACGTTATTGCGTTCAAATATAAAGCTTTCATAAAACGTTTTTACTTGTATATCCGGTTCTGGTTGGTTTTATTGAAGATTGGGGTCAAAATCCTCCGATGTAACTGAGGTTCCAAATGAAATTTAAACTGAAAAATCGATTTTTGAACTCTTAATCCTTCTATGACTCCTTAAATGGACAGCTTTCCGCTCACTCTCTAATCATGCCGAGCCCCCTCCTCCCCAGAAAAGAGCATTAGTGAATTTTCAGACGTCTGTTTTATGATTAAAGGATTCGATTTTCTAAAAGTGTATCTATCAAAAGTATGACTCGACTCCTTCAGATATATAGTATACTCTTTTGAAAAAGACTCCTTAACTGTTTACAAAACCAGTCATCCAACGTATAGCTTATGCTTATTAATTTTTCCGTAATTTTCTTTTTTACGGCATCAATCAGTATTTATTCTTCATTGCCTAACTATAACAACGAGAAAACACATTTGAATCAAAAAATAGATTCAAGGTTATATTCTTGGCAGGTCTTAATTCAGTAGACAAAGGGTAAAGGAGGTCAGTCTCTTAACTAGAACGAATAAGTTTTTCATGAGCATAACTGGATGATAAAACAACAAATGAAAATACTATCAGAAATTTTGCTGACAAACGGTAACTTGTATTTCCAAAAAAAAAAGCCATTTTAGCACGGGAGAAGTATCAGTTTTTACTGTCTAAAATATATAATGTACTATAACTTTCATTTATAAATCTTAATTTTTTTTTAATGTTTTTCTTTTACATTCCTTATATGTAACATGTAAGGAAAGCTTTTTAATCATGAAAAAATTCGTCTCTGAGATTTGATGTATTTACGTCTTGATGTAATCGTAATTCATCCATGCTATTTCTACGCTGATGTATGTATGTATAGGTGAACACGATAGCTCCTAAACGGTGCATTCGAGTGAGATCGAATTTGGCACATATATTATAGATCACATTCGCACGACCGGTATTGAGTTTGGTGAGTACAGGTATAAGTTTAGTTTTTCTTATTGGGTTACAAAAAAGAATTCTTATTCATTACGACCTTCTGACGAAAGTTCTTGAAAAATTGCTAGCGTTTAAACGGTGCATTCGATTGAGCGCTAATTGAGTATATATTATAAGTCATGGTCACAAGACCTGTGTAAATTTTGGTGTCTGTAGAAGTGATAGTTGTTTCACAGTGTTTCAAAAAATATAATTCTTAAATATTACGGACCAAGGACACAAACTGGTTAAAATGCGCTAATGTCCGTACATTGTATTCAATTGAAATCAAATCAGGATTACTAGTTGAAATTTTGGGCCCTGCTATAGCGCTAATTTTATTAGTACTCGGGTGCTATTTCTTTCAAACACGGGATTTTTGTCTACGCGGCGCGCCGTGGTCACTTTTCCGTTTGATCCATGATTTCTGCAGAGTGATTGGATATAGCTAACGAAAACATGGACTATCCCTTCAGATGATTTTCAAATTCCAGGATTCACTTGGATCGAACGGATAGGCAGTGGTTTCCAAAAACGAAAGCCATCTGGAGTTATGATTTTTATAGAGAAAAACTTTATAAAGATGACTTTATAAAAAGAATATGAAACACTTTACCCGTGCCTACACGAACCAGATCAAGGGTGTTCAAAGGGTCATTGAGTATATTCAAGATAAAGTGAGATTCGCAGTGACATACGCTAGTCCTCGAATTTCTCATGAAGATAAATGAGACGCTCTATTCGAAACATTGCTGAAGGAGGATGATTGTATGACTGTTTTAGAAGGAGATTTTAACGTGGAATTGAATTCCGATCAAATTTCCGATTTCATAACTGAAATGGATACTTTAGATTTTCCAATACGCACTCATCCAAAACATTTCACCACTAGGGGCGAAACAACAATGGATGCCATTTTCAGCAACAAAATTAAGCAAACAGGAGTCTAAATGAGCACTTACAGTTATCATTTTCCTCTATATGGCAGAATGGATTGAATAGATTTTTAAAAAAAACTGAAATTCTTCCAGCCAAGTGCATAAATAAAATCGGGAAGACTTTTAGATTTATTTATTTATTTATTTTTTTTTTTTTTACACCGGTAACAATTTTTTCGAGATTTTAGGCGTCGTTCATAATCCCCTTTCGTGTTCCCCTGACAAAATTATAAGCGTTTTCATTACTTTCTGTTGTTTTTCATAAAGGCCCCAAACAGTTTAGAAAGGAACCCCGAACAATTAATCTTCCTGAATCCCTGGTACAAATAAATTTAAGGATGCAGCACGAACCCCGACTTTAGTGAATTCAGTCTTTGTAACATACTGCGTCAGTGATAATTCTCATATTTCAGTGCAGTTAATTTTTTAAATAATTTAGGATAGTTTTATACAACATTTACTGTAAATTTAATTGAGAAACACGTAACAGAATGTAAAATTCGGTGACCGCTGTCCGTTTATATACAGTTGAACGATTTAAAAAAATGCAATGTATAATATTACATTTTTGTAAAGATAGTTCAGAAGCATTTCGCTCTTTAAAAAAAAAGAAAGAAAGAAAACTGAATTTTCTCTCTATATGGGACCTAAAATAATTGTCTGATATAGCTAAAATAATCTCTCACAGCATAATAAACTGATCAATCTATGCAGTAATGCTATATTGTAAAATAGGCAAATTAATTAATATAACCTTTTTTGTGCAAGCAAAAATTTAAAAATAATTTAATAAAATGCAGTGTAAATGCAATAAGAATTTTTAATTCTAAATTTAATTAAATCCCTGTAAACATACCGACTCTAAAATACAGTAATAAATTAAGTATTTTCTATTATAAAATAGGCAATCCAATAATTAATAGTCACCAAGTGCATTATGGAAATTCAATATTATAGCTGTTTTCTCAATCAAACATCACACTCTTTTTTATTAAAAAGAAAAAAAAAAGTTATTTGACTCAGAGAAAGCTATTGACTCAAATTATTCTAACCCTTTTTTATGGGCAAATAATAATCAGGTACAGACTACTATTTTTCTTTTATTATTCATAGTTATTCTCTTACAAAGTTCATTAACTATGTCAGTAATTTATTAAATGCTGTCCATGCAAAATGTTTTTTAAGACTGTTCATTCAAACTCGAAGGCAATAAAATTAAATAAATACAAACAAATAAATAAACTTTACCTTAATCAGTTGAAAGAGCTCAAAAAAATTCGAAAATACTTTCGGGAGAACCACTTGTTGATTCGGTGCTTTCGGAGGAAAAACGGATATTCTGTAGTATCACTCCGTCCGGAAAATTTCGCTTTTCGTACTCTCCGGCGGTCACGTGAAATCGTGACGTCGACCCCCATTCACCCAATAGTAGAGCTCGGTTTCGAGACTCCTGGAAAATAGAAGGGGGAGGGAGGTGTGGAGTTGAGAAGAAATATTTTTCCTGAGTATTATTCTTTAGTTATGAATTCACTTACTCAGAAAACTCGGGTGTGATAAAAAACCCGGTGATAAATTGTACCTCCATGTTAGTTCACGGAACATTTCGCCGCTTAATATCCGGTCCTCCTTCCCGCTCTGTTGTGTCCTAATCTTTTCAGTTAATCAGGGTAATCGGAATCGAAAAGAATAATGCAATCCGCTCGGACGAATAAATGGAGTGGGAGATTTGTAACAAAAGCGGATATATGTTTGTAACTGTATATCTTTATTTTAATCTTTCTATGTTCTCGGTACTTTCTTGATTATTCCATGAGTAGTAATGAACGTATTGTTTGGAAAAACAGATTGCATGCCGTTGCGAAATGGCTACGTAATAATAAAATATTACTTTTAATAAGCCCCCAACTGGCCAGCTAAACTTTAGAGAAGGTTTTTCAGACCCGACTTAAAATGTTAACTTTTTTATTACTAGAAATTTAACCCTGTAGGTGTCTTAAAAATGGGCAAATTGTCATTTCACCAGATGTTGCATAGAGGCGAGGAACTTTGTGAAACTTTGCGATTGCAATCCCGGGTGTAGGAAAATATCGTAAGCGATGCGTCTTTGCAACGACGTGAACGAAGGTGTTAAACCTGAGTTTAAGATACGAAATGGGCATGATTGGCCATCTCATAAAAAATTCTGTTCACAATACTCAGAGTATATTATTTTTTAGCATTATAAATAAAAGAGTAATTTGTGTGGATGAAAGCAACTATACTGAGAAGAAATGTCAGTTTTAACCTTACAAGGCTCAAATTTTTTTTCTGTGTCAGAAATAATTATATGTGATAATGTTAGTGATTATCACTTGGAGAAAAATAGTTTAAAAAATAATTACCTAATATTTTACTAGAAAATCACTTTTTTATTTCAGTTTTGAATGCGGTACACTTTGAATGTAGGTTAAATGTTTGAAGAAAAAATCGCTCTCTCGGCTTATACACGGATATTGAAATTCACCAAAAATGAGTAATTTTTATAAAAATGGGACCCTGTAAAAAAATTCCTGTTTCATATACGTATTTATGGACCTAGCTTTTGACCGATCCGGCACACCTCTAGTTGTGAAAAACGAGATCTACTACTAATGTGCTTGACGGCCACAAAACGATAGTCAAGGAGAAAGGAGTTTTACAGGCGGAGAACGGACGATGAGTGAAAAGGGAAAACACGCTAGTGTACACGTGAGTAGACAAGAAAGACAAATCTTGTCATACGATGTCCCATATCAAGACCCTATTTTCAGAGATTGGGGGGGGGTCAGTTCAAAAATTTCATCGCCAACTCTTTTTTTCGAAAGCTTTTACATATCCTGCAAAACAACTTTCATATCACACCCTACAAAGGAGTATGTTATAACAGCATACAAACAATAATTTAATTAATATGCTCTAAGTGAAATGCAAAACTTCGCTAATAGTTAATATTATGCATTATAATAATATTCCTATTATATGATTTAAATTTTAATCGTTAATATCATTCCGTATTTTTCAAGTAACCTGTTACACAGTATTTTTGTATTTACTTTCCTGATGTTTATGAGTCATTTGCTGTCCGCGTGGGTTTTTTTTTTTTTTTTTTTTTTTTTTTTTTTTTTGTCGATGTATAGGAAAATTCAAAGGATTTTTCTTTTTATTGTGGTTTTATCAGACAGTTTCCAGTACGGGAACAATAGATTGAAAAACGTACTATTTCAAAAATTAAAAAAAAAAGAAAGAAGTAGAGAAGTCACAAAAATGTAGCTGTCCGAATCATACAGTATACAACGTGTTGCACAGAATGACTACCCAAAAACTAAAATTTCTGCCCTGGCATGCTTTAAAATTTTGAAATACAATTTCTATTACACTATAAAAAACGTTCTGTAAGGTTTTAATAAAAATATATGACTTTTGGTGGTTAAATAGTATAGCTGTCCGTATATGGATGTCATGTCTGTTGCCATACGTTATTTTCAACATTTTAACAAACAAAATTGAAATTTGAGAATAGCAACGCCCGTTTGCCATTAAAGCGTGGTCAAAAAATAAATAAAAGGCGGCAGCCTGAGTGTTTGATGTTGGACTGAAAAAGGAAAAGCCTATTTCTGATAAGTATTTTTATTGCATGTCATGTCTGTTACAGTAATTTGTTGTATAAAATATATTTATTTATTTGTTAATTCAGTTAATTATTTTAGATCATTAGTTTTTTATCTAAATTAAAGTCTCTTTTTTTGTTCTTGAGGAATTATTTAGACTCATGAATTTTTGTTCTTTCAAATGTCATGCCTGTTCACAAACATGAATCAAACGGAAAATCAACCACGGCGCGACGCGTAGATAAAATTCCCGTGCTTGAAAGAAATAGCACCCGAGTGCTAAAATATAAAATTTTAAAATATCTGAAATTCCTCCCGATTTTATTCACGCACTCGGCTGGAAGAATTTCATTTTTTTTTAAATCTATTCAATCAATTCTGCCATATAGAGGAAAATGATAACTAACTGCTCATATAAACTCCTGTTCGCATAATTTTATTGCTGAAAATTGCCTCAATTTTTGTTTGGCCCCTAGTGGTGAAATGTTTTGGATAAGTGCGTATTGGAAAATCTAAAGTATCCATTTCAGTTATGAAATCGGAAACTTGATCGAATTTAATTCTATGTTAAAATCTCCTACTAAAACAGTCTTACAATCATCCTCCTTCAGCAACGTTTCGAATAAAGCGTCTCATTTATCTTCCTAAGAAATTCGAGGTCTAGGGTATGCAACTGCAAATCTCACTTTATCTTGAATAGACGCAATGACCCTTTGAACACCCTTGATCTGGCTCGTGTAGACACGGGTAAAGTGTTTCATTAATTTTTCCTTTATAAAAATCATAACTCCAGATGGCTTTCTGTTTTGGAAACCACTGTCTATCCGTTCGACCCAAATGAATCCTGGTATCTGAAAATCATCTGAAGGGATAGTCCATGTTTCCGTTACAATAGCCAATCACTCTGCAGAGAACATGAATCCAACGAAAAAGTGACCACGGCACGACGCGAAGACAAAAATCCCGTGCTTGAAAGAAATAACACCCGAGTGATAAAAATATAAAAAAAAATATTTGTAAACCGAAAATATAACATTTTCAAAAGGACTCTATACTTATGTAATACATCACTTTGCATTATTTTATGTTGAACATAGGTGTACAAATTTCAAAGAAAATGTCCTGTAACAAACATGACAATTTTCATCAAGCCTGAAAATGAAAAATTCTTTTTAAAAAAATAAAGAAAAGAAAAAACGTATGAATAACACTCAAACAGTGTTCAGAAACAAGGTATGTTTTGTATTATGGGAAAAAAAAACTACTTATTTTTTGAAATTGTATTTATGCTTCTTAATGATCCACATATCAGAACATTTATTTATACTGGGATAGATTTTCACTTCGCTGCACTTAGGAAGCTAGTTCCTTTTATCTGTTGCAACTGAAAGTCAACTCTATGGTTTCCTCATGATCAGCATATATCACTCCCTAAATGATAAGTTTGAGCCAGGGGCGTAGCCAGAAATTTTTCATAGGTATGGGGGGGGGGGTTACGACTACTACAACTCATATATATATGTATACGTGTGTGTGATAATGTAGTGAAGAATATACATTTTGTAGGGCAAAAAATTCCCCATTGGGGGGGGGGGGTTATGACCCCCTAACCCACCCCTTGGCTACGCCCCTGGTTTGAGCTGAATAATTGCCTGAGCAGTGGCGTAGCGAGAAATTTTTCATGGGGGGGGGAAGTTTACGACTACTGCAACTCATATATATGCATACGTGTATGTGATCAGAGAGTGGAGAAAATAAATTTTGTATAACAAAAAAATCCCTCTAGGGGGAGGGGGGTGACTCCCCTAACCACCCCCTCCGTGGATACGCCACTGCCTGAGACTATACCGTTTAGCTAAGAAAAAGGTATGGATATAATGCAAGCGCTATGAAATAGTAACGGAGTCATTATTATTACTATTATTTTTCACAAAAATAACTTCTCTTTCTTTGGTAGGTATAGCTTTGGTACGTATGCGAGTTTTTTAACCCTTTGAGGCGAAACCCTTTCCAAATACTGAAAAAAGGGCAGCCGTTGCCATCGCTCGACTTAACTACCAGCAAGATGGCGGACGATCGAAACGTTCATCGCGTGCCACAGATCTAGAGACCCCTTTTTGACGCAGCTGGCTGTGCGGCACAGCCAGCTGCAGTCGAAAAACCGTCTGGGAAAAAACGGCAAAGGCTGCCCTTTTTTCAGCATTGGGCAATCTATCCAGCTGTTCTCGCATTCTTCCGTTTTTCAGCAGATGTCAGTACTGTTAAAAATAATCGTGACCATTTTTTTACGCGAATTGACGTGCTAAAAAGTAAAGGATTCTCGTGGAGCAAGGTCACCCGCAACTATTTTTATAGAAATCAAATCTATTCTTCGTGATTGGCAAAAGTCAAAACGTCAGAGTTTGGTGTTCCTAGAGCGGGAACACTGCGCGTTAAAGGGTTAAAATATAAGCTAGATCAGAAAGCATTTTCCAAAATTTGTAATCTCAGGGAGGGGGGAGGTTCTTTTAGCATATTCCGCCTTACCTCATAGAAAAAAAAAAGATATCCATAAAATTCTTGTTGTAAAATACAGCACTCACGAATACCTAAATAACAGGTTCGGGAGATTTTAAAATTCCTCCTCCAAAGAGGGTATACGTAAGAAAGGACAGGGTGACCGATTTCCATGAAAAAATAAATTATCAAATTCTTGCTTCAAAATCCCACTATATAGTTACGCTGTTCCCCGACTCCCTGATTCTCTAGCAATTCGGGTTAACCACTCCAAGATAAAACTTTTACCACCATGACTTCTAAAAAGTTAAGAACAGAGAGTGCAATACACCGTTTGTACGATCCGCTTGAAATTTTTCATAGTTGCGTACAAAAATATAGAAACAATCTGCGCTACTTTAAAAAATCTGAAAATCCACCCGTTCTCTCCTAATTAAGCGATTTCTCGCTATTTTCATCTCCATTTTATATCCGAGACTCAAAAAAGCGAATCATTTACGTGACAAAATAGGCTGTCGCGACAATGACGTCATACTGAAATCACTTTTCAGGATTTGAAGGGAAAATCGCGATTCCCATTCGTTTAAAATAGTTTTTCTAGATTCCGCAGTTCTTTCTTTTTTCACAAATAAAATGATTTCGTCTGCATAAAACATTTATATAAGAGGGGTTGTTTCCAGCAAAACGAAATCATTCGAATGGGAAAAAATTTTAACACGTTTATAGAAGAAATTGCAATTCCGATTTGGGTATATAATAAAAATTGAATACTTCCTCCCCTTTATTTATTTGAAGGGGACGAAGATCAACTATACTGAGTGTAATTTTTTAAACGTTTGTCTAACACCCGTTCAGCGGGATCTCATCTTCTAATAAAACAAATAGCATGCTAAGCTTCTAAAACGTTTACACGCGGTTTGTCTGTTGGACTTATAATCTACTACTTTCTTATTGGAAAATATACTACTTTCATCTCCCCCTAACATTAATGCTAATAAAAATAAAAATAACTCGGCTGTTCGAGCCTCGTCAGGGGGAGACTGTCCTGAACCCCCCTATTTTTTTAGTTTCATTATTGCCATATTACCTCTCATCTTTCGTGTATTTCGCCTGGTAACCCTATGTTGAAATTTTTAGGATTGTAACCTATTTATAGAAAAATACACGGGATGCATATTCTACAGCTTACGAAACAGTGTAACAGTAGATTAAAGCTGTTGTGAACTGATAGTATTTAAATATATGTAAAAAAATACATGGGATGCCTATTCTTCAGCTTACGAAATAGTGTAACAGTAGATTAAAGCTGCTGTGAACTAATAGTATTTAAATATATGTAAAAAATACATGGGATGCCTATTCTTCAGCTTACGAAATAGTGTAACAGTAGATTAAAGCTGTTGTGAACTGATAGTATTTAAATATATGTAAAAAATACATGGGATGCCTATTCTACAGCTTACGAAACAGTGTAACAGTAGATTAAAGCTGTTGTGAACTAATAGTATTTAAATATATGTAAAAAATACATGGGATGCCTATTCTACAGCTTACGAAATAGTGTAACAGTAGATTAAAGCTGTTGTGAACTGATAGTATTTAAATATATGTAAAAAATACATGGGATGCCTATTCTACAGCTTACGAAATAGTGTAACAGTAGATTAAAGCTGTTGTGAACTAATAGTATTTAAATATATGTAAAAAATACATGGGATGCCTATTCTACAGCTTACGAAATAGTGTAACAGTAGATTAAAGCTGTTGTGAACTGATAGTATTTAAATATATGTAAAAAAATACATGGGATGCCTATTCTTCAGCTTACGAAATAGTGTAACAGTAGATTAAAGCTGTTGTGAACTGATAGTATTTAAATATATGTAAAAAATACATGGGATGCCTATTCTACAGCTTACGAAATAGTGTAACAGTAGATTAAAGCTGTTGTGAACTGATAGTATTTAAATATATGTAAAAAAATACATGGGATGCCTATTCTTCAGCTTACGAAATAGTGTAACAGTAGATTAAAGCTGTTGTGAACTGATAGTATTTAAATATATGTAAAAAATACATGGGATGCCTATTCTACAGCTTACGAAACAGTGTAACAGTAGATTAAAGCTGTTGTGAACTGATAGTATTTAAATATATGTAAAAAATACATGGGATGCCTATTCTACAGCTTACGAAATAGTGTAACAGTAGATTAAAGCTGTTGTGAACTGATAGTATTTAAATATATGTAAAAAAATACATGGGATGCCTATTCTTCAGCTTACGAAATAGTGTAACAGTAGATTAAAGCTGTTGTGAACTGATAGTATTTAAATATATGTAAAAAATACATGGGATGCCTATTCTACAGCTTACGAAACAGTGTAACAGTAGATTAAAGCTGTTGTGAACTGATAGTATTTAAATATATGTAAAAAATACATGGGATGCCTATTCTACAGCTTACGAAATAGTGTAACAGTAGATTAAAGCTGTTGTGAACTGATAGTATTTAAATATATGTAAAAAAATACATGGGATGCCTATTCTTCAGCTTACGAAATAGTGTAACAGTAGATTAAAGCTGTTGTGAACTGATAGTATTTAAATATATGTAAAAAATACATGGGATGCCTATTCTACAGCTTACGAAATAGTGTAACAATAGATTAAAGCTGTTGTGAACTGATAGTATTTAAATATATGTAAAAAATACATGGGATGCCTATTCTACAGCTTACGAAATAGTGTAACAGTAGATTAAAGCTGTTGTGAACTGATAGTATTTAAATATATGTAAAAAAATACATGGGATGCCTATTCTTCAGCTTACGAAATAGTGTAACAGTAGATTAAAGCTGTTGTGAACTGATAGTATTTAAATATATGTAAAAAATACATGGGATGCCTATTCTACAGCTTACGAAACAGTGTAACAGTAGATTAAAGCTGTTGTGAACTGATAGTATTTAAATATATGTAAAAAATACATGGGATGTCTATTCTACAGCTTACGAAATAGTGTAACAATAGATTAAAGCTGTTGTGAACTAATAGTATTTAAATATATGTAAAATTATGTCGCATACTTTTATGTCGCTTTTTCAGACAAATTTCAATAAACTGGGTGAGAGATAAAATGAGATAATCATTAATATAACACAGTTTGAAGTCTCTCCTGAAGAGAAAACTCGAAAATTCACTTATTCGTGCGTTGCACTGGACTGAAAAATTGATTCTCGAAAAATTGAGATTTAAATGACCGATTTAATTGTTCCAACTAATAATAATAATAATAATAATAATAGCAGCAGCAATTAAATTAAAGAGTTCATTTGGGTGTACCCTATTTTTCACAGACACCGATTACTGGACTGACATACATTTATTCGTGTTTATCCAGTTTAGGAAGATATGTGTGAGACATAAACAAGTAAAAATATCATCCAAGATCTTAAATTACAAGAGCGCGTAAAATCCTAAATTTAGAGCCAACTAGGTCGCAAAAATATTTTTAATACTTGATTTGTTTATTTAATTATATATTTTCCTGAACCACTTTTGCAAGATTTTTTTTTTTAGTTTCATTTTAAAATTTAGAAAAATTTATTTCAATTCCAGTATTTTCCATTACCGAGGCCTAGTGGATAAGTCGCTGTACATAGTAGACCGCTGAAGTGTGAATGTCTCGCGTTCGGGCCTGCCGCGCAGCTGTTCTAAAGGTCGGTAGTTTGGGTCGGTTTTCACCAGATGTAACGTGAATACGCGTTAGAAGCCCTTAAAAAGTTTTCCGACAAAGGTATATTTCCCGTAATCAGATGTCCTTCGCGTAGGCTTGGCGTAACACAAGCCACTACCTCAGTATTTTTTACTAGAAGAAAAAGCCCGTTGTGGAGACCATGACAACGGGCGCTAGAAAAAACATTGAATGAAAATAGGTCTACACTCAATATATTTAATGTTCGTTCACCTAAAATAAATAACTTCCTGTTCAATTTTTATTATAGACCCAAATCGAATTTCATGCTCTTCGGGAAACGCGCGGAATTTTTTCGCATTCGAACGATTTCGTTTTGTGTACTCAGCACCTGTCATATGAATGCTTCGGCAGACGATTATTTTAATGAAAAAAAAATCAAACCTTGTTACCTGGAAAAGCTATTTTAAACGAATTGGAATCCCAATTATGCGACGACATTTTCACTCGTCTAAGATCATTTTGTCACGCAGATGATTCACTTATTTTCACTCTCGGAAATGAAATAAAGCTGAAAAGAGCGAAAAATCGCTTAAAAATGAGGGAACGGGTGGATTTTCAGATTTTTAAAAGAGCTCAGATTGTTTTCTATATTTTTGTACATCATTATGCAAAATTACAAGCGGGATCGTACGAATGGTGTGCATTTTATGACACTTTTAGACCCTAACTTTCTAATCTGTTTGGATGAATGACAGCAAAAGTTTTGTCTTGAAGGGGTCTGACAGGAATTGTTAGAGAGTGAGTGAGTCAGGGATCACCGTAACTATACAGTAGGATTGCACAGTCTAACCCGCTTAATGGAACAGCCGATTTACCGTGAAACTTTAATTCTAATAAGCGGGATATTTCTTTAACATATATATTCCACTAAGCAGGCTCAACTGTATTTAATTTTCAAGGCAGAGCCTCTTTTGGGTTCTTTCGCCTTCCGCCATACTTAAACTATTGGCTGCCACCGATCTCAAGTAGAGGCTGCCCGAAAAACCAGTTTTTCCTTCGGGATTTTGCGTACGAGTAAAGTTTTGCCTCTTCGCCGCTATGGCGCTAGTTCCTGACCCATAATCAGTATTACCAACTCTGGTGGCAATAAAGTGGTTGGAAAAGTGGTCAAAAATGGCTAAAAATGTTTTCAAGCTAAGAAAAAATTTAATTATTCATTAGAGTTTACTTCTAATTGCTTGCGCTGCTAAAATATGCTTATCTGCAAGTGTTCTTTTTGTTTGTTTGGTTGGTTTTTTTAGTCATTTGGATTTTCATTCCCTATTTAAAACTCAGCTTGAAAGCATTTTTAGCCATTTCTGACCACATTTTCGGCCACTTTGCTCCCACCAGTTAGAAACATAGAAACAAGAGTTAGAAACATTGATTATGGGTCAGGAACTAGCGCCACAGCGACGAAGAGGCAAAACTTTGCTCGTACTCAAAAAAGAGCTTATCGGGCAGCCTGTACTTGAAGAGATGGGATCGGAGGCAGCCATGCTTAAACCCACACAGTTGCTTCATTTCGGCCAATGCTGAAGATAGTAAATGCCACCTCCTTGCATTCATATTTCTATGTTCAAAACATAGAGATATGAATACAAGGAGACGGCATTAGCTATCTGATAGTGAAGCCGAAACTGTACCACATTGCAATTGGACTGCTTTATCCTATGGTGGCAGTTCCAATTTTTAAGAGGTAATGTCGCCAAAGTTGGTGCCAAGAAGAATTAGGTATTCGGCATAACTGTAATTCGGCTTAACTGTCGAATGCTGCAATTTTGTATTTAGAATTACTGTAGCATGTAATAGTGCATCTTTACTTTTTAATCCGTAAAATCGTGCATCTTTCACTGTTATTTAAAAAGAAACCAACAGAATGATCCGCCATAGTTTGACCAGAACAGTGACTTCATTTCGTCCAATGCTGTAGCTAGCTAATAGCACCTCCTTTCATTCATATCTCTATGTTCAAAACTTCTTGCTCTTATACTGTCCCCTAATAGTTCTATACTTCTTGTCCAAAGGTGATTTTACATTCTCTGGTGAATCTACGGCGATTTACGCACGAGCATAGTGTATAATCATTTCCCATTACGGCTGTCATCAAAGAGTTCTCCATACCTATTTTTATACTTAATCCTTTGGAGATCGGCACATTTAGCATTGCGAAATATTTCAAATTTGTCGTGGGTGGCAAGTTTTCAAACTGTGCCGCGATAGTTACGTAGTTTCAATGTCACGAGTAATTCAATATTTGTACTAGCAAGTTCCAAATTACTTCACAGATCAGATGTATTAAATATTTCTCGATATCTTTACAAGTTGATGCAAATTCCCAGCATAATACATCTTCATTGCGACTTTTATAGTCGATAGTTAAATTGAAAAAGATGATTATCTGATACTTGCTTTCGGGAGTTAGTGATTATGAATTTTTCTCGAGAAAAATGTAATTCACGCGAATTTATATGTATGCTGCAGAGCTTATTTTATTATTGTGGAAAATCCCTTCAAAGAAATTTTTTAGTGGAAGTTATTTTTATTGCAACGGTATTTAATCAATACTTAAAAACAGGTTATCTAACATATTTGCCATAGTTTTCTTGTCAAAAGGTTGAACCAAAGAAACCAATAATGTCCGTAAGTGACTCAGCAAGTGAAAATGATCCAACTTCGCAGTTTGAAGCAATGCAGTTACAAAAGTCCAAATCTGATGAAAAATCTCAAGTATCTGATGTAAATTCAAAAGAACTTGCAATGAATATTGAAAGAGTGGGTGTAAATGTGGATACTCCGAACGAATCTGCCGTATTAAATGAGATTGACGATAAGCATTTGTCTGTGAAATATTCTGAAGATGTTACGGGAGATACTTGTGCAAGTCACAGAAGTGAAGATTATGATTTAGAGACTCGCAGCAGCTCAGAAACAGAAACTTTTGGGTGCTATTTAGAGTCATCTAACTTAAATTCAAAAGAACTGTCCCTTAATATTGAAGATCTGGATTCTTCGAAACATGGTTTGACAATGGACACGTCCGACAAGTCCGACTTTCTTGATCCCCCACTCTTGCGCCAAGCTGAGAAGGATGCAGTTATCTCCGAGCCAGATCAGCAAGAACTCCACTTCTCACCAACAAACCAAACTTACGAAGACACTACTCCCATGGAAGTAGATGAAGAAGAGACCGTATCATGGCAAACAGAATATTCCGTAAATATCGAGCAAGGCAATTATTCCCCAACAAAGAATTTTGAAGACACGGCGATCTCCAAAACAGGTAAGGGAGTGATCGACTCGTCATCAGTGAACCTTCCAGAAAACACCGAAGTCATAAAAACCATGATGTCACTAATAATCAGCAACCAAGATGAGAAAGAGAATGATATTTCAGAACCTTCTCCAGACGTTACCGTGAAAATTCTAGGACAAGACAACGACTCTTTGCCAACAGAGCCTAGTAGAGATTCAATCGCGAAAAAGGCGAATACCGAGATTAACTGTACGCCAACGGAACCCATTACAGATACGAACGAGAAAATGGCAAACTCCGAAACTAACTCTTCGCCAGCAAAACCTTTCAGAGATGCGATCGAAAACATTTCAAAACACGACAACGACTTTTCGCTAACAGAACCTCAAAGAGATGAAATTGAGAAAATGGAAAGTCCCAAGATAATCTCTTCGCGAATGGAGCCTTTAAGAGATGAGATCAAGAAAATGGCAAACTCCCAGATTAAATCTTCGCCAACTGAACCTATAAGGGATGTGAACGAGAAAATGGCAAACTCCGATACTAACTCTTCTTCGCCTCGCAGAGATGCGATCGAAAGCATTGCAAAGCACGAGAACGACTCTTCGCTAACAGAACCTCAAAGAGATGAAATTGAGAAAACGGAAAACCCAGAGATTAATTCTGCCCAAATGGAGGCTTTAAGAGATGAAACTGAGAAGACAGAAAACCCAGGGATTAATTCTTTCGCAACGGGGCCTTTCAGAAACGCTATCGATGAAATGGGGACTCACAAGAACGAATCTTCGCCAACGGGACTTTCCACTGATGACATCGCGAAAATGGCAAATGAAGAAAGCATTTCTTCGCCAAAGGGACTTGGTGAAGCAGCAGCAAAAGAAACCTCGTCCCTTTCTTCGGGTGAAGACAATGACATGCGGATTTCGATTTGGGGTGGACAATTTAAATCGTCAACATCAGCGGAAGTTGGAATCGTAAATGAAGCAGACGTTGACCAGCTGTCAAGTACACCAAACCCGTTTGTCTTCCTCGTGCCTCTGAAGCACACCAAAAAAGAAGAGCCGGGCAATGAATTCTCAGTCGACTCTGAGAGGCTTCAAAACACCAGAGAAACGAACTTGGAAAACAAGGATCTTGAGGACAAAACTGCTTGTCAGAAATTGGCTGAAGCCAGGGGGGTGAAGCGCAAGCTAAGCAGCATCTCTCTTGAGGATGGAGGGGAAATGAAGGCAGAATCTGACACCGATCGCCAAAAAAGCTGTCGGAGATATAAGACTCGAAGTGTGAAAAATCCTGATTTGCTTCCACTCATCCTGAACAGACCACGAAGAAAGCGTTGATTTTATTATATACAATCAAATTAAAGCCATTTTAATGTACATTTTGGAATTCGAAAAAGAAAACTTATGTAAGTTAAATAAAGCACTTTGTTATTCTTTGGGGTTTCTCTTTTCTTATAATGAAATTTATTTTTAGAAATTTCATATTTGTTGTAGCTAGATTTGATACTTGACGCCGTTAATTGCGCCATTCTGGTAAATTCTCGCAAAGGTATCGTGAGAATACTCTTAGCGAAATTTCAAATTTAGTAAATTTCATTTCAAATTTTAATGCTTTTTAGCACTACGGTGCTATTTCGCTCAATAACAGAATTTTGCCTACGCGATCTTGTCGACAAGTTTTGTAGATAAGAACTGTCACGAAGATATTTTCAAATACGCTTGCCAGATAACGTGGAGAGGGGGGAGTATTAATAAAATGTTGAAAGTCGCGCGAGGTTTGAAATTTTTGACAATGGATCGCTCAATTGGGTGCCAAAACGCGACAATTTATCATAAATATATTATGAGTATATGGTACTTGTGTATTATACCGTCGACATTTTCGCCAAAAATTTGTTTCACCTAGTTGGCGTCGCTGAGGTCGGGTTACCTTAAAATACTTCTGGTCAAACATAAAAATTTTAAATTTTAAAGGAAATACGATTCATTTTATCCATAGCAGAACATACGGTATTTTGATGCGCATTATCGCGTGCGCAATAGTAACGTAACTGCAGAGTACAAACCTTTGGCGAGTAATCTCTTCACTTGGCATGTTGACGGTATAATACACAAGTACAGAGTATATTTAGAAAATTCCTGGCGATTATTGCAAAATATTTTTAGTAGGCGATTTTAATATAGATTTTAATTCCGAAGAAGTGATTTATAGAACAGAAAGACAAATGCGGTACACTCATATATTATGATACACTTTCCAAATCGTATTTATAAAGATGAAGTATATTAGAAATGTTAATGGAAAAGTAATGGAAATTATACCTATTACTACAGGATAAAGCCCGTTGTGTAGGCGATTATAACGGGCTTTAGAAAAAACATTTGACAGAAACATGTCTATACTCAAGATATTTAATCGAGTTCACTTAAAATAAATGAGTTCATATTCAATTTTTATTACATACCGAAATCGAATTTCCTTCTTTTCAAGAAACTCATCTCTATGCAACATGGCAACTTAATTCACGCTATCAGTGCAATATTCGATTTTCTAGAACAGCGGTTCCCAACCTTTTAATATAGCACCCCTCCCCAACAAATGATAACTTTGTATGTCGCCCCCCTCCCTCACATTCATTTCCATACATACAAATTTTTATTCTTTAGCAATGAACATTGTCGCCAGTTCTACAAAATAATGTTATTAGTAAAAATTTAATAAAGATTTTAAGATAGAATATATTCGTTTCGAAGGTAAAAATAAGAATAAATTGTGATTTTTTAAACATGCTTTTACCATTTTCTCTTTGTTTTTCCACAAGCACCCCTCCCCTTCTACTCTCTGCGTGCCACCGGTTGGAAACCGCTGTTTAGGACATAGGTTCTCAACCAATGGTTCGCGAACCCCCAGGGGTTCGCACAGTGCACAAGGGGTGGGGTGGGGGGTCTAAGAAACCAATATCAGGGGTCGATCCATGAATTTTTTTCCAGGATAACACTTTTGTGAATTTTCATAACAATTTTTGTAGCAGTCACTTTTTCTCTTAAAGCACTTTTCAAAAAATATTAAAATAGAAGGTAAAATGATACTGAAGGGTTGATCTATCAAATTGCATATTTGTGAAGGGCCGGTTTTAATCGATAGCATTTTTGTGAGGGATACTGTTTTAATCGATTTTAGTTTTCTGGAGGGACCGTAAAACGAACCCAAATTTTGTCTGCATGGATCTCCGAATAGTCTAGAATTCGGCGACTACACAAGGGGTTCGCCAAATTCTTTTGGAGTTTAGAAGAGATTCGCAGTGAGAAAAAGATTGGGAACCACTGTTCCAAAACGTTCAAACATGTTCACTGCGATCGCAAACTAGGAAACGAGAATATCATACTGACGCCTCTGAGCTGTTGTTTTGAAATAAAAGGACTCTTTTTTTCGATGGCATCCTCCAAGCGGTTGTGACGTAAAATCCTGTCCACTTCATTCCAGTTTTCACTGCAATGCATCTATAATTTAAATTATTTATTGTACAGAGATGTCATAAAATATGTGTGCTTGTGTGTAATTTAGGAGACTATCCTGCTATAGAGTTATACTGATCCCTGACTCACTCGTTCTATAACAATTCCGGTCCGACCCCTTCAAAACAAAATCTTTACCGTCATTCATCCAAACAGACTAAAACGATATGGTTTAAAACTCTCATAAAATTCACACCGTTTGTACGATCCCACTTGAAATTTTGCAACAATCTGAGCTACTTTAAAAATCTGAAAATACACCCGTTCCCTCAATTTTAGGCGATTTTTCGCTCTTTTCAGTTCCATTTTATTTCCTAGAGTCAAAAAAAGTGAATCGTTTGCGTGACAAAATGACTTGTTCCGAGTAAAAATGACGTCACACAATTGAAATTTCAATTCGTTTAAAATAGTTTTTCGAGGTAACAAAGTTTAATTTTCTTTTCATTCAAATAATCGTCTGCCGAAGCATTCATATAAGAGGTGCTGTGTACACAAAACGAAATCTTCCGAATGCGAAAAGTTTCTGCGCATTTCCATATGAGCAGGAAATTCGATTTGCGTATATAACAGAAATTGAATTTGAATAGTTATTTATTTTAGGTGAACGAAGATTAAAAATATCAAGTGTAGACATTGTCTTCGAATGTTTCATCCATAACAGACTTTTTCTTTTAGATTTTTAATAATTACAAATCTTCCTATAAAAATTTAATTTTTTTAATTTTAAAGGGCCATGAATTTTTTTTAACCGTGAAAACAACTTCAACATTATTTGTCCATTTCCAAAACGCTCAGGGTGTTAAAATAATCGTCTTCCCAAGGGAAGCAAAAAAAAAAAAATAACGTTGCTCCAGAAGGGATTTTGTGAACTTCTTAAAAGTGGACGTCCCTCGTGGATAAATCCATTCGGAGCGTTAGGGGGAAAAAAAGTTCGTTCACGGAAGTGTAAAAGTGAAATCCTGCACGAAGTTTTATCAGAAATATTTCAAATTTAGAGCACCGAGAGAAAGCAACCGCTTTGCTGGTTGTTCTTTTGAGAAATGCCGGGTGATTCAAAATAGATGTTAACCCTTTAACGCGCAGTGTTCCCGCTTTGGGAACACTAAACTCTGACGTTTTGAATGTTGCCAGTCACAAAGAATAGATTCGATTTCTATAAAAAATAGTTGGGGGTGACGGAGCTCCACGAGAATCCTTTACTTTTTAGCACGTCCTTATGGTCACGGTTATTTTTAACAGCACTGACTTATCCTGAAAAATGGAAGAATGTGAGAGCAGCTGGATAGATTGCCCAATGCTGAAAAAAAGGGCAGCCGTTGTCATCGCTCGACTTCACTACCAGCAAGATGGCAGACGATCGAAACGTTCATCGCGTGCCACTGATCTAGAGACCCTTTTTTGACGACAGCTGGCTGTGCTCGCGCACAAGTCATCTGCGTCAAAAAAGGTCTATAGATCTGTGGCACGCGATGAACGTTTCGATCGTCCACCATCTTGCTGGTAGTGAAGTCGAGCGATGGCAACGGCTGCCTTTTTTCAGCATTAGGAAAGGGTTGCGCCTCAAAGGATCGGTTAAACCTGGGCCTTCGCAAGTAGTAACGGGCCTGCACGTGTATTTTGATGAGCCATCCAAAGAGGCCTGCGGATGCTCGAGTCTTCACGTATACATCAGGCATTTCTTAACTTCCCAGTGCTTTCAACGTTATTTAATGTAGTTTTAAGTAGTAATTGTGTTACTAATTCAAGTACGAACTCATGATTAATTTGTTTGTTATGATACATATTTACATAAAGAAATAGATGCATTTAATTTGAAGGAAAAACAAAGTAGCGCTTTCTCTCGTGATTCACGATTGCTCTTTTTAGTTTCACAAGTGGATATTTAATATACTTTAAAATAACTAAATACACAAATGAGAAAGACATTTTTATAATGAGACATTTCATGAACGTAGTCGTATTTCCTACGTTATTCTTAAAACAATTCAAGATTAATCTTTAACAAATGATGTATTAAAGCGCATTTTCAGTGTTTTCGGGATATCTGTATATTGGAGAAAATGGATAAAAATACGCTCTATAGCGCGATCCCGAATTAATTATTCTTTAATAAAGACATTCAATGTAGTATATATTATTCTTTTGTCGCTTTCTCAATCGAACTTAGGAATTGATCAAGCATAATGAACGCTTGGTACAAAATATTAACTACATTTGATGTTTCTATATTAAACGGGCAAAAATCAATAATTTATAATTGACTGTATTTCTGCACTGTACCAATGTAAGTCTGAATCACATAAAGCAAGGCATATATAACTGATAAATAACATTTTCAACTGGCAAAATTAAAATTGTCTAAATAATATCAGAACGTCATGCTTATTTACAAAGAATTAAAAACTACTCAAGTAATTACGATTTCTGATTTAAAATAATTTATTTATAAATAACACATGAGTAATTATTCACTAAACATGATTTACATACATATATTTTAGAATTTTCTAAATACATTATGAAGCGTTCATTACCTTTTACATTCAGAGCAAAAATGTTTCGAATTTTAGGATAACATTTTCATGAAGAAAATGGCGCAAGATTCCCAAAGCGATTCCTACATCTAAAGTCTTTAGTACGACAAAAGTAAAAAAAATTGTTTTAAAATAATAAAATAATATAACATTTTATTAATACTTAGAATAATAAAATAGAATACTGTAAACTGGGGAAAACAGCCTCAATGATAAACTCATTTTTAGCGATGGCAACTCCCTAAGCAGGCCCGTTGCTTAGCGATGGCCCCGGTTAAACCGTAAGTGATCGAAACGTACATCTCATTACAAAAGTTCGTCGAATTTAGAATAGCTTTCAGATATTGCATTTTTTTACTGCGGTGATGTATACATATTAAAATACGAAATTTAATTTTTATACGGTCTCTCCTTTCCCACCCTTTATATTTAGAAGAATGTTGCTCTTTGCCTAAGGAAATGAATGAAACAAATCCCGTGTCTCTACATGGAATAGTTAGCCAGAAATCTAATGTTAAAAAGGGTGACTTGCACCACTTTACTGTACGTGTTGGCGTCGGTTTTCACGTGAAAAAAAAATCTTTACTTTAGGGGACCCACTATGAGTTGATAAAAGATAAATAAAAATCCCATTGTTGGAGAAAACGTTGAAACGCGTTCAATCGTCTCAAATGAATAGGTGCTGTTTTACCTGAAATGATTGGTACTGCTTTATGAAATGAGCAGTAATGTAGTCGTTTAGTCCGCTGATTACACCACGCTTCTAGAAAACGGAAATTTTTTTAAAAGTGTATAAAAGAGGATGATTTAGAATAACTGGTGTAGGTTAGGGTTCTTAGGTGTGGTAAATCTTTCACTATGAAAATTTCAAACCATGCGCTTTACAGGGAATTATTTCGAGCTCAACTTAGGATTAAGAGGAGTCAACTGTGTCTATCGATAAGACATTACCCCATTAAGGCGCCAGTGAGCCCGCTCTGGAACACCCAACTCTGACGTTTTTGACTGTTGCCAGTCACGAAGGAATAGATTGCGATTTCTATTAAAAATACGTGGCGGTTAGTGACCTAGCTCCAACGAGAATCTCTTTACTTTTTAGCACGTACCTTTACCAGTCAAAAAAGGGTCCCGATTATTTTTAAATTTTTAACAGCCACTGACATCTGCTGGAAAAAAATAGGAAGAATGCGGAGCACAGCTGGATCGATTGGCCCAATGCTGGAAAAAGCGCAGCCATTTTGCCATTCGCTCGGACTTAACTACCAGCAGCAGGGCGGACCGATCGAGAACGTTCAGCGCTGTGCCACAGATCTAGAGGACTCATTTTTTTGACGCAGCTGGCTGTGCGCGAGCACAGCCAGCTGTCGTCCAAAAAGGGTCTCTAGATCTGTGGCACGCGATGAACGTTTCGATCGTCCGCCCTCTTGCTGGTAGTTAAGTCGAGCGATGGCAACGGCTGCCCTTTTTCCAGCATTGGGAAAGGGTTGCGACTCAAAGGGTTAACATACATTAACGTCAGTTAAAAAGTAGTTACATTTTTCTCACTTTGGAGGCATCCCCTGATTGCTTGGCGACCCATGCCAAAATTTTCAAATTGATATATCTCGGAAATCATTCCACGTAGAGACACGGGATTTGTTTTATTCATTTTCTTAGCAAAAGCAACATTCGCAACATTCTTCTAAATAGAAAGGGTAGGAAAGGGGGAACCAGTTGCTAGTGAAAGTGACCATACCATAGTAACACACGTCATTATTTAGTCATTCTCTTTTACACCTTCAAATTCCTTCTCTAGAAGAGTGGCGCAATGAGTGAATGACCCTCCCCCCCCCCCCCAAAAAAAAGAGTAAATTACCCCTAACTTTATATCACAGTACCGATCCATCGGGTAAAACTGTACCTGTTCGTTCCACGCGTTTGAATGCGCTTAATTGCCTTTCCCAAGAACGGGATCGTTATTTAACTTTTTTCAACTCATAGTAAGTCCCCCAAGATTAAGTAAAGATTTTTTTCGCTTGAAAACCGACGCTCATACGGCCCAAAATGGTGTAAGTCATTTAAAAAAATAAAATTTTTGCTAACTATTCCACGTAGAGACACGGGATTTGTTTTATTAATTTTCTTAGGCAAAGAGCAACATTCTTCTAAATATGAAGGTTAGGAAAGGAGGGACGGTATAAAAATTAAATTTCGTATTTTAATATGTATACAACCCCCAGTCAAAAATGCCCTATCTGAAAGCTACTCTTAATTGGATGAGGATTTAAAAAATAATCGCCTTAACATCGATTTTGAATCACCCGAAAGTGTAAATCCTGAACAACTTTTTGAAGAATCTAACTGTGCTAGAGGTTGTAAAAATTTCAGGAAGTCTCTTTACAAGATGTACTATGCACAGTTACAGAGAGCCTGTAATAATTGTGAAACACTCAGGGAAAAGTCTTGAATGTACATGAATTTTGCACTGTTTTTCTAAACAAATACCACCACTAGGGACCGTTTATTACTTTCCAAACATGTACCATGTAAGGAAAGTATTGTAATCATGAAAAAATTCGACTTCGAGATTTTGGTGTATTGACACGTTTTGAGGTCTTCTGAATCCATTTATGCTATTTTTACGAGATGTATGTATGTATGTGTGTATGTGTGTGTGTATGTGTGTGTTTGTGTGTATGTGAGTGAACACGATAGCTCCTGAACGGAGCATTCGATCGAGTTCAAATTGGGTATATATGTCATAAACCACCGTCGCAAGACCGGTATTGATTTGGGTGTGTATAGGACTTATAGTTTTTCTACAGGGCTACGACAAAAATTTCTTTTACATAATGGCCTATGGGGGGAAATTCTTGAAAGTGCGCTAGCGTTTAAACGGTACATTCGATGGAGCTCAAATTGGGTATATATGTTATAAACCACCGTTGAAAGACCGGTATTGATTTTGGTGTGTATAGATCCTATAGTTTTTATACAGGGCTACGACAAAGATTTCTCTTACATTATGGCATAAGGGGGGAAATTCTTGAAAGTGCGCTAACGTTTAAATGGTATGTTCAATTGAGCTCAAATTGGGTATATATGTTATAAACCGCTATCTTAAGACAGATATTAATTTTGATGCGTATAGGACTTATACTTTTCCTACAGGGCTACAAAAAAGATTTCTTTTACATTATGGCCTGGGGGGGAAATTCTTGAAAGTGCGCTAGCGTTTAAACGGCACCTTCGATTGAGCTCAAATTGGGTATATATGTTATAAATCATCATCCTAAGACCGGTATTGATTTTGGTGTGTATAGGACTTTAGTTTTTATACAGAGCTACGACAAAGATTTCTTTTATATTATGGCATATGGGGAGAAATTCTTGAAAGTGCGCAAGCGTTTAAACGGTGCATTCGATTGAGTTTCAATTTGGTATATATATTTGAATTATTCATCGATTAAAATTTATTTAAATGCATGTTAATGATCTTAATCTTAAGAGTTCGGAAAGTCGAGTGGAGTCACTCCAAATTTTATTTTTAAGCACTAGGGTGCTATTTCGCTCAATCCCAGAATTTTGTCTACTCGATCTTGTAGACAGGTTTTGTAGATATGAACTGTGACGGTGAAGATATTTTGACAAATGTGTTTGCCAGATATCGTGGAGGGGGAAAGCGGGCGCATTAGTAATATGTTGAAACAGTTTCCAAACTGTAATAACAGGTTTAAAATGGTAGAGCATAGTTGAATTATGTTTGCCGAAGGTTGTAGTACAGTTTTAGTAGATGATTTTAAGATAGATTTCAATTCCAAAGATGCATTTTATTTAAAAAGAAAGGCGAACACGGTATACCCTATTATGATGCCTATTCCAAACGGTATTTAATACGGTGAAGTATAGTTGGAATACGCCTGGCGGAAATTGTAAAACACTTTCAGTAGGCGATTTTAAGACAGATTTCGATTCCAAAGATGTGTTTTATGGTACAAGAAACGGTTGATTCCGATTTTAATGCCTCATTTTCGCCAACCTAAAAAATCATCACACTTTGGCGAGCTTTGCAGTCGTGGGTCTCTAGGAGTTATGCGCAAGTTTCAACGCTACCCAAAGAACTAGATGAAAAATAAAATGAACAATTTAGCGCTAAACACGCCCGTTAAGGAATTTGAAGACACTCAATTATTAAAACTACTTTATTTGGCAAACCAAAATAAATAAATAAATAAATAACGGAATGCTGTACTGGCAGGCTGTTCTAAATCGCCCTTTTAATTCTAAATTACGGTTGCCACATAAATACAGAAAATCGTCATGGTGACTGCATATATTTAATGATTGCCACCTTGGGGAGACTCGGGTCTTTAAAGTAGGAGTCAACCCAAGAAAGACAAACACGGCACACCCTGGATTATGATGCACATTCGAAACAGTATTTAAAACGGGGAAGCATAGTCGTAATAGACTTGGCGATGATTGTAAAATAGTTTTATTGGGCGATTTTAAGATAGATTTCGATACCAACATGGGTTTTATGAAACAAGGAAGCAAAATACAGCACAGTCATGAATAAGGAAGAAAAATAGGGACGACGCATCAATTATGATATGCTTTTAATATATAGCACTTTGGTGCGTATTTAAAGTCTGAAAGTGTTTCCGATTTCCATATTTTAACACATTTTTTTATGTGAATACTTCTTTAATTTTGCTTCCATATTTCATGACATCCAAAATTTAATGACACCAGTCGATAGGATCAAAGAATTCGTTGCATTGAATGAGGATTGTGATGCATCGTTTGCGGCGAAAGAGGAAGCGACGCCATTTTGAGATTGTTTCGCTACGTCGCATAATGTCCATTGAGTATAAATTTGGATTCGGAGAAGCTAGAACGTTCGTTTGCGTTTTAATCGTCCGCTCTCGTGGAGATCTATCGATTGCTTGTATAAAACATGAGTGTGAAATAGTTAGACTGAATATATAAAAAGTAAAAAATTAAAATAAATAATGCAATGTCAGCCTATAATCGTCGAAAATCCAAAACAAAAATAGAGAGCGTTTAGGGTTGGAAAGGGCTCCTCAAAAACACGAGTTTCCGGTGATACCAGTAAAACAACATATGACAGACTGAAGCGGTGCCGGGAACACAAAAGAGTATCACTCGTTACGTACACGTAATCACGTAAACGCATGGCCGCGTTCCCGACGCTTCCATACACCGTTCTTTCTTTTTTTTTATGTTCCATGAGACGTGCAGGTTTACTGTTAATAAAAGTTCATAGTGCATTTAGTGAAGAAACATTAATAATCAACTCGCGTGTTTTTCATCAATGTTTTGTTTTTTTAGCCTTTCAAAAATTCTAGGATGCCTACCGTTTTTTAAAAGGAATGGACTTAAGCCAATTGGTGTGGTGCATTACAAAAGTTTCCATATCTATTTTAGGGGGTGAAAATGGCAAGGACGGGACATTTTAAACAAAAATATTTATTGAAATTTTTTTTGTTAGTGATTGAAAGTTTTAAAATAATATCATAGAATATTTTAACATAATTTCAAAATATAGAGTTGATGATAAGTATTAAAGTTTTAGTAACTTATGACCAGAAAGACGCAAAACATGTTTTCTAAACTTCAAATTCACGTGTAATTTTCAAAAATATTATTAAAAGTATGACAAAGGCAATGTGTTAGCTATGAATTAAACGGTTATTGCCTATATTTGTTAAATGCATTTTATGCAATACTAACTGATTGCCCGTTCTCTGCATTAGGAAAAAAGCTTTGTTTCTTTAAAAAGAAAAAAAAAACATTTAAAGAGCGCATAAACTTTTATTCGAAATTCAAAAGCATCAAATCGTTATTAAACTGTAAATCGCCAAATACATCTGAAGCATCGTAATGTTCTAAATTGGCGTAATTTCTTTTAGAGAAGTAGTGTGCCTTTCTAAGGTTTAATTTATCCTGAAACTAATAAATTATCAACTGTGTTTTTCAACTACTTATCGACTATCTCAGCTGTTAAATTGTTGATAATTTATCAACTAATACGTTTATTTTGTTTGTGGTTAAGGTAAAACTATTCGATACTCGTGAGCAATTTGCCTAAGAGCGGGATAAATTGGGTGTATCCTTTTTAACCCTTTGAGGCGCAACCCTTTCCCAATGCTGAAAAAAGGGCAGCCGTTGCCATCGCTCGACTTAACTACCAGCAAGATGGCGGACGATCGAAACGTTCATCGCGTGCCACAGATCTAGAGACCCCTTTTTTGACGACAGCCAGCTGTGCTCGCGCACAGCCAGCTGCGTCAAAAAAGGTCTCTAGATCTGTGGCACGCGATGAACGTTTCGATCATCCGCCATCTTGCTGGTAGTTAAGTCGAGCAATGGCAACGGCTGCCCTTTTTTCAGCATTGGGCAATCTCTGCAGATGTTCTCGCATTCTTCCATTTTTCAGCAGATGTCAGTGCTGTTAAAAATAACCGTGACCATTTTCTTACGGGAAAGGACGTGCTAAAAAGTAAGATTCTCGTGGAGCTATGTCCCCCGCAACTATTTTTATAGAAATCAAATCTATTCTTCGTGACTGGCAGCAGTCAAAACGTCAGAGTTGGGTGTTCCCAGAGCGGGATCACTGCGCCTTAAAGGGTTAAAAGGTTCTAATGAGTATTCAAGTTCCATCTGGAGACAACCGCCCAAAATCTCCAGAGCATTAGACGGACAGATGCACGGTAGACCAAAACTCTCAATCTTCACACTTTGGCCATCTACCAGTATTCAACGTATTATCCATTCAGCCATTGGCTAGATCTTTTTTTTTCCCAATGATTGCAATTTCTATCATTATATTTTTGGAAAAATGTAATGGCACATTTTTATTTATTTATTAATTTTTACTTTCCGAACAAAATATTTTCACAAAACTTTGTTTTTTCTCAATTTTACTTTCCGAACATGCACCATGTAAGGTAAGTATTGTCATCATGAAAAAATTCGACTTCGAGATTTGGGTGTATGGACACGTTTTGAGGTCTTCTGAATTCATGGATGCTATTTTTACGAGATGTGTGTGTGTGTGCATGTGTGTGTGTATGTGATTGGACACGATAGCTCCTAAACGGGGCATTCGATTGAGCTTAAATTGGGTATATATGTTATAAACCACCGTCGCAAGACCGGTATTGATTTTGGTGTGTATAGGGCTTACAGTTTTTCTACAGGACTACGACAAAGATTTCTTTTACATTATGGCATGTCGGGAGAAATTTTTGAAAGTGCGCTAGCGTTTAAACGGTGCATTCGATGGAGCTGCTTCCATTTGATATATATGTTAGTATTATTCATCGATTAAAATGTATTTAAATGCTTGGTAATGATCTTAATCGAGTGTTCAGAAAGTCGAGTGGAGTCACTCCAGATTTTTAATTATGTGAAATCTTTCAAAGAATTAGAACAAACTACGCGCCAAGGCGGCCAGCTTCGCCGCCCCATACCTTACTATACTCATTATACTCAGTGCACTGTTAACTCAATTTCTTTACGCGTTTCATTGAAAATCATGTTTCTTTGTTTTAACCAATGACTTCTTATCCTATTATATCTGGTTGGTATTTGTCATGCAATTTATTGAGGTTAGGGTTGCTACACATTGTGGGTGTCATCCTAAAAGCCGATGTCAAAACAGCCAATGGCTAAAATGTGCTTGAGCCCAATGCATGCGGTGACATTTTTTAGAGGGGCAATGAATGAGCCCAGTTTTGTCCATTCGATATTTTTAAGCTGTGAAAAATTCCGAAAAATCTTGCATTTTTGTCATTTTAAATTTTGTTATTGGAATTTTTTTATTTTGTTATTTGTTTGTTTGGAGAATTTTGTTATTTTATAAATTATCCAGTTGTTTGGAATCAAAACTGTGTTAACACCCAGTGTCATCCACTACAAGTTAAAAAAAATCTGGAGTGACTCCACTCGACTTTCCGAACACTTACGATTAAGATCATGACCAAGCATTTAAATAAATTGTAATCGATGAATCATTCAAACATACATACCAAATTGAAGCTCGATCGAATGTACCGTTTAAACGCTAGCGCACTTTCAAGAATTTCTCCCATAGGCCATAATGTAAAAGAAATCTTTGTCGTAGCCCTGTAGAAAAACTGTAAGTCCTATACACATCCAAATCAATACCGGTCTTGCGACGGTGGTTTATAACATATATACCCAATTTGAGCTCACTCGCATGCCCTGTTCAGGAGCTATCGTGTTCACTCACATACACACGCACATACATACATACATCTCGTAAAAATAGCATCCATGAATTCAGAAGACCTCAAAAAGTGTCCATACACCCAAATCTCGAATTCGAATTTTTTCATGATTACAATACTTTCCTTACAGGGTACATGTTCGGAAAGTAAAAATGTATTTGAACTGCAGTGGATGAATAATAAAGTATTTTATTAACGATTGAAAAATTGTACAAGATATATACAGGGGAAGTGCGACTTAATAGCAGGAATTGAATAAAAGGCATACAAAATGAAGTTGATATTTTGCAAGCGTAATCATTTAACACAGCATGAGATGAATCTGGCAACAATTTGTAAACAAGAGGGGGAGGGGGGGGCAGTTAATCAAAGATCTGCATTGTGTGAGGCTACATAAATTTCTGAGTTTGGAAAAGAGCGGTTAAATTATTACGCAGCAACATTACATCATTGCTATTTAAGCTGGGCACAATTGACTATTCAGAATAAATAACAGAGGGTGTTTATATTCATTTTCTGTATATTTGTTGTACTGTGGCGGTATTGTTTTCAAATGGAAGAAAAATAGGGTTATCTCCCTCTCATTTTATGTTAGGGGATTAAAAATATACACAGCCAATCTGTTCCGTATTTGCAGCGCAAAGCGTGCTTTATTAGAACTCGGTCGTCAGTCGTGTGATGTACCATTCGAATGATTTCTGTAGTCGAATACTTTTATTCGAATAGAATCAATCTACTTATACAATACGCTAACGTATGCGGCACCAAAATCGACGCTATTTCCACGCTGCGAACGGCAACAGCTAGATGTAAACATGAGTGCAAATAACAATTAGTGATGCTACGGATATCCGGCAAACATACTGCATCCACCTATCCGACCAATATACCGGATAATTGGCAGTACCCGGATATTACAAATATCCGGCCGAAAATTATATACTGAGAGATATTACAAACTTTAGTAATTATATACTAAGAAATAACATTAATAAACATAATAAATGAATAAATTCTATAAACTGCAATAATAAATAATGAGAAAAAACAAAGTTTTGTAAAAAAATATTTCGTTTTCAATACTTTGTAGAATATATTTTTAACATTCATAGAAAAAGGGGGAGGCGAAATTAACTATTTCTATCTTTTTTTTTTAAGATTGGTAAATTATTGTGCATAAACACAATCTGTTTTCAACCTTTCTAAGAATTCGATCCCCCCCCCACGCCCCGCATAAAAGGAGACCATCAATGACATTTCAGTTTTAGCATGTATCAGGTTTAATTAGAGTAAAACTGATACTCATTTCATTTAAACAATCCCTAAAAGATTTCTGATTTTTTAATTAAATGATTTCAAACTATTGAGAAAATTTAAAGAAAAAAACGTGTGCAAATGACCAGTTCAATGACGTCCAATGGAGCAAGCCTATGACACGCATTCGCTAAATTACGAAATAGCGAAAATCTGGAGTGACTCCACACGACTTTCCGAACACTTACGATTAAGATCATTACCAAGCATTTAAATAAATTTTAATCGATGAATAATTCAAACATATATACCAAATTGAAGCTCAATCGAATGCGCCGTTTAAACGCTAGCGCACTTTCAAGAATTTCTCCCCATAGGCCATAATGTAAAAGAAATCTTTGTCGTAGCCCTGTAGAAAAACTATAAGTCCTATACACACCAAAATCAATACCGGTCTTACGATGGTGGTTTATAACATGTATACCCAATTTGAGCTCAATCGAATGTATCGTTTAAATGCTGGCGCACTTTCAAGAATTTCCCCACATAGGCGATAATGTAAAAGAAATCTTTGTCGTAGCCCTGTGGAAAAACTATAAGTCCCACACGCTTAAATCTATTGATTAAAACTAACACTCATTTATTGATTAAATTTCTTATCGGCCGATTTAAATCCTTTTACGCCAAAAAATACTCATTCAAGACAATAATTTGTGAATGCCTCAATTCGCCCCAGCACTCCCCATCCGCTATATTCTACTTAGCTCAATTTTCACAATATTTTTGTCTATTTGAGTATTCTCTCTCTTCTCCCCCCACGACCCATATCCTATTACTGTCACGTGACCACGCTGTTCAACAGATAACGGTTCATAGTCGGGCACAGTTGTGTATGTATTTGTATTCGTTGGTGATAATTTTTATGTTATATCTGAATACCAAATGCATCTTTTTCATATTCAGAGTTGTGAAATAAATTCAGCCTAGATATGGAGGAGATGCTTTAGGTAAAGATTTCGCTTTAATGACATAGTTTCTTACGATTGGATTATAAAACGCTGTTGTAAAACAAATGAAGTTATGATATCTCCACCCAAAGTGAGTAAGTAGTATTTTACCTTTTTCATGTCAATAAATTGGGTTGCTGCTTTAATTAAATCTCACAGCTGGTTTAACCATGATTGCATTTCTGTATTCTGACTGTACTGTGAATTCGTTTTATAACGAGAGACTATAGTGAAATTATATTCTATTTATTTAAAAAATTCTTTTTTATAGTGTATTAAGATATATGTAATGTATTTGCCTTGATTTAAAATTTATTTTCTCGGGCTTATAATCATAGATTACAGCTCTGATAATAAAAAATGAAGAAAACGAATCATTCAATATATTAATCAAAAACAGCAAATATTAATAAAACACCCTTTTTCTAGCTTAAAATAATAATCTTAAATTAAGTACAGATATGTTAATTAAAAAAGGGCTGATTTTGCAAAAACGCTCATTCTATAGCTTAAATAATAATCATAATTGAGTACAGTTATATTAATCAAAAACGGACAGACACTCCTCATTTTTGATTATTATTTAGCCTAAATGGAGCTGTTGTATAATGCTCAAAAATTGAGAATTTTTCGCTCCATTGATTTTTGTCGATTAATTGAGCAAATTTTACTCAATCGGGAGAATGGCTGTTTGAAGTCAAAAATTGAGTAAAAATATACTCCGTTTGATTATTATTTTACTCAATAGATTTAAGCGTGTATACACACCAAAATCAATACCGGTCTTGCGACGGTAGTTTACAATATATATACCCAATTTGAGCTCAATCGAATGCCTCGTTCAGGAGCTATCATGTTCCCTCACATACACACACACACACACACACACACACACACACACACACATACATCTCGTAAAAATAGCATAAATGAGTTCAAAAGACCTCAAAACGTGTCCATACACCCAAATCTCGAATTGGAATTATTTCATGATTACAATACTTTCCTTACATGGTACATGTTCGGAAAGTAATAATGGATACTCAGAAATAGATCTTTCGGACTTTTTCATAGCTTTAAAATATCGAATGGACAATACTGGGCGCCTCTAAAAAATTCCACCCTGCATCGGGCTAAAGCACATTTGAGTCACTTGTTGTTTCAACATCGGCTGCTAGGGTGACACCCAAAATGCGTGTAGCAACCCTAACCTAAATAAATTGATTGATAAATACTGTTAAAACAAAGAAACAGGATTTTCATAGAAATAAGTGCTGATATGGGGCGGCGAAGCTGGCCGCCTTGATTACCAAATAATTAATAAAGTTATTAGTTAAGCAGGCGGATTAGCTAGGCCGCCGTAATTGATTAATCAAATAGCGAGTATTTCCACTATTCGAACAGTATTCGCGATTTCTATTGAGAATGCCAAGTTCTGATCGAATATTATGTGCTGGGCTTTCGAATGGATTTTTCATAATTGAAATGTAAAAAAAAAATCGATTATTTTTTAAAGATCGATTATCTTGAATAAATTTTATGATCGATTAATTCTATAGTTCTTTTCATTCATCACAATCACTACTCGTAAGAGTTTTACTGATTAAAAATACACGCTTAAACCAAACGAGCGAAATTCGATCAATCGGAGCGTTTTTTGGTCCAGTTTTCAAAAGTGCGCTTCTCCTTTAGGAGCGATTTTCGATCACAAGAGCGGAGCGAAATATAACAATAAGCGAGTAGGGGGAATTCTCAGAAAAAAGAGGAAGCGAGGAGGGGAATTCTCAGAAAAAAGAGAACGCGAGTAGGGGAATTCTCAAAAAAAAGAGGAAGCGAGGAGGGGAATTCTCAGAAAAAAGACTACTTAAAGAGCACTTTCGAGGAAATACCGGTAGGTTTCCATGGAAACGGATCGCTCCGCAATGTATCGGGTTTTTTTTTTTCGCTATTTGGGTTTAAGCGTGTACAGTTTACAGTAAAATTAAAAAGAAATAAAAAATTCAAAAGCAATAGCTGAATATTTACTACAGTTAGAACACAGGCAGGCTGACAGGCTGAAATTACACGAGGACTTCTTGTTTGCCTTGCTAAGGCAAAGCACACTAGAGATGTTTGCCAAATAGGGGTAGATGCATTGGACGGAGGACATTCTAAAGGGATTCTAACGCGCATTCATTTTACATTTGGAGAAAAATTGCCCTAAACTCCAGGCTCTTAGATCGACAACCGCGCGAGAGTCCAGAGCCCTGGACCTTCACACTTCACCAAGTTTCAGTGCAAGGAGGGCTCCAGGGTGAATTTTCGGAGGGGTTCATTGAACTTTTTAGATAGGGTAACCAGACGTCCTACATTTCGCAGGACAGTCCATTTTTTTTTCACGTTTTGTCCTGCAAACTGCATTGGGTACCAAAAAACGTAAGAATGTCCTTATTTTTGCTTTTGTCCTGCAAAATGTCCTGCATTGTGTGTGAGCCATCGCTTGTAGAGAAAATAAACACAATTCATGTATGGGTGTCGATATACCGATATTTCAAGATAAATAATTTCGGGACATCGATAATTTGTTATATTCAATACTCTTTTTATAAAGTGTTGCTTGGTCATCTTTCTAGAAAAGTACTACTTCTAGTACACTCATAGATATATAAGAGTATTTCTAGAAAAGTATCTCCAGAGCCTGTTCATAGGTGATCGGGGCCCCGGGGCTAGAAGTTATTTTGGAGTCCCTATACCTCTTACAAGCATTTTAACTTAATTTTGTTTCTGTTGCATTTTCCTGACATAAAAATAAAACATTTTTACAGAATACTAAAATTGAATTAAAAATTACCTATTTATTTATACTCATTTAGAACAAGACTATGTATTCAAAAGTGATTTTACAGGGTGTCTACCATATAAAGTAAGCTTGATTTCTTGACCTTTTCTTGACTTTTTCTTGACCTTTTCTTGACCATAACAAATACGAAACATTAATATCAAAAATACATTCGTGCCAGAGATGCAGAATATGTATGATCCGGCAATCTAGGATAGGGGGAAATTTTGCAGACAATATACAACTGATTTCGATTTTAAAAATGAATTACAAAATTCTTCGAGTGAATTCTTTCCCATTCCTATTTTTAAAGCAATTTTTTTTTCAACTTTTTCACCGATCAGCAGTTTGCTTTTTCTTAACTTGGACCAATTGCTATTTAGTAAATATGTATGTAGCTTGTATATTGCAAATATTTTTACACTTATGGTAATACAGAACTTATGCAAGTCTATAAACATATAAAATTTTGGGGAAATTTGCATATGGATTGAGGGAAATCTTGAGAGTAAAAACAGTTTCTGCACCCCTGCATCATACTGATAGAATGAAGAAAAATTATACTTTTAAATTTAACACTATTAATATACAGGGTGATCAGCTAATAAGCCCTGATTTCAAAATTAAATATCTCTACAAAGATCGACAGAATTATGCGGTAAACTGTACGTTTATTAGCAAAACTGTAAAATTGGTGCACAAAAGTTTAGAAAAGTTAGTTACGAAAATCGTCAACTAAGAATTTCAATGAAACGGAAAAAGGGAGTTGAGTCGCTAATCGTGACCTAGTGCTTCATTTCTTGACCTTTTCTTGACTTTCGAGACCATTTTTCTAATTCTTGACTTTTCCGTGACTTTCGTGACTTTTGCATGATGGTAGACACCCTGTTTTAATATTTTTTTAGTCCGTTTGTATTATGAGCGCATATGTGCGCTCATAATACAAACGGACCCCAAATAACGGTCCCCAATGACGAAGCACGGGAGCAAAGTTTCTCACTCCAAAAATATTTCTTGACACACCAAAAAGTTCGAAATTTTCTTTCCTTCATCACGAAACAAAAAATGTTAACGAATGGATATTTTGTGATAAGCATATATATATGGCCATACCATACGTTTTCAAAAACTCCTTGTTTATGGATCCTTGAGGCTTAAAGACCATTGAATTAGAAGAACAGAAAATAAATCTCTAAGTCCATTTACTGTTAAAAATCATGCTATAGATATCACAAAGGAAATTGAGTAGCAAAAATATTATTATTGCAGTATATATGAATATGTAATAAATCATGATAACAATAAATCGGGAGATTTGGGGGCCGTTATTTTTTCGGGGCGCCGGGGGTATTGCCCCGCATGCCCGTGTGATAAATAGGCTCTCAGTATCTCTAGTCACTCTTAGGTATATAGGAGAAACTAGATTTAATATAACAAGGGAAAAAGCGATATCTCCAAATGATAGCCATCGTAGTGGCACACTTTTGAACAGCATGATAGTTCCTTAACCCTTTAACGCGCAGTGTTCCCGCGCTGGGAACACCAAACTCTGACGTTTTGACTGTTGCCAGTCACGTAGAATAGATTTGATTTCTATAAATATAATTGCGGGTGACATAGCTCTACGAGAATCCGTTTAGGACGTCATAGCCGCCCTTATTTCAGTATCACATACACTTGGCCACTGATCGACCAAAACACCTGTTGGAAATATTTAAACAGAGATTTCGAACATAATGACAACGATCAATTTGAGACACTCCAATTTTCTATCTTTACTTAATTGTCTTATTTTCTATAAGTAAAAAATAAATAATACAGAGCATATTTAGAGATTTTTCAAAACGGTGTCGATAAAGGAGAGAAATTTTAAAATACTTTGTTGTAACAGCTTATTGTTTAGCATCAAATATATTCGTTTAATATGTTTGAACAAAATAAGTTCAGATGTAAGAAAATAACCTTGACAACCTCATTTTCCGTCAGAAACTTTGTTAAAGTACAGATTTTTACATATTAATATAACAGGAAAGGAAAAAAAAAAACTTACATGAGATAAGAATTACACTTTGTTAAAAGAGAATTTTCTTCTTCACAAAATCTAAAAAGCTGCAAAAACCGTAAATAAATATCATATTTTGCAGCCTGGAATGAGAAAGCTTCTGACCCTCCCCCCCCCTTTTTTTATGTCAACAAAGCTCTTTCAAGTAGAATTTCGTTTGCCTAGCATTAGGAATTCTCCGCGCCGTTGCCAGATGCATCATTCATTATACATCCTTATTCAATAATTCATTCCGGAGTATAGCGTTGTCTTTTCCGTAAATCGGTAAAAGCCAGAGATATTCTGTGTTCTTAACTCCAGATAAGAATATCGTGGCTCTATCTAGGAGAATGGTACATTCTTCGCAATAAATTCACCTCTGGATATTTGTCTAAAGTAAGTACCGGAGAAAAAAATCGTCTGCCGAGAAGAGAAAATGCAGCGCGCAAGTTCCGGTTAAGTTGAAGAAATGCCCGTTCGATATTTTGGAATAAAAGTTTTCTACGAATGGGAACTCATTTTCTGAATTGGTGCAACTGACGCACAGTGAGGAATTTTCCAAAAATTAATTTTATAATCTTCAAAATTCTTCTATAAAAATTTGCCAAGTAAAGCAGCTGGAATTAATTACTCTAATATCTTTAAATATGACACTACTTGTAATATTTTTTTTAACTGAAAATGGTGCTTAAATCGTCTGGACACTTCGATTCAAAGTGAAAACGAATTCCAAGTCAAATCGAACTTCGAGATTTGTTCCAAAACATGTATTTTAGATTTTGTCTATATCGAGAGGTTCATGTTTAACATGGAACTTATGTTTTTGGGAGGTAAATACTTTATATTTCCTTGATTAATACCGATATGTATGATTTTATTTTAATTAATTTAATACTCAGTAAGCAAAAAAATATATATTTTATAAATTTTGAATATGAAAACGTTGATTTTAAACGGGGTCTTCGGGCATTTTGAAAATTTTACATGAGAGGAGAAAACGGAGCGAGAAATGAACAATTTTACTGTAATAGGGAAGCTGCCGCTTTATTGGAGTGTAACTGTGAATGCCAGAAGGTCTCATTTTCATGCCAAAAGATGTGGCTCTCTTTATTTAATCCATCGGTTCCCAACTAGTGGTTCACGAACCCACAGAGGTTCTCAAGATGTATAAGGGGATTCGCAAAATAATATGCTAGTAGTATATAACGACAACACAAGGGCTGGGGTTACCCAAATTCTTTTGGGTAACCCAGAAGAAAAAGCTTGGTAACCACTGGTATAGACCGTCAGTTCCTGACCGGTGGTTCGAGAACCCCTGGGAGATACGCTAGCTAGAGGAGAAAAAGATTGGGGTCCACTGATTGAATTGAAAGATTATTCATAACAAAAAATCGTCAATAGTGTAGAAATCCCTTTTAGAAGTTGACTGATTCACATATTTCTCATTCGAAAGAAAAAATATAATTTTCGGGAATTTTCGCAGCTTCATCTATGAGGAGAAAGCCAGCAAAAGGTGTTTTCTCACATTTGGCGAATCTCAGGGCTTTATTATCGCATTGGAAATCGGGACTTTGCCCAGGGCCCCCAATTTCAAATGTTGTTCTGAAATATTCTTTTTATATCAAACTTTTATGAAAAATAAAACAAATTTCATGGATGGGAAGCCACCCCAAATTCACTAATGCCCGAGCCTCCGTTGGTCATAGTCGGGCCCTGACGAATCTATGAGAAACCACGAATAAACGGTTTCCTATAGAGTTGAAATCGAAACAGTAAAAATCTTTTTCAACACGGTTTTTGAGGACGAAAATAAGGGGTTGAAAACTGGGTCCGTTTTGCTGCCCCATCACAAAATTACAATCGATTAAAACGGTCCCTTCATAAAAATGCAATCGATTAAAATGGCCCTTCATTGGCATTTTTCCCTATATTTTCATCTTTTTTATCGATTATTTGATCAAACAGAAAAACAAAACAGTTTTAACAAAAAAGTGAATTTTTTTTTAATTGTATGAAAATTCACAAAAACAAGTGTTGAAATTTACAAAAGTAAGTATTGAAATTCACAAGAATGAGCAATTTTTACAAAAATAAGACCCTAGAAAATTTTTCTGGATCGATCCCTGAAAATGTCTTTTTAGGCTTTGAACTCTTTTACCACCGGATAGCACTCCTCAAAAGTAACAAAATGATCTATCAAACTCATTTTTGAAAAAAAAAAAGTAAAATCTGAAATTCTTCCAGGTTTTATTTACGCACACGGCTGGAAGAATTTCAGTTTTTTTTTTTTTTTTTTTTTTTTTTTTTTTAATCTATTCAATCAATTCTGACATATAGAGGAAAATGATAAATGTAAGTGCTCATATCGGCTGCTGTTCGCATCATTTTGTTGCTGAAAATGGCGCCCATTGTTGTTTGGTCCCTACTGGTGAAATGTTTTGGATGAGTGCGTATTGGAAAATCTAAAGTACTCATTTCAGTGATGAAATCGGATCCTAGATCGGAATTTAATTCTATGTTAAAATCTACAACTAAAACAGTAATACAATCCTCCTCCTTAAGTAACGTTTCGAATAGAGCTTCTAATTTATCTTCATAGGAAATTCGAGGACTAGCGTATGTCACTGCAAATCTCACTTTATCTTGAATATACGCAATGACCATTTGAACACTCTTGATCTGGCTCGAGTAGGCACGGGTACAGTGTTTCATATTCTTTTTATATAAAGTGATTTTTATAAATTTTTCCTCTATAAAAATCATAACTCCAGATGGCTTTCTGTTTGGGGAACCACTGTCTATCCGTTCGACCCAAGTGAATCCTGGTATTTGAAAATCATCTGATGGGATAGTCCATGTTTCCGTTAGCAACATGATCCGTTAGCAACTCCAGATGGCTTTCTCTTTTGGAAACCGCTGTATGTCCATTCGACCGAAGTGAATACTGGTATTTGAAAATCATATGAAGGAATAGTCCATGTTTCCGTTAGCAATATCCAATCACTCTGCAGAAAACATGGATTAAACGGAAAAGTGACCACGGCGTGCTGCATAGACAAAAATCCCGTGCTTGAAAGAAATAGCACCCGAGTGCTAAAAAGTGAGAAAATTCTTTTTGCTTGCTAGCTCCTCACTTAATTTAATCAGTTAATCATGAAGCTAAAATCCTGAGTTATCTGATCAACGTAGTAGATTTGTGTGATAGTACGTGCTATTTTGAAAATTCTAAGCTTCCGAAATATAGAATTAAATTATCTTTTTGCATTTCTCAGCGACTTCCAAAAATTATGCAGATTCATCACATGGAAACGTCGTTTATCTCTATATTCTAAAAAAAAAAAAAAAAGTAAGGGGGCCGCTGCCTCCGCGGCTGCCAAAAGCTTGTTCTGCTATCTCCTCCGAAACCATGGGGATATGAGTTTCGACGACGGTGTCCACAGATTCGGAAAATTCCGGGGAAGCCGGTAAGCTAACTTAAATTTCGGAATTCCAATTATTTTCGAAGATATTAATAAAAAACTGAAAAACTAAGCATAATGATTGCCAGGCTTGGCAATTTTCGTCAGCATAAAATCTTTCATGCCTTAGCAACAAAGTAATTCCTGCGTGAAATTAACAAACATGAAGTAGAATTACACCATTTTTATGCCAAATTAAAAAGTAGGTGAAATAAATAAGTCAAAGTGTGTTACACAAAGTTCACAATTTTCAAACAGTAAGTTCTCTTAGATAACAGTACCGATTATTAGTTTTTCCAAAACAGAATAACTAATTGTAATTGATTTAAAAAGCGCCACTTTGGCATCAGATACTAGCTGGGAAAACGCTATCTCAAGCTGGGTGAATCTAAATACTGTGTGTTCCAAAATGTTAGCACCCAGTATTTAGAAAATGAAAAATAATTCAAATGCAGATTATAATAATGTCGATTAGGTTCAGATTGGGTATTTGCCACTCGTAGAAGTATTTGACGGCGTTAATTATGCCATTATAGCGAGTACAGCTTGGATATTTGCCCGCGCGGAGGGATGATATATTTCGCAGTGCTAAATAATCCAATCTGCAAAGGGTTATGTATATGAATGTATGGATAACTGTTTTCAGGCAACCTTACATGGACAATGATTATCGGTTATGAGCATGTGTCAATCGCCAAATAATGAAAAGTCACCATTAGTAGCAAGATATAATAGCTGTTCCGTATTTTTATCAAAGAAAACACATGAAGCACTGTTTTCTTAGGAATAATAGAATCGGCGAGTGCAGATGCCACCTCAGTCACAAAAAGGAAATTTTTCAGGAGAGAGAAGAAACTTCATAACTCCTCCAAATTTTCAAATATTTAAACTTTTTTTCCCCTCTGCCATAGCATGCATTTATGTTTCTGTCATGCAAATATTACCTAATTTCGACATCCATTAGGCTCAGGAAAATTTAAAATTGGATTCGGACTTATGCTGTTTCTGCACTCAACTGGAATTTTAGTCAGCTGAAAACTTGGAAAAGGGTAATCATTCAAAGTAAATCAAATCACAATTTATTGTCTAACCGTATTTATGGTATACAAAAGTCAAGAACATGAATTTAGGAGAAAAAAAGTGCTTTGCTTGCAAAAAATTATGGAGATGAAAATCTAACATTGAAGCTGGAATAACTATTTTTTAGAAAACCACCCCTAGGGCAGGCCAATCTAGGGTCAAGTGGCCAATAACAGTGTTAAAATAGATCATTCTCGACCATTGATTCATTGTCGTGTGTCGACTATTGATCATTGTGGCCCATCGTTCGAAAAAGAAGCCCCGTATCTACGAAACTACTCAACAGACTAACGTCGTTCTTGCCCTCAACACGCATCTGGCCTTTCTAAGCTTATTTTCATCGAAAACGATTTTACGAATTTTTGTGACTGAAGTGGTTTCTCTACTCACCGATTCAATTATTAATTATACGTATACGTAAGTCGTCATGGAAAAATCGCCATGGATGGGAAATACGCAAGATGTTCCATAGGATTTACACAATTAAAAATAGTACGAAGGGGTTCCAAGGAACATGCAAGAACCAAGGAATGTGTAGATCGGTAACGTTCTATCAGGTCCAATCTTTGGGTTTTGTCAATTACGCCTTTTTTTACGAATAAGCCTTATTGGGGGCCGAATGCCTCATACGAAAAGCGAGCGTAGGGAGTCTAGGGGTTTCGACCCGCAGTTTTAATAAATGAAAAAAAATCCGATAACTTTCTTCTATGTCTATTAAATTACATACATTTTTAACCCTTAAAGGTCGTATTATTTTCAAGAAAAAGGTTATAAAAGTCCCTATCTACAAAGGTTACTACAAATATCCACAAAAGGTACTGTAGGGAGAGAGTGCGGCGAGAGCTGAGTTCGAACCCAAGGACTGTAGGTGGTAGAATGAGGCGCAATCCGGCTCGGCCAAAAGGTACCCATTCGACCGGCCTTCAATTGCCGGGTGTTGTGTGCGCGGAAGTGATCTCGTGACGCCACAGTACTCCCCCCCCCCTAGAGAATCAGTCGGAGGCTGACGAACGATGCTCCAAGCGTTATGGAACGCTGCCACTCGTTGTAGACTTTGTGAGGTCGCTGACACTCGTTGTGGACTTTTCTGAGGTCGCTGCCACTCGTTGTGGACTTTTGTGAGGTTGCTGCCGCTCGTTGCGGGCTTTGAAAGAACCGAGCGAGAGATGAAAGAGGTCGGTGCTGGCGCCATCTGTCGCTGTTGGGAAAAGGAGAATGCGTGTTTGTTGTCCGGGTCATCAATGTAGGGGACCCAAGGACTCTAGGTGGTAGAATGAGGCGCAATCCGGCTCGGCCAAAAGGTACCCATTCGACCGGCCCTCAATTGCCGGGTGTTGTGTGCGCGGAGGTGATCTCCTGCCGCCACAGTTACAAACAATGATACTTCACCGTCAGAATAGTTACCACATCCGTGAAAAACTCTTGGGCACTCTCTTAAATTGATCACTCTAGATATTGCTCATACAATTTCTTTCGTTTTGCATTTTTTTAACCGTGTATACGGACCAGTGATAAATGTTACGGACCAGAGAAGTCATCTATTCACTGGTCCTTTGGACCACTAACTGCATATTCAAATTCCTCCCCCTGCTTTAAACACTTAGCTAACTTTTAACTAAATGCGCTTCAGCTTTGTTGATAAACTTTATTTATTTATTTATTTTATTTTAATACTGTTACGTAAAAAGAAGCGTCTTTCGAGGCTAAACAAACAATATCCTTTGTTTGATTAAAAATAAAAACCACGAAATAGAATGTACAACAGACTTTTTCAGAGATCATCGCGGCAGACAAATATTTAAGCGGGGTAATGCAAAAGAAATGAAAGGAGGGGGGAAGTAATAAAATCGATTTTCACGAAGTAGATATATTTATTTGAAGTTTCTTCTTCGAAGATACAGTTTGATATTCATGTCAGAGAATGCTTTTAACCCTTTGAAGCGCAACCCTTTCCCAATTTTCAGCATTGGGCAATCAATCCATCTGTTCTCGCGGTCTTCCATTTTTCGGCAGATGTCAGTGCTGTTAAAAATAATCGTGACCATTTTTTTGCGGGAAGTGATGTGCTAAAAAAGTAAAGGATTCTCGTGGAGCTATGTCACTCGCAACTATTTTTAATAGAAATCAAATCTATTCTTCGTGACTGGCAACAGTCAAAACGTCAGAGTTTGGCGTTCCCGGAGCGGACATACTGCGCGTTAAAGGGTTAAGGGTGTAGCTCGAAGAAACGAAATCTCCATCACGGTCTAGGTACACAAATTAAAATAAACTGATTGCTTCAGAGGCTCAAAAAAATTCAGGATTATTCTTCCTGAGGTCTACTATCCATCGTAATAAATGAAACAAATGTGCCTTTTGTAGAGCTTTCGCAAAAAAATTCTTCACCATGGAATTGTTTATCAAAAATTTTCGAAGAGTCACACGTCCTGCTAAATTTTCGATTTTTGATAATTTTTTTCTGAAAGTTTAGCAACTGATACAGATTTATCATTTATTTTTATGTATAGTACAGCTTGTAAAGAGATATTCTAAAATTTTTGAAGTACATGACTTAATTAGTTTTTTGTACTTGTGTACCCAAACCACGTGATTTTTTTCGAACTACACCGTTAACCCTTTAACGCGCAGTGTTCCCGCTCTGGGAACACCAAACTCTGACGTTTTGACTGTTGCCAGTCACGAAGAATAGATTGGATTTCTATAAAAATAGTTGCGGGCGTAATAGCTCCACGAGAATCCTTTACTTTTTAGCACATCCCTTCCCGACAAAAAATGGTCCCAATTATTTTTAACAGAACTGACATCTGCTGAAAAATGGAAGAATGCGAGAACAGCTGGATAGATGGCCCAATACTGAAGAAAGGGCAGCCGTTGCCATCGCTCGATTTAACTACCAGCAAGAGGGCGGACGATCGAAGCGTTCATCACGTGCCATCGTCTGACGATAGCCGGCACAGCCAGCTGTCGTCAAAAAAGGGTCTCTTGATCTGTGGCACGCGATGAACGTTTCAATCGTCCTCCATCTTGCTGGTAGTTAAGTCGAGCGATGGCAATGGCTGCCCTTTTTTCAGCATTGGAAAAGGGTTGTGCCTCAAAGGGTTAAAAGTGTAAACTCGCCCTACAACGCGATATACAGTGAAGTATCGTTTATACGTTTCTCTTTTATACGTTTTTACCATTTATACGTTTTTCTGAAAGGTCCTGGCGAGACCCATTGGATTCTAATGTCAAACAATTTCATTTATACGTTTTTTTGAAATTGAAAACTTCATTTATACGTTTTTCTTAGAACTGAAGAGGAGAGAAAATGCGTGATTCAAGTTTTCAAGAAGCTTTGACAGATTCTAATTTTATGAAAGAATACCTAATTTCCGGTGATTTGGATGATAATGTCAAATAGGCACTTTTAGCTATATACAAAGAACTTTTCTCTGTGAATTCCCATACAGCCGAAAATCCTACAAATATTATAAATGTCAATGTTTGTATGTATGTTTCTTACTCTTTCACGCTGAAACGGTTTGGAGATTTGTATGAAATTTGGAATAAAAACAGTTAAAGTCCTGGATTAACAAATAGGCTACTTTTTATAGCGCAAATAAAACACTGTTCCTATAATATTCAAATTGAGTTTTCATTTTACAAAGCTGCCGACAGATGGCGCAAACTTATAGAATACGCAGCTTTTAATAAAAAGAATCTGGAGTGACTCCACTCGACTTTCCGAACACTTACGATTAAGATCATCACCAAGCATTTAAATAAATTTTAATCGATGAATCATTCAAACATATATACCAAATTGAAGATCAATCGAATACGCCGTTTAAACGCTAGCGCACTTTCAAGAATTTCCCCCCATAGGCCATAATGCAAAAGAAATCTGTGTCGTAGCCCTGTAGAAAAACTATAAGTCCTACACACACCAAAATGCATACCGGTCTTGCGACAGTGGTTTATAACGTATGTACCCAATTTGAGCTCCATCGAATGCCCCGTTTAAGAGCTATCGTGTTCACTCTCACACACACACACACACACACATGAAATGCTTAAGGAATTTCGAAAAAAAGAAAGTTGTGCGGTACAGCCAGCTGTCGTTTAAAAAGGGTCTCTAGATCTGTGGAATGCTGTCACAACTCTCGCGACCGTGGAATTGTGAATGTTAGATCGTCTTTTTCCGAGCGGGTATTTTATTATTCTGAGGCGTTTTGCTTGTTCTCGATCCACTTGCGATAAAAGAAAACATACTCAATAGATCACAATCAAGTTTTCTGGATTAATATAATTTTTAATATTTACAGAGAACTATGTACAAAATGAGGCAACTATTCTTTCCCATCATAGAAAATAAATAAGTAAATAACACATCACATTTGTTTCCATCAAGAGGAGAGACTCACATTTCGCTCTCTCTTCTCTCTCTCCACATCCGTTCGAAACTGACCCTCCTTTTTCTCTCGCCCCCTTGTCCAAGCGGGAGCTTGCTGAGTCGGGGGTGACGTCAACTAGGGTCAGGGGTCAGCATCGACCCTCCCTGGTGAAAGCACATAGATAGAATAATACTGTGTGAGAACACGGGTTTCCAAGGGCGCGACAAACGCGATGAACGTTTCGATCGTCCGCCATCTTGCTGGTCGTTAAGTCGAACGATGGCAACGGCTGCCCTTTTTTCAGCATTGGGAAAGGGTTGCGCCTCAAAGGGTTAATCTGTACCGAAGTCAAGACTAAGATAATGCTTCAACTATGGCTGGGATCAGGGCCGGACTGGGCCATCGGGCGGTCGGGCGATAGCCCGATGGGCCGATGGTCATGTGGGCCGCATGGGCCGGTGCTCTGGATGGCCTAGACACGACAGCGACCCGCAAGGTTACGACACAACATGTGCAAGCTATATTGTATGCTGAATAATGGTTCTCATATCAAAACTATCTTTATTAAAATTGCAATGAGCTTTGTAGAACACATTAGAAATACAAAATACACATTAGAACAACATGTAATGGAAGCTCGAGCTCGGTGCCGGTGATCGTTGGGCCGACTACACGATCCGCATCTCACTTCAACAGAGAACTCAAACTCTAAACATTACTATTTATAGGCCTTTATAAAGATTTCAGTCATCCCAGACGGGACCCATGATGCCTTAAAATTGTCTTAAAAACAATTTTCATAATAAGAAAATGTGCTTTAAAAAAATAGCACGCCCAAATTGCAGCGAGAAAAATAAAATACAGTGGTCGCCGCTTATTCCGGTCACATCGGGACGGATTGAAATTGACCGGAATAACCGAATTCCGAAATAAACGGCGGTACCAAAGTAAAAGTGAGAAAATTTAAGGGAAAAAAATTAGTAAATTAAATTAAAATATGTAGACTATCAGTTTCGGACTGCACGTGCTTTCTGATATGAAAAAGAGCAGTGTTCTGATGAAAACGGGAAAGTGGTATACTTATGTATGTATGTAATTTTTGGTTTTATTTACTTTTTTTGGAACCTGGGACGGCACGGATTTGGCGCAGAATTTGTTTAAAATTATACTTTTTGTATCAGGAAATACCAAGAGATTCTTTTGGTGCAGAAACCTTCAAGAATATGCTTTTTGTATCAGGATGTATCAAGAGATTCCATTTGGCGTAATCGGCGCAGCCGTAGCACTCCTGCTATATTACTCAATAATTTGACTATATACTACTTATTTATTTAAGAAAAAGAACAAACAAGTGAAAAAATACATACATATGTACATTTATTGTTTAAAAAAATAAAACTATTACAACTTCTTGGTGGGAAAATTCGAAATTAAGGCTGTTTTACTGGCATTGTGTCATGTAGCACAAGCTGAATTAATCTTCAAAAGAGGTAACCATTTACGTTGATCTCCTAAAGCGATCTACGTAAAGTGTCTATAGCGTTCAGCAAATCTACTCTTTTGATACATACCCGGTTCAGGTGTAGATCGTTATCATCATCAGGTATCTCATTGGTTCAGGGTGTCGGGTTGATCATTAGTTTTTAATAAAATTCTATTAAGTGTACTAACAACTGTTTTGATTGAATTACTGTAACATCTAAACACAAATATGAGTCATCTTTGACCGGCTTTCACACCACCCTAAAAGCTAATTATGTCGAAAATGTAACCTAATCTCCAAATTACTTGACCGGATAAAGAGGTACCCACTACCGGCGTAACCGGCGGAAAAAACAGTGCAGTTTGGCCATTTTGTTCTGTTCCTACAGATTTTCACCGGTATAAGCGGCTCATCGGATAAACCACCGACCGAAATAAGCGGCGACCATTCTGCTAGACGGTGACTTTTAAATTCACAATTATTTTTGGGAGGGAGAGGGGGGGAGGGAGTTATATGCCTTAATTTAATTTTAGTTGAAGCATAATGTAGCATTCGTCATATTAGTAAAACGAATGAATGAATTACAATATGCAAAAAACAATAAAGTTTTGCGCAATTTATTCTTCAAATAAAAGTAATTAAATGTACATGATAGTTTTTGTCCCGCAAGGGCCTGTTCGCTAAGCTCCGCTCTCATAAGAACACGGAAAGTGAAACAGCACCGGTTTGGCTAGTGTTTGGGAGTGTGAAAAACTCTCACGTCTGGGCTGCTATGGGTCCGGGTACGCTATGGAAGCTGGCACACGTAAAATCTAAATAAGCGGCGACCATTCTGCTAGACGGTGACTTTTAAATTCACAATTATTTTTGGGAGGGAGAGGGGGGAGGGTTCGTGGCTCCAATGTCCTTCATGTAAAAATAATACCTCTGGGGGTGCCGATTTCACGTGCTAGTCTTTCATCTGGAACTGGTCCAAAATTAGGAGGCCACTCATAGGGAACAACTTTGGTCTGTAATAGACATCCCCTTGACCATAATGTACGGCCCTCGTAGTGGTCAAGCCTCCAGTAGGCTGCTGACCCGGCCATTAGAAACGAAGAAAGAAAAAAAAAATGCAAGCTTGGCACGTTTTTGCCATTAGTAGGGAAAACATGAAAAAAAAATACAGTCCCGGCAAAAAAAAGGGGGAAAGCATAAATATTTTTTTTGCAAACCTGAAAAAAGAATAGCTAACTATTTAAAGTTTTGATAAACTAATATGTAGATGTGTAAACACGCTTGCACTCTGACACTAAGTTAAAGGATACAAATTTCATTAAAAAAGAAATTTGAATGAATATTCTAAAATTTTAATAACTTTTCTCAATCGTAAAGAATTTTTCTTTTTGTTTCTAATTTAAATATTAACCTCTGTGCTTCGAGTGTAATAAATATGCTACAATATGACACGGCAGAATATCCTGTTCAAATTTTATTTGTACTTTTGAGTTTAATGAAGTTTTAAATCTTGACTTTTTAGAAGTTCACACCATTATATGGCACACATGTGCTATGATACCTGAATTATTTTGTATAGTGTCTGAGGCAGTTGGTACTGTTTTTGAGTTTTATAAGGTCTTTTACTTGAAGATTATAATCCTGAACACTATTTACAATGTTTGGATTAATTTATTCACATAGTGTTCATTAACTATTTTTAATTGCTATTATGGTTTACTTTTTTATTAGCTATTACGAATTTAGTTATGGTGAATTTCTATGAAAGTACTTAAATAGTAGAAAATTAAATGAAGTCATTACACGATTTCTTTTCTAATTCAAGTTTTACTTTACCCCATGATTTTTAATCAATATTTAACTTTAAACTGTCTCAACATTGAAGACTGGTATATAAAGTATATAAGATGCATAAGTTAAAAGCTAAAATTGGCCCACGCAGTTATCAACCTGCGGTATATCAAAGTTAAAAGTCAAACTTGGCTGAGGTGGGCAACAGCCCACATGTGGGCCAAGGCCTGCGTTGCCCAACTTTCTCAGTATCTACTGATAAAAATATAAAAGGAGCATTTAAAGAACGTGAAAATAATTTGATTGTGTTGGATGAGCTAAAATATTCTGATTAAATTAAAATATCCCAGCCGATATGAGCAACCGTACAATTCATCAAATATTATACAGAAATATACATTCTTATATGTAATATTTAATAATTATCACATGCTAGATTTGAGTAATTTAATTTTTGCCCTTTTTTTTCATTTTCTTCCTGGTTTTTTGCCCTTCCAAACCAGCATACCCTTTCCAAAGGTAAACAACAAAATGAAACTTTTTTTAAAGTAGAGAAATGTCACTGAATCAAATATTTCAAAAGTTGTCTTCAAATTATTTCGAAAAAAGCTTCAACAAAAAATGTTGGGTATTGAATAAAATTTCTCGAATAACGTCACATACAATTGAGCTCGATGTTAATGTCATTGAAAGGAACACATCATTTAAGACGCGGTGACGTTGTAAACGAGCTTCTGCATTTTAGATATTTTCAGATTGAACGTATAGAATATCGTAGCGTTATAAGAGTGCCATCCTTATAACAAAGTTCAACTGCATTTGTGCATCCCCTCTCCGTTAAACTAATATCCTAGATGCGCAACTGAAGTTGGGGGCCGGTCTGGTGGAATCGCCCGGGCCGTTTCAGCGGTCCAGTCCGGCCCTGGCTGGGATTCATACTGTGTTCAAGCCAGAATACGAGAGATTAATCCCAAAGCTTTATTCGTACCGTGTGCAAACCACTCCCTGGACTGCATTTCTATGGAAGTGTTCGTTCGTGGGTGGCATTTTTTAAGACACTGGAGATTGTCTTCACTTTCTTTTCCGCCTCCACACATCCTTGGGATGTACTAAAGAAACATCTAGACGTTATGGACAAAAGACTGTCTGAAACGACATGGAGCGCTCACCACGATGATGTGAAACCTGTAAAAAAACAAAAAAACAAAATATGGATATGAATGATGTTATTTCTAACTTTGCTAATTTAAAAGCAAGAAAAATATATTTTTTATTTATTTTTTCCCAATATTTTTTTTTTTTTTTAACTGTTAGAGTACATACATCAATTACTAAACTAAACACCAATTTTCGGGTGTTTTTTAAGAGTAAGAGAATTAGTAACAAAGGAAAGTTTCTTTGTTTGTGTGATTATAGCAATCCTACGCTAGGCCGATCTGTTAAGGGTGGAGGGTGCCTTGGTAGGAGGACTTTCGGAGAAGCTCTAACGCGTATTCACGTTACATCTGGAGAATTAAGGAATGTGTTTTGCAAACAAATTTATACGCAAATTGTTTTTCAATAAACTAATTTCATAAAATCTACATTTTAAACTATTGCAAACTTCTGAAATCTGTTTTAAACGATGCAATTTAGCTTTGGAGGGGAGGGGACAAAATATATGTCCGCCCCTGGTATCAAAGTCCTTCGGCACGTCACTGCCATCACTTCAAATTTTAGTCATTTCATCCCGAGTTGAACCCGTCTGGTGGTTAGAACGCTCGCCTAACCACCAGACGGGTTCCCAGTCGCGGAAGCTAGAAGTCTTAGAAAGGCGCAGTTTAAGAGTAACTTTAAGTTCTTACGTATGATAACAGATGGCAGCACTAAAATTCAAAGAAGGAAGAAATCTCAGCAGGCAAGAGACGGTGTTATGAGGTCACGATCCACTTTTTCCCCATATGTATCTGATCGGGACGGGCACGCAAATTCACTGCTTTTTTTCCCATCCCAACGTACCTAGAGAAGTTTTCACTTCAATAAAATGCTGACCCAATCTTCCCCTTGTAATGAGGCTTCTGCAACTTGGTAGTTCAGCAAGGAAAAAAGGAGTTGCAGAGTCTACCAATTCTTAGAACTCCGTGCTGGTGGTAAAAAGTCGACTCCATTCTTCATCTTTTTCTATGGAATAGAGGTGCTTTATTTCTATGGAATATGGGCGCTTTATTTCTATGGAATGGGGGTGCTTTAATATTTTCTATATATCTGACAACGTAAAAGGCTTTTGTGATTGAATCTGTGGAGGTGAAAATCTGCATTTTCATTTATGACTGTTTTGGAACGAGTATTGAAGGACAGTAATAGGTAATGCAGGCAGTGGCGGCTCGTGGGTTATTTAAATGGGGGTTCACAAAACAAATTTCGAAAATTAAGTATGCAGATACTACGCAACTTACACCTTGAAATATATTTACGTTTCCAGCGGTAAAAAGAAAACAATGCCCGCAAGTCATCTTTAGTCGTACATTTCGTCGCCAAGATAAATTTTACCAAAGGTGTTGTCTTGATTCAATTTATTTCAATTATTTTTCAAAGGAGGATATGGAAAAATGTGATTGCTTTGGCAGCGAAACACATGTTTTCCTCTTATCTTTATTTACACTAGTTCGTAAGACATATTGTAGTGAAAAATGATAAAAATAAAGTAAATAATAAGAAAATGAACCTACAAAAACACATAGCTAACCGAACATAGCAAACCAAGGGAGAATCCGGAAGAGATAACCGCAAAAAAAATGTTCCCTGTGCGCAGTGAAAATGTGCGAACGGAAGGATATGAGCAGCGCCGTACTTCTCCGTAATGCTCTCCGCTTCTGCTCTCAGAGACCGGTTCAAAAGAGAATTTTTCCGCTCGCACGTGCGAGCGGAGGAAGTACTGTGCTGTAGTAATCTGCACTACAGTATGTTAGTTATAATAAGCGTATTTAATAATAGTAAAGGGGAGGGTTGGGGGAGAGTAAAAGTCACGTTTTAAATTCACAAAAATCTAGAAGTGTACTTAACATATTTTAATATTTAATTTGTTAATGCGTTCATTTTTTTAATTTTTTCTTTGGGGGCTCACGTGCTCGTGTGTTCAAATGGTGGAGCCGCCACTGAATGCAGTGCAGGTATAGCAATCTTGATCCGGTTCCTGTGAGGCAAGGTATTATAGGACCACGGATCATCTAGAATATTGGCAGGCTGCCAGTAAGGGCGAATCCAAATGAACTGGTCGAGGACGAGGAGGGGGTAAAGCTAGCTGAGTGAATGCGCGTGTTTCCTTTTGCTGATCTCAGCAAAATGTGATTGTATTGTGGTGACGTCAACGCACAGTAATCTATGATATTCTGTAATGTACAGAGTATCATACAGCGTTTCCAGATCACTGTTCTGGCGTCACACTTTGCCGGCGTACGGCGTGGTTTCATTGGTGCATTTATTGCGGCACCGCAAGCTCGCGCGTGGACAACTTAAGTTTCAAAACGAAAAAGAACGGTGGGGAAACGCGAAGTCTGAACGGCACGGAATGGCCAGTATGAATGCAGCTTTACTTCTTCAAAACTGCGTCATAATAATTCAGCGGTATGCACACATCTGACTGCCATCCCCATCAAATAATGGATATGCCCATTTCCTCCTCTAAGCCGGATGTTTACGTTTCTATCCAATCCGTGGTCAAATAGTACTCTTGAACTTTGGTTTCAAACTCAATGTTCAATTTTGTGATTTCATTAACTTTTTCTATCCAGTATCCAGTCTTATTTTAGATACGTTAGGAAGGCTTTTATAAAGGAAACATTTCTTATTAATTTTTATTGAATGGTCACCTTTGAGGTCTGCTTGACCTCCTTCGATACCACCCCATTGGTCATCTACAGTGTTACAGAGGCATTGGAACCACAACTTTGCGAGAAGACATTCCGACGGATTGCGCTCCAAGAGCAAGAAATAATTTATGATTTTCCGGCCAAGAGTTCCGCAGAATCATAAATTATTTGAAATGTGTCCAGAAATTGAATCAACATTGCTCTGAGTATAAAGAACAGTAAGGTATATGGGGCGGTGAAGCTGGCCGCATTGGCGACCATGAAAATCGTGTTTCTTTGTTTTAACAGTATATTTGTCGTTCAATTTGTTTAGGTTACACATTTTGGGTGTCATCCCAAAAGCCGATGCTGAAACAGCAAATGGCTAAAATGTAGTTTAATCCAATGCATGTTGACATTTTGTAGAGGGCTGTTTAATGTTCCAAGTATTGTCAATTCGATATTTTAAAGCTGGGAAAAAGTCCGAAAGATCTTGCATTTTTGTTATTATTTTGTAATCTAGCTACTGCATGGTCCATTAGACGTCACTGAACTGGTCATTTAGGTTTTTGCACACACGCTATTGTTATTGCACTAATGTTTACATCTAGCTGTTGCCGTTCGCAGCATGTAAATATCGTCGATTTTGGTACCGCATACGTTAGCTTGTTATATAAGTAGAATATGATAACTATCACCATATAAATTATCAATGTAAAACAATGTAAGAATTTTTGGCAAAATTATAAGTTGCTTCTCTACGGTTCCCTTGATCTGAGGCTTCGCTAGGCAACAGAATACTTCTAGAGCAAAAAATACTTAAAACCAAAAAGGTGAGCTGCTCTTGGAGGTTTATCCTGTTGAATCCAGCCACAGGTGACTCTGAGAAGAGCAAGTTTTAAAAAAATATTATCTTAAAAAAACCTTCGTTAATGCCCAAAAGACGAAAATGTTCGAATTTCCTAAAAACAGTCAGAAAAATCCAAACTTGAGAAGGGTCCCAGGAACTTTACACAACACCCTGGCTGTGTTCCTGACGTATACTATGGTCCATAGGCGATAGAGAAAGGGGAAATGTGTATTTTCTGTGGAAAAAAAGAATGAATGTAAGTACCTTGTGAAAAATTTTGAGTTCATGATTGTCTTTAGATGATGATTGTCTTTCGATGAATTTCGAACTTTACAATTATATAATCAGTACGGTTTCTTTTTTTTTTTTTTTTTTTAAATGCAATATTACAGAATTGCGATGCACGCCTAGATTACCCCTCCGTAGTGCTGCCATCTATGCTTGAACTTGTGCTCTAATGTCTTCAACGTCCGAAGCGAAAAGACAGGCAGGAAACCTAATGCAAAAATTACCTTTTATTATCGAACCTGTTAATTCAAAGGCCCAAATGCGCATCTTTTTTGAGAAGAATACTTTTACCTTTTCATGAAAAAAGAAAGAAATCTTCTGGTAAAAGATTTTTTGAAGCTTTCTTTTCTCTTCTGCGACGATTTCAGTTTATCAAAGGAACTGGTCAAATTAAATTCGTTTTAGAAATTGCCTAAGGTTAGAAAATTCCAGTAACTAAAGAGAAGTAAGGGGCTCCAGATTCTGTCCGTTGTTAGTGCTTTCTTACTGCAATATGTGTCGTCAACTGGTTTTAAAGGCAACTTCTGTGTTTATTTTTTAAAAACTCAAGTAGTTTTTCGCGGAGCTTTTGCTACTCTCACTAAAAATGTTGGAGGGCAATTTTTTTTTTCTTTTTGGCCGTCAGAGACGGCCCGAGGGGCGTGCGGGGCCCCAGGCGAAGCGCAAGAGCGGGGCCTCTATAAGCGGGGGGTCTTAGGCGATCGCCTACATTCGCACCCCCCTTGGGCCGGCCCTATGGCCGTAAGAGACTGAAAACCATACCACTTGATTAATTCCCTCATAAAACCGAGTAACTGTTGTCCGAACTCCGAGTGACATCAACATAAGTAACATTAACCCTTTAACGCTCAGTGTCCCAGCTCTGGGAACACCAAACTCTGACGTTTTGACTGTTGCCAGTCTCGAAGAATAGATTGGATTTCTATAAAAATAGTTCCGGATGACATAGCGCCAAGAGAATCCTTTACTTTTGAGCGCGTCATTTCCCGTCAAAAAAATGGTCACGATTATTTTTAGCACTGACATCTGCTGAAAAATGGAAGCATGCGAGAACAGATGGATAGATTGCCCGATGCTGAAAAAAGGGCAGCCGTTGCCATCGCTCGACTTAACGACCAGCAAGAGGGCGGACGATCGAAACGTTGATCGCGTGCCACAGATCTAGAGACCCTTTTTTGCGACAGCTGTCCGTGCCGGCACAGTCAGCTGCCGTCAAAAAAAGGGTCTCTAGATCTGTGGCACGTAATGAACGTTTCGATCGCCCGCCCTCTTGCTGGTCGTTCAGTCGAGCGATGGCAACGGCTGCCGTTTTTCAGCATTGGGAAAGGGTTGCGCCTCAAAGGGTTAAAGACATGCAAATTATTTCAGACACTCGAATTGAAGAAAGAAAAAACACAAGAAAGAAAAAGAACATTTCTTGGCAAACTATGAACTTTCATAAACAATAAAAGAACCTATCTGTGCTCACTACAACTTTCAAAATAATAGTAATAATTAGACCGCGGATTGTATGCACTTAAAAAGGGACAAAATATGCATGCAAATATGCATCAAAAAATCTAAAAATATGCACTAAAAATCTAAAAGTATGCACCAAATAACTGAAAAAGTATTCGCATATCAACAGAAAATAAAAACGTATTTTCTTGTAAAAGTCTTTTCCATCACTCACCTTTCAATTATGACACATTTTGTTTCTCTTTGAAACTTCAAAACATCATGAAAGACATAATGAGAAATTTTTAGACCCTTTAGATCTAGAGACCCTTTTTTTGACGACAGCTGGCTGTGCGGTCTGTGGCACGCAATGAACGTTTCAATCGTCTGCCATCTTGCTGGTCGTTAAGTCGAGCGATGGCAACGGCTGTCCTTTTTTCAGCATTGGGAAAGGGTTGCGCCTCAAAGGGTTAAAGGGTCTTAGGAGGATTAAGAATTCAAAACATGGATTTTTCAGTTTTAATTTCATTTGAAACTTCTGGTGCTTCTCAGCGTGTTGTTCGAAAAAATCATGCGATTTTGGTACATAAGTACAAATAAACTAATTATGCCAGGCACCTCAAAATTTTGAAACTGTCTCTTTACAAGCTGCACTACATACTGAAATAAACAATCAATCTGTATCATTTTCAAAACTTTTAGAAAAAATTCTTAAAAATCGGAAATTTTAGCAAAGCGTGTCACTTTTCGAAAAATCTTGCAGCTCAGATCCATGTTTAAGATTTTTTTCTGAAAATTTCACTAAAGCCACAGCTTTTTCTCTTATTGCAGTGCGTAAAGCAGCTTATGAAGAACCCTCTGGAATTTTTCGGAGACCATGGTGCTGTTAGTTTATTTCAATTTGTGTACCAAGACTAAAAGCAGAGTTTTTTTTCTTCGACATACACCCTTATGCAATAAATCCAGCTAGAACCGAAGATACACGTAAAAATGTTTTATGAAAGCTTTATAGTATTTGAATGCAATAAGGTAAAAGTGAAAAGCTTTAAAAATTGAAACTCAATGAAAATATTTTTTTTTTTAATCATCTTGAAATTATTTCTAAAATATTTTTTTACCGAAAAAAGAACATTAATTTTTAAATCAGTGCTTACAGTTAGTGTATGAAACAGGGCCTGATTACTGAAAAGGCTCGGGAAGCTTGAGCTTCCCCTCTGAATTTCAAGGGGGCCCAAAAATGACAGAAAAACTGCGATAAAAATTCAAAATTTTGTTTTTAAATCTTTTGAATTAGTGTAAAGATTTTTAATGAAGAGAAGTAGAAAGCTTTTTTTAATTTTTTTCAGAAGTCTGATACTTCTTGTCGCAACATTTCTAAATTGGTTGGTTCAGTTTGTGATGTCTTTCCCCGGGACATCTGCTCCGGTTGAGAGAGTTTTTTCCATTATGTGGAACATTGGGTCGGCAGAAAGGGGTAGACATTCAATATGTAATGTTAAACATCTTCTAAGTGTCAAAATTAATTCTGAACTTTCATGTTGTGATACTTATAATATCAAAAGAAACGAGAATGCTTGGAAAAAAGCCATAAATGAAAAACATGACTAAATAAATAAAGTTTAATCTTCCAGTAAGTTAATGCCTTTAGTTTACTTTTAAAAGTAATTTCCAAAGTACTGTAAAAAACTCGTTACGATGAACTAAACTATTATGAAGATTAATTAATAAAATATTTTTATCAAAGGAAAATTTCAGATAATGGAATAATTTATTTTATCAAAGAAAATCATTCGAACTGATTAAATCCATCAAATTTCATTTTATCAAATAAAATCATTAAAACTTTACTTTTCCCAAACAAAAAGAGGAGGGGGCCCGGAAATGAGACTGAGCTTCCCCTCACTTCAGAGGTTATCGGGCCCTGGTATGAAACACAATTAAACTCCGTTACTACATCACTGAAAGTATCAGATAATTATTTATGTCTCTATAACGAGTTACATTGATAGAGGAGCAAGTCAAGTGGTACCGAATATTTAACGTAATAAGAGAATTGTAGTTATAATCGATGTCACTATAACGCAGTTGCGGATTGATGCAAGTTTGTCAGGGAGGGGGAGGGGGGATAACAAAATTTCTAAGATTCGTATCTTCGCGAAATCTCGTATAGTTATAACTGGTGTCAGTATCTATGGAATGAATTAATATTGAAAGTGAGAGAAAGAAAACTTTTGAAATTTTTAACAGAAATTTAAGGGGACAAGTACGATTATTTTCAAATTTCAATTTAAAATACAATTTTAATAATCCTAATTTAAAATTTTTTATTAAACATACCGGGTGGTTCAAAATAAATGTTAAGGCGATTATTTTTAAAACAAAAAGTGATCGAAACATACATCCAGTCAGAAAAGTTCGTCCAATTCCGAGTAACTTTCAGATATGGCATTTTTACTGGGGGTTGTATACTTATTAAAATACGAAATTTAATTTTTATACGGTCCCTCCTTTCCTAACCTTCATATTTAGAAGAATGTGGCTCTTTGCCTAAGAAAATTAATAAAACAAATCCCGTGTCTCTACGTGGAATAGTTAGCAAAAATTTTATTTTTTTAAATGATTTACACCATTTTGGGCCGTATTAGCGTCGGTTTTCAAGCGAAAAAAATCTTTACTTAATCTTGGGGGACTTACTATGAGTTGAAAAAAGTTAAATAACGATCCCGTTCTTGGGAAAGGCAATTAAGCGCATTCAAACGCGTGGAACGAACAGGTACAGTTTTACCCGATGGATCGGTACTGTGATATAAAGTTAGGGGTAATTTACTCTTTTTTTTGGGGGGGGAGGGTCATCCACTCATTGCGCCACTCTTCTAGAGAAGGAATTTGAAAGTATAAAAGAGAATGACTAAATAATGACGTGTGTTACTATGGTATGGTCACTTTCACTAGCAACTGCCAAACGAGTGTTATAGAAAAATTCTAGCTAAATTAGGATTTGAGTGATCAACTGTGTTTATCGAGAGACTATTAACGTAAATCAACGTTAATTGAAAAGTAATTACATTTTTATCACTTTGGAGACATCCCCTTATTGCTTGGCGACCAATGCAAAATTTTTCAAATCTCGGAAACTATTCCACACGGAATTTGTTTTATCAATTTTCTTATTCAAAGAGCAACATTCTTCTAAATATAAAGCATAGGAAAGAAGGCACCGTATAAAAATTAAATTTCGTATTTTAAAATGTATATAACCCCCAGTACAAAAACGCCCTATCTGAAAGCTACTCTTAATTTGTCGAACTTTTCTGATTGGAAGTATGTTTCGATCACTTGAGGTTCAAAAAATTAATACATAGCTGTCAACACTTCCATTTTTGTCAGAAGTTTACCGTTTTTCTTTCAAGTCGATTTTCTGCTTTCTATATTTTATCCCATTTCTCTCAGTATTCCAGATCAATAAATACCACTGCTTATTTGTTGATTATTTTGATGGGGTAAAATCTGATAAGTAAGTTTATAAACAGTGTATTGATATAAGGAACGAAAAGTATGTGAAGTGAAGACACCATTATAGGGTAACTGCTAATTCATGGTACAAACTTTGAGGGCTGGTACAGGACATTATAACAATCACATTTTTTACAGGAATGTAGGGTCAAAAGTGAAGCGTCCAAGCGCAAACACGGGAAAGAACAAATGATAGGGAAAATGTTTTATTTTCATAACTTCGTTTACAAGTGGAAATTAATTTACAATAAGTGTTCAAAGTTGCGTCCATCAGCATTGATACATACTTGGCAGCGATTGACGAACACTTTCAAAGATACCATGAACTTCACGCACACGTGCAGCAGCGGCGGATACTCGAGCACCGGAGTCTACTGGAGTGGCATAAACATCATTCTTTAAATGTCCCCATAAAAAGAAATCGAGGGGCGTCCATTCGGGAGACCGGGGTGGCCAAGAAATAGATCCACCACGACCCATCCACCGCATGCCAAATGTCGCATTCGAGTACTGACGAACATCTAGGGTGAAGTGGGCTGGCGCCCCATCCTGCTGAAACCACATGCGTTTTCTAATGGTGAATAGACGAAGCGTGAAACGAGAATTGCCTCTCTTCCCCAAATATTCTTTGGTTTTAGCGGTCCAATCCTAGGTTTAGCGGTAAAACCTAGCTTTTACCAAAGTGGCTTGGTAAAAGTCCGAAATGCGCTTTAAAATGATCCCATTTCTACCAAACCTTTTACTCTACCAAGTTTTTACCAAACCTTTTCCGTAAAACCTCGGAGTTACCAACGCCTGCCGGTAAAAGCCCGAAACGAGGAATTTTTTAATTGATAGCATAAGTTGCAGAAGTGATAGAAATGAGGTATGATTTAAGAATAAGTCAATCGAACCACATTTTGAAACAATTACGCGCATGCGTAATCGATTACGGCTGCTATTATTTTCTTTTTCAGGTGGAGACTACGATTATAGTAATCCCAATTTGACTATTCTTCCAAATAAAATTTAATGTGTAGAGAATATTTTAAATATCAAACAATGGGGTAGGTTTTACTGTAAAGCGAACCTAGGTTTTTATTATTGTTGTTATTGGTGTTTTGAAAGTCTTTTTTTTTTTAAGTACTAGGGGCTAAGGCCCCCAGACTCGCTACGCTCGCTTTTCGTATGAGGCATACGGCCCCTAATAAGGTTTATTCGTAAAAAAGACATAATTTCAACAGACAAAGTCCGAAGATTGGATCAGATAGAATGTTACTGAGCTACACATTGCTTGGTTCTTGCAGGTTCATTGGTACATAAAAATTTAAACTTCACAGTACAGCAGGCCCCGTCCATAGCACGGTAGATATTTTGTTATAGGAATCCGTGTTGTACGGGTCCTGAGCTATACTCCACCTGGAGTGCGGACTCCGCGTATAATTGCTGGAAAAGTTATTTGCACTGCTCAGAAACACAATGATAATTAATGTTGCCATTCAGAAGTTATATTAATTAGGAGCTAAAGCGTAATCAGAATATATGTTTCAGCTGTATTTTTAATAATGTAAAACCTATTGGACACCTTGCGAATTTGCCACCCATGACGATTTTTCATTATTTGGCGAAATGCGTATATGTATAGTTAATAATTAGCTCTAAGAAAACAGTTCTTCATATGTTTTCTTTAATAAAAACTAAGAAACAGCTAGGATAGCTCGTCACCCATGGCGATTTACTCATGCTCACAACCTATAATTACTGCTCATGTAAGGTTCCCGGAAAACCGTTATCCATATTTTCATATACATAATCCTTTGCAGATAGGTGTATTTAGCACCACGAATTATATCATCTCGCCGCGTTGGCAAATATCCAAAGTGTACTATAACTGATATAATGGCATAGTTAACGCCGCCAAACATGTCTACTGGTAGCAAATACTCCAGCTGGACTGAACCGGCTTTAAAATAATCTTGATTTTAATTATTTTTCATTTGCAAGCTACTGGGTTCTAACATTCTGGAACGCGAAGTTCACCCTGCTTGGAAAGATACCATTTTGCCCGATTATTCCTAATGCCAAGATGGCACTTTTAAAATCATTTACAATTAGTTGTTCTGTTTTGGAAAAACGAATAGTCGCTCATTCTAAACTCCTGTTGTCTAAGCGAACTTACTATTTGAAAATTGTCAACTTTGTTTAACGCACTTTGAGTTATTTATTTCATATACTTTTTAATTTGGCGTAATATTGGTGTAATTCGACTTTGTTTGTGAATTTCACGCGATTCTACATTACTTGGAATTGCTTTGTTGCAAAGGCAGTTTATGCCAAATCTGGCAACCATTATGTTTATTTTTTCCGTTTTTTTTTATTAATATCTTCTAAAATAATTTGATTTTCGAAATTTGAGTCAGCTTATCAGTTTCCTCGGAATTTTCCGAATACGTGGACATGTTTCTCGAAATTCAAATCTCCACTGTTTAGGAGATGGGGCGCGTAGCCAAGGGGAGGGGGGGTTACGGGGGTCATAACCCCCCATGAGGAATTTTTTGCCATACAAAATGTATATTCTTCACTCCCTTATCGCACGCATGTATGCATATATGTGAGTTGCAGTAGTCGTAACCCCCCCCATGAAAAATCTCTGGCTACGCCCCTGATAGATAGGCGAACATTCTTTTGGCAGCGACGACAGCGGCGCTTACTTTTTTTTAGAATAGAGAGAAAACTTTTTTAGGCACAACTAGAGAGTAACTCAGATTTTTTTTTTTTTCTGACGGAAGTAACGCTCCGTGAAGGAAGTGACGTATATGTCATATACTCCACGCTGACCCTGAAAAAGAAGATCCACAGAAAAACCTACCTTTTCGACCGCTCTGCTGCTTTCGCCGACTTCATCCTGTAAAAGTACGCGGAACCTGTTAGGGAAAGAAACGGCGAGAAAAACAGTCAAGTGCCGTATCTTTGAGACATCAATCTTTATTTTATATATCAATAAGCGTTGGGAACAGGGGCGTAGCCAAGGGGGGGGGGGGTTAGGGGGTCATAATCCCCCATGAGGAATTTTTTGCGATACAAAATGTATACTCTTCACTCCCTTATCACACACATGTATGCATCTATGTGAGTTGCAGTAGTCGTAACCCCCCCCATGAAAAATTTCTAGCTACGCCCCTGGTTGGGAATGTACATCCAACACAATATTTTACATGTAATCCCAGCCTCACAGGAGGTTCTCTATAATCCTTATTTTTAGATAAATAATATACATGGTTTTGGAAAAGCACAAAGAAACGGACCCCGGCTGCAATCAATCCCAAACAATAAACAGAACCTGCAGTTTAAAAACACGGATACAGAATAATAATTCGAAACCTACCAGCAGACGAAATCAACGCTTACGAACACTGTGATAGAAAAACACAAAAAAAAATTACACTACCTGCATTGAAACCCAACAAACAGAGGAAAACATCAGTTAAAGAATACACGGTTAAAGTATAATACTAGACTATGGACATTCCCCCCATTCAAACCGAACCTCCAGACGGAACAATGGTATAAGAAAACAGTTAAAGAATAATACTACAACATGGACACATCCTGGATAATTATCATATCTAAGTAATAATCTAAGTAATTATCATGAATTACCGATGATTCTTACTGGAGATTTTAATGTTAATTTTCGCTCCCAAGAATCTCAGCCGTTAGTTGATTTTTTAAAAGAAAAATTGGTTCTAACTATGAATACTTCTCGACTTCAATCAATAACGCGTTTCGGTACAACGATAGATGCTGTATTTTCAAGAAAATTAGCCAATTTAGAGAGTAAAATTTATGTTTCACATTATAGTTACCACAAACCTATAATTTCATACATATAAAATTACGATAACATTCAAGTACCTATTTCCAATGAATAATATGAATATAATATTTATATAATCTTTGTAAAGTAGATGAATAATAAATATAATTAAATTAAAAAATGAAGAAAATCTGAAACCTTTTCAGATTTTAAATACGCACTCAAGTGCTATGTATTAAAAGCGTATCATAATTTATGCGTCGTCCCTATTTTCTTCCTTATTCCATAAGGTTGGAAAGTGTATCATTGCTCATGAGTGAGCAGTATTTTTCTTCCTTATTTTAAAAAACCATCTTTGGAATCGAAATCTATCTTAAAATCGCCTACTAAAACTATTTTACAATCTTCGCCAAGTATATTACAACTATACTTCACAGTTTTAAATATTGTTTCGAATGTGCATCCTAATCCATGAGTGTGCCGTGTTTGTCTTTCTTGGGTTGATTTCTACTTTAACGCCCCAACTCTCGCCAAGGTGGCGATCATTAAACATATAGAGTAACCATGACGATTTTTTGTATTTATGTGGCAATCGTAATTTAGAATTAAAATGGCGATTTGGAACAACCTGTAAGTACAGCATTCCGTTACATTTTTATTTATTTTGGGTTATTGCCAATTAATGTAGTTTTAATAATTAAGTGTCTTCAAATTCCTTAACTAGTGCGTTTATCACTAATTTGTTCACTTTAGTTTTCATGTAGTTGTTTAGGAAGCGTTGAAACTTGTGCATAACTCCTAGAGACCCATGACTTCCAAGCTCGCCAAAGGGCGGGGAATTTTTAGGTTGGCGAAAGTAGGGGCGTTAAAATAGGAATCACCTCTTTCTTGAACCATAAAGCACATCTTTGGAATCCAAATCTATCTTAACCTACGCCTATTGATACTGTTTTAAAATCTTCAGCAGGCATATTGGAACTATAGGCATATTCCAAATATATCTCGTAGACATTTTAAATACTGCTTGGAATGAGCATCATAATCCATGAGTGTATCGTATTTTCCTTCTCTGTTCCATAAAACACTTCTGCGGAATAGAAATCTATATTAAAATCGCCTACCAAAACTGTTTAACAATTTTCGTCAGGCATAGTCAAACTACACTTCACCTTTATAAATTCCATTTGGAAAGTGTATCATAATCTATGATGTGTACCCTATTTGTTTTCACTATTCTATAAAACACTTCTTCGGAATTAAAATCTATATTTAAATCGTCTACTAAAACTATTTTACAATATTCGCCAGGCGTTTTCTAACTATATATTCGATACATATTTATAATAAATTGTCGCATTTTGGCACCCAGTTTAGCGATCATTTATCAAAAAATTGCAAACCTTGAGCGAGGGGGCCATGGTAGCCCAGTGGTTAAGACGTTGGACTCGTAACCGGAAGGTTGCGGGTTCGATACCGGCGTACCACTAAAGACCACCGTGTACATGCGGTGTACGTGCACGTTAAATCCGTGGTTCCGAAAGTCCTCTCGGCAGTCGCTAGCAGTTTCCGAGGGGTGCCAATATTCAGAAGTCCCCCACCTTCTGATGAGGTTCCAAATTGTGGCGGGAAATTCCGGGAAGGACGTATATGTAGCTCTAAGCGACACATTAGGTGACGCGAGCTGTCCTCTCCTTCTAAATAAATAAATAAAACCTTGAGCGACTTTCAACATTTTATTAACGCCTCCCCCCCCCCTCCACATTATCTTTGCAAACACATTTCAAAAGTGACTCGACGCGAAAATGGTACCAAAATCGTGTCTACACAAAAAGCAAGGTTGAAATTGATAGCACTCTGGTGCTAATAATATGATATTTATTTTAAGCTAAAGTTTAATCATTTCAATGATATCTATCGTAAACGTCAGAGAAGTTTTACTTCAATCGCGCGTAAAGATTACTTGCACACACTTTTTTTATAATGCGTTCCAGTTTCTGTTTAAAAATAACCTTATCTATTTTAGTATGCCGATGGCAACAAAGTGAAGGGGGGGGGGGTTAACTCATCTTTGACTATACGTTTAACTTGTACAAGCAATCTCATGAAATAATACAGCTGAGATTTTCTATATTCTGTCTCCAGCGTTGCTTCCCCTCGGGCAGATCTCGGAATGCCTTGCTTTATGCAGGGAGGACCGATAAGAGGAAGCAACGCTATCCACAGAAAGGATAACTGTTGGCTTTTTGTAACAATGCGAATGAATATGTTAAACCGAGGTTCACTATTTTTCAATATTTTGAATCGACTGTCAAAAGCAGGAGCTTCGAGAAATTCAACGAAGAGGGACAACAACGGAGGGACTTTTTCTCTTATTTTCATTTGACGTAAAAACTAAAACTGGGTGACTGTAATCCTCTCATCGTCTCAGGCAATTAGGATTACGGGATGCTCAGATTACAGCTATACTACAATTAATTAGAAAACTAATTTTTTCGATTACAATTAGATTACGATTACACGAGACTTCGGTTTTCAGGTTACTAATGTATTATATTATTTGCAAAACTAAATTTCTAGATTAAGATTAGATTATGATTAAACAAAAAGCGTAATCGATTACGACTAAACGAAGTCTGGATGGAACTGTCTTACATTTATTTTTCGAAAAGTTACGAGATATAAAAAGAAAACAATATTGTTTGTGTGTAATAGAAGCCTGCAAGAGGGTCATCTGTTTTGGGGAGAGGCGCCTTGAATAGAAGTCTTTTTAAGAGGGTCTAGCGCGTATTCCCGTTATATCTGGAGAAAACCGCCCAAAACTGCATACCACTAGATCGACAGCCGCGCGATAGACCCGAAACCGGTACCTTCACACATCAGCCATCTACCGTGTTTAATTAACTCGTACATGGTGGACCCAGTTATGAAAGTAATTACCATTCGCAGATATGTTGTATAGAGTGTATCCCAAAAAGATTAAAACACACCAGTTTTATTAATTCATAATATAAACTGTTAAAGAGTGGTGAAAATTGCAGTAGGGCATTTCGAATTACACAGTAGATCAGATGATTTGTATAAATACATCTTCGTAGTGCCCGTCTTTGAACAACTGCACTTGTGTCATTGTTCTCCAACTAAAGAATTTTTTTTTATTACTTCATGTACACTTATTTCTTCTGTACTCTACTTCTTAGATGTTAGTTATTTATTTATTTATTTCGCTAAAGATAAAATGGTTGCTTGTGTACAACGGGACAGACTGTATGCAATGTATCTGCGAATAGAAAATAATATAATAAGTAATCCTACATTTCGGGCTTTTACCGAAAGGTGTTCGTAACTCCTTAGTTTTACCGCAAAATCTTGGTAAAAACCCGAAATGGAATCATCATATTAAAGCGCACTTCGGACTTTTACCAAGCCACTTTGGTAAAAGCTTGGTTTTACGGGTAAAACCTATGATTTACCAGACCTCGGGCTTTCTATTTTTAAATACCCTCAGCCTCAACTACAGAATGATTTTGAATCGTGTTTCCATCAAAAAAGATTCATTCTGATTCATTCGTTTCTGATCATTCCATTGACACAGTTGTCAAATACTTGAAATATTTCTGAAAAAGCCTTAACAAACAACAATTTTTCATAAAGTAAGATCAAATTATTGAAATATTCAAATAACTTCATAGGAAATCAAATGAAGACTTTTCTTTTTGAAAAACAAAATACTGATTATTTTTATTGTTATGATTTTAATGGATGTGGCAACAGACTGAAAACGAAACTGTTGTTTACATTGCAGCTGTTGTAGCCGTTGTTGTTCTGTCGACTAGAATTGACATTAATTAATTTCGTTTATGTAAGATGCTACATTTTACGACTAAAAACTTGATATACTAACATGGAATGTTTTTTATTTCGATTGAAATATTTCTTTAATTACCTAAACAGTAAAATATCCAGTTATTTTGTAGTGAGATTGATGATTTATTATTTGTTTTCGTAGTGTAATTTTCGTGCAATTTTAATTTGTTTATTAAAATTATTTCAGTTTGCTTTCTTGAACATGCAAAATGGTTGACGATACTCGCTGGAGCATGGCATCTGGCAAGCTTCAGCGAGTATCACCGTGTTTACAAGGGACCCATGCCGACTCATTGGAAATTACTACAAGCCTAGCACTAGGATCATTTTATCGAACTTTATTTAAACTGCTCCAAAATTAAAGATAATATGAAATGAATACAACTTTTCTTGATGCAAAAATATATTCCTTAACACTAGATATACCAAGACCAGTCATTTTGACTGGTTTGAAGCTATTTTTTCCCTTTAAAAAAATCTTTGGTATATCTAGAGTTAAGTATTATAGTAGCATTTGTGTTATCAAAATTTCTAGAATTTTGAATCACAATAATGCTACAGCAAAGTACATTTTCATGATCAATAGCAAGAGTCAAACATGAAACTCTTTTAAGTGTTGCCATTACATGCTAAAAGAATGTTACTAAATCAAATAAATTAGTTTTAAAATATTGCTTACAATGTAAACGAACTAAAAGAAATTTACCGTGTTAACAAGGGCATGTTTTTGCCACGGTCCTGGAAAAAATACCAAATTGCACAAACCTAAAACAAGCCTATGAATTTGACATTCATTGTCTGTTTACTGTCTGTTCATTTTACCCCGCCTGTTCGTTTTATAAAACTAACCCTGTTAGTCCGTAACCCATTGGAGATAGCGATCTAAAATGTTCTTTTTTTTTTTTTTTTTTTTTCATGCATCCTGCCCTCCCTTTCTCTCTCTCAAATATATATATATATATACATTATGGCCAAAGCCTGAAATTGGCCTGTTCGCGAACTGGCCAGCCAATTCGCATTTGGGCCAACGTTGCTGTAAACCTACCGGCCAATGTCCGATCTTTTCTTGATTTCGGGCTTTGGGCGGCCGATTTGCGAAGTGGCTTGGGACGATCGGCCAAAGTAGGAAGAAAGAAATCAAGAGCAGATTGTTTTACACACTGTTAAAAATGAAGTATTTAAAAATGAGTACTTCTGTATACTGTTTTTCTTTCTTTTTTTAAAAGTACAATTGTTTTAGAAAGGAGTTCAAATATAAGTGACATCTCTGAGTTAAAAATAAGCTTGTAATATATAAAAATATAATCTCGTGTTCTTCTGTTCTCATATTAAAGCCATAATAGAAATTATTCAGTGAGCGTATATGCTGAAACAACGAGATAGCGCGAAGAATATTGGAGGGGGGTGGTAAAAGACCCCTAAAGAAAATTAGGAGGCGTTGATATGGCACGGAGGGGTGTGGGAAGATTAACCAAATATAGTCTTAAAAAGACTTAAAAATCAACTCTGATAATTCATTTCTATCACGTGTGGGAAAATTCACATATTTCGATATGAGACTTCGCTGTTGAGAGAAAGAGATACCTCTCTAAAACTTTTATTCCTCTTTTTTAAATGAAGAAGAAATTCAGTAGCGTTTCAATTCCAACAATATTCTATCTATTAGTAATTTTTTTTTAATTTAATTCTTGTTTTCACCATGTATTGAAATATTCACTAAAAAAGGGGGCACCAGTTCAAAAAAGGTTGGGAGCCTATGACCTAATGCTAAAGATCCCAGATCATATTGTCTCCCGAAATATTGCTTCAAAAAATATGAAACTTTTTGCAAAGGCAAATAGATACCGCTCAGTCTACCATTACCACTTCGGGCTTTGGCCGAGGATTCCCAGCCACTTTGCGAAATGGCCAGTCAAAGTAGAATATACAATATTAATTGCAAGTACTTCGGACTTTGACCAAATCGCGAACTGGCCGAACTTCGGGCTTTGGCCGTAACATATACATCCTTAAACGTCTATTAACTGTAACACATGTAAATCCTTAAAATCAGTTTTGGGGCATTTTGATAATCGCCCTCTCTTTCTTTTTCAATTTTCACTAAAGCAAATATCAGTTATCTATGAAATTCTCACTTTATAATGTAAGAAATATTGATCCATTGCTTAACCCTTCGAGGTGCAACCCTTTCCCAATGCTGAAAAAAGGGCAGCCGTTGCCATCGCTTGACTTAACTACCAGCAAGAGGGCGGACGATCAAAACGTTCATCGCGTGCCACAGATCTAGAGACCCTTTTTTGACGACAGCTGGCTGTGCCCGGCACAGCCAGCTGTCGTCAAAAAAAGGGTCTCTAGATCTGTGGCACGCAGTGAACGTTTCGATCGTCCGCCCTCTTGCTGGTAGTTAAGTCAAGCGATGGCAACGGCTGCCCTTTTTTCAGAATTGGGCAATCTGTCCATCTGTTCTCGCGTTCTTCCATTTTTCAGCAGATGTCAGTGCTGTTAAAAATAATCCTGACAATTTTTTGACGAGAAATGACGTGCTAAAAAGTAAAGGATTCTCGTGGAGCTAGGTCACCCGCCACTATTTTTATAGAAATCAAAACTGTTCTTCGTGACTGGCAACAGTCCAAACGTCAGAGTTGGGTGTTCCCAGAGCGGGATCACTGCACGTTAAAGGATTAAACACAAAAATTCTTTGTCATTAAAATGATTACAAACTACTGTAATAAAATTTAATAAAATAAAACTGTGTTAAAATTTATTATTTGACTTTCACACAACAAAATGACATTGCTTTCTAGTGCACCTAATAATTGTGTATTCTCAAATTCTTTGCATATTATAATGTTCCTCTTCTGTGCCCTTCTAATGTCGAAGAATGGCTTCAGTTGGTTCGTCTATGTATTGAGCAGAATCTAGTGCATCAGACTATTGGATGTCAATCGTATACGGTAAGGATAACAAAGTTTGGTAATTTTAAATTTCAAACAAAAATATATGGTGTTAGTTTAACGCATGTTGTTGTAGTGCTTCAAGAAGAAGATTTTCTGTTTCAGTACTGATTACTTTTGATACTCTATTGAAAACAGTCCACTAAACTTGAATTATTGTTGCCTACGGGCAGGGTTGTCATGATTTTGCCCAACCCGAAAAAACCCGGGTGGGTTTTTTTGAAAAAGCCCACTTCAAAAAACCCAACTGGGTTTTTTCAAAATTTAAACTTGCTCAAAATGCTCAATAATTACATAGATAATACATCTCTTAATATCAGTACACCACTTGTAAAGTTTATAAATAGCTCCCTATCTCTCTGTTTACTAACAGCTCCATACAGGGTTGGGTTTTTGACATGACGAGCATCAAAAACTGGTTTAAACTGTCGAAAACTGGTTTAAACCTTCAGAAACTAATTCATAAAAGAAAGAGAGCAATATGTAAACTAATTCTGCAGTATATTTTCATTTTGTATTCAAATAAATATATAATTAAAGTTAATTATATTGAAAAATAATTATTATATTAAAAATGACAGTTATTTCTCAACAAATGACAATTATTGGGCTCAATAATAATTGCCTGCAGTGTGCATTTCTTTGTATAAATAAATAAATACCATTTATAGGATAAAAATTTTAAAATTTAATTTATTCAGTAGTATTTATACAATATAATTTGGAGGGAGAGTTAATATATAAATAATGTTCAGCATTCTTCCAAAATTTTCAAACTGAAGTATGGCTAAACATTTCCTGTAGAAGTAAATATTAAATTTATTTTGATTTAATCTAAATACCTAAATTGAAAGGGTTTTAAGCAAAAACAAATAACGTAATAATTTCAGTCATTTAAATTAAATGAAATAACGATCAACACCTTTAATTATCAGTATACTAAAGTTTCCCATTCAAAACCAATTTATTGAATGTAACCAATGTATTAAATGTAATGCAGCCTTGAAATTTATCACAAAATGGTATTGGTATTTTACGTGTGGGAAACTTAAAAGCCATGGAAGATTTTAAGGACAGTCCTAATTTTTGATGCAGAAAGATAATTTAGAATTTTAATGTTATAACAGCAAGAATAATGTTTTGAACTTATTAGATATGTAATAAAATTACTTTTCCACTCTCTTTTCTGTTTCTAGCCAACATGCTTGATAAAAAAAATGTATAAAAGATGTTTACAATATTTCTTAAAAGTTAATATTATAATATTTCATAATGTGTGCAATTTTGAAGAAATCAATTAGTATTTTTACTACAGTCAATATTTGTAGTAGATTAATATTAATAATCAATAACAATCAATCAATATTTGTAATTGTATTAAAATAAATTATTATATGTAATTTGCATGTATTTTAAAATGCAATATTTAAGGTTTTTGACGTGACAGTTTAAACCATGGTTATAACCGTCAAAAACTTGCCAACCCTGGCTCCATATCCACCCATACCACCACTGCCAAAGAAAAAAAGAAAAAAAATTCACATAGGCATAAAAACTTTCTAGAGAAAATTTTTATGCCTATCTGTATTAAAATGAAAAAGGATTTTTTAACCATAAAAAATCATTAGTTTAAAAAGTTATAATTAAGCACTTCTAGTATATCACTCTTAAAATTATTACTAATAGTCAATTTATCTAAGAGCAAACCATGATTGAGGTTGTTATTCTTATTAATTTATACGTTTTTTCATGTATGATTAATATAATTGTAATTAGTTATTACTATTAATTTAACCATTTTTTATTTATAATTGATTTTTGCGATTAATTAGTTGCTTTAAGTTGTATTTAGTAATAAGCATAATTTTTTTCAAATGTTCTGAAACCCCATCCCTTCCTCTGAAAACCCCAGTGGGTTGGGTTTTTAACAACCCTGACTACGGATAATAATCTTGTTTTTTGTAAATTATTTTAATTGTAATTTTGCAAAACTTTCCTACAAGACAAATGTTTGTATTCATTGAAAACATGACTATTTTTACATTAAATCAAATTTCTATTTTATTAAATCATTTTTTATGTAATGTTTTTGGGTTTTTTTCTGCTATCAGTAAAAAATCCTTTTTTTTTTTTTTTTTTTTTTTTTTTTGCTTTTCTCAAGGGAATGGGGTGGGGATAATTCATGATATTGTCTTTTTTTAATGATAAATTTCTTAAATTAGATTTTCTTTTCCAGACTGAAGGTCGTTCCATGCCAGATCAACAAACGTCTGTGCCAAGCCATTTTTCATTTTTATGCAATTTGGTAGGTAGTGCCATGTTTCTTAACTGCAAAACTATTTTTTATATGCTGTTTAAAATGTTTGCTCCTGAGTAGGGATGCACCGAATACCATATTTTGCCGAATAACGAATATTCGGTTAAAATTCTAACCAAATATTTGGCTGAATACTGAATATTTGGTTAAAATTTATTGAACCATAATTAAACTTTGATTGCAATAATTAATTTAATTAGTTTATTTTTAGACAATATTTAATGTTTCATGTGGTGTAAAACTTCAGAAATTAAAATGCTGTAAAATTTATTATCCAAATGTTTCCTTTATACATTATAACTTTTTTAAATATTCGAAAAATTATGATAACATTTTTCCCTTGCATATTTTATAAAAAAAAATTAGCAGTTAATTGACTTTACATATTTATGAACACTTAATGTTATGAGGTTTTTTTCCCTGGCTGCTGTTTCATATTTAAATGGGTCATTAATAGTAAGGTCAATGTAATGTGGCATAAAATTTCATAAAAATTGCAAAGCAACAAAATTTAAATTTAAATCTGAGTGTTTTCTCTTACTTTAAAACTAATTTGATTGTTATACTAGTAAGTAACAACTTGAATTAATTTAGTACTAATTAATTTAGTACCATATCTTTTATTCATGATTTTAAAAATATGTATTTGTTTACCAGTTGCCAAATATTTAAATTTGTTCACTATTCGGTTGCTGAATATTAAAGTATTCGGCCGAACCAAATATTCGATTTGTCTGCCAAATAGGCAGTATACCGAATACTAACTGAATATTCGGTGCATCCCTACTCCTGAGATATAGCCATTTGTTTACGCTAAATTCCAATTTAGACTTCCATTCTGAATGCTGTGGAAATTTTATTTGAACCAATACAGCAGCCATGTATGATTCATTTTGAAGGGGAAAAGATTTAACTTTACGTGTGTACATTGTAATAAATTTATATAAAGTTCAATTTAGAGTGTGTAGAACATGAATCTTCTCTTTTATAATGTCATTTTTCTGAAATTTATGGGTTAAATTATGAATGTAGAATTACAGTAGCAAGTCCTTTTCTGATCTCTTTTCAGGGCTTTATAAGTACTTTATGTGTGAGAAAAATTGATTTGTTTTTGATTGACCTCTTGTGAGAAAATCAGATCATCAGTATATCAGAACTTCGAAAATTATGAAAAATCAGCTTTATCTCATTCAAATGTACTGTGGAACTGGTGCTTAAATTCTAAAAACTACTGTAATAAGCCCTTAATGTGTGTTTTAAGTTATAAGAAAAATAGTTTTGTGCATTTTAATACTCTGAATGCTTCATTTTAGCATTTTGACAAGTATTTTCGCATTATGCGAAAAATGCGACTGTATCTTAAACCTCGGTGGTAAGAATAGCAAAGTCTTGGCCATTTTAAATTTCAAACAAAAATATATGGTGTTAGTTTATTGAATGTTGTTGTACTGCTTCAAGAAGAAGATTTTCTGTTCGAAGAAATAATCCTTTGAATTATCCATGTAAAATGAATATTGACTTAATATGCCAATGTGCTGTTGCATATGTAGTGGAATGAAATTTTCATTTGTAGAATTAAAATTAAAGCAATTCATCTGAAACTATTTTGAAATGAAAATTGATTTTCCAATTTGCTCATTGACTGTTTTTGAAAATGATTTTTTAATAATCAACTATTTTATTTTTTAATTTTTGAGCAATTTCTTACCCCTAGTAGCACAACTAGTTCAAAAAAATGTTTAAATTACGTTAAAAACATGTTTTTTGACGTTAAAAAACATGTTTTAAACGTTTTTTGGACTAATTGTGCTACTGGGGACTGTTGGACAGAATGACATTTTTGTTAACTTGACTCTACATTGGTACTTTTAACAGGAATTTTTACTAAATGAAGAAGTCATTTAGTTTTTAAACTAATGCACATCTTAAACATGATGTAAAAGCAGTATAAAATTATAGTTTAGTACAACCTAAATGTATTACGGCTGAATTTATTAAATGTCGTGTGTCGTGACACAATGACATGCATGTAAGCAGGACTTTATCTGGTGCTGAAAACATTTGGGAAAATAGAAACTATTCAGTCCTTAAAGTAATACATATCCATACCTGCCAACTGTACTGGAATTTTCTGGAGATTATTGGATTTTGATGTTTTCTCCTGGTCTCCTAATTTTACAGTAAAATCTCCTGGTTTTCTGACATTTTGAAGCTTTAATAATCGACACATTTATTTCCTCTGCAGTTCTGAAAGAGTACTGCTATCAGAGTGTATTCATTCAGTATGGATCAATATACCATGGTATTTTGGTCCAATAATAAAGATTTATACTTATTTTGATTGCTCATTTGTGAAGGATTCTTGAAAATTTCAAAATTAAATGGCAAATTGTTTAATTGTAACATTTTGTGAGTGCAATGTTAATGAACATGTGAGTTCAAAGCCCCAAAATTTTACTAATTTTTTAAGTCTAAAAAGCAAATCTTTTTTGTCAAATTTTGAACATTTAAGAAAGAACTTGTGAACAAACAAAATAATAATAATAATAATAATTGAAGTTTTATTTATTTTGTGTTAAAAGAATTTCAGAGCTCTTTTACAACTTCTATTTTTAGTATTATGACCTTATGTATGAATGAAATTTTAAACATAAATTGTTATATAAAGAAAACTTTATTTTCAAAACCATAATTGTGTGTCATGTCAATTTATGTATTTTTTTAATTACTAGGGGCCAAGGCCCCAAGACTCGCTACACTCGCTTTTCGTATAAGGGATTCGGCCCCTAATCAGGCTTATTCGTAATAAAGACATCATTTCAACAGACAAAACCCGAAGATTGTATCAGATAGAATGTTACTGAGCTACACATTGCTTGGTTCTTGCATTTTCATTGGTACATAAAAACTTAAACTTCACAGTACAGTAGAGCCCCGTCCCTCATAACACGGTAGATATTTTGTTATGGGAATCCGTGTTGTACGGGTCCTGAGCTATACTCCACCTGGAGTGCGGACTCCGCTTATAATCGCTGGAAAAGTTATTTGCACTGCTCAGAAACACAATGATATTTCAATGTTGCCATTCAAAAGTTATATTAATTAGGAGCTAAAGCGTAATAAATCAGAACATCTGTTTCAGCTGTATTTTTAATAATGTAAAACCTATTGGACACCTTGCGAATTTGCCACCCATGACGATTTTTCATTATTTGGCGAATTGCGTACATGTAAAGTTAATAATTAGCTACGAAAACAGATCTGCATAGTTTGCTTAATAAACTAGAACAGCTAGGATGCTCGTCACCTATTTGGCGATTTACTCATGCTCACAACCTATAATTACTGTTCATGTAAGGTTACCGGAAAACCGTTATCCATATTTTCATTTACATAATCGTTTGCAGATTGGCGTACTAAGCACCACGAATTATACCATCTCGTCGCGCTAGCAAATATCCAAAGTGTACTGTAACTGCTATAATGGCATAGTTAACGCCGCCAAATATTTCTTCTGGTAGCAAATAATCCAGCTGGACGAGAACCGGCTGTAAAATAATCTGCATTTTAATTATTTTTCATTTTCAAGATATTAGTTATTCTGTTTTGGTAAAACGCTAAATAATAATCGCTAATTCTAAACTCCTGTTGTCTAAGCGAACTTACTATTTGAAAATTGTCTACTTTGTGTAACACATTTTGAGTTACTTATTTCATATAGTTTTTATTTTGGCGTAAAATGGGCGATTATCACGTGATTCTAGATACTTGGAAATGCTTTGTTGCAAAGGAATGAATGATTTTATGCCAAATCTGGCAACCATTCGGTTTATTTTTTCAGTTTTTTATTAATATCTTCTAAAATAATTCGATTTTCGCAATTTAAATCAGCTTAGCAGGTTCCTCGGAATTTTTCGAATCTGTGGGCACCTTAGTAGAAACTCAAATCCCCACGGTTTAGGAGGAGATACGCTGACAAGCTTTTGACAGCGGCCTTTACTTTTTTTTAGAATAGAGAGATACCGAGAATAGATGGCAAAATTTAATATATGAAAAAGTTTTGTAGTGGGTTTGTAGCACAGATATAAGGTCATAACACCATAAATCTGCTGTATTTTCTTTGCTAGATGTTGGCAGGTATGCATATCTTAATTGTGATAGATAAGGAATATAAATTGCAGTTCAGGACCTAAATATATTAAAGTTGGAATTATTAACTGTCATTTGATGTGTCAGAATGACTGAGAAGTTGACATTTTCATGAAATTGCACCATTGAATGCAGAAAAGGATTTTTAAACCTAAAATTTCGTTTTTCTATGACAGTCCTGTGTAATGAAAAAAAATTTTTTTTTTCACTGTCATCACACATAAGTGATATTGCTTACTTCACTAGATGACATGAAGCACAAAAGTAAATTGACTGGGATTTTTTTTACGGCAATGGAAAACATGATGTCTTAAATTAAGATTGTGTGACATTGATATAAACTGTATCACAAAATTTATGCCCTATTAAAATAAATTTTAAATATTTGTGCAATTCTGAAACTATTTGAGATTACACAGTTTTCAGAATATTCAACAAAACTAGTTTCTTCTGCTGAACCATGAAAGACTTAACTATTTAAAGATCACCGCATAAATTGTTTTAATTTTTTTATACAAGCATGATCTTTTGGTTGTGTAACAGTAACCAGGTGTATTCTTAGGACAATTTTCGGGTTGTCGGTGGGGCAGGATGTCTACCGGTGACTAAAAAGGCAACTTTTGCTACTAATTTAAAGATAAGGCGACTTTTTGAATCAAAAACATCATTTTCAAGGTATTTTTGAATTGTTGGCTACCCAAGGGGTGGCCGGACACGGTAGGCAAGGATAGCAACGCATTGGGGAGCCATCTTCGAAGGGACTCCATTTTGAACTCAAAAACTTTATCAAGAGCATAAAAGGGGGTGTATTTTTTAAGTTTACAGGAGGTGCCACATACCCTAGGGTAGCCCCTGTGAAATCCTGTAACGAATTTCGATACTCCATGTTCTTTTTCATCAATAGCAAACAGCCTGTAGTAGAAATAAAACAAACTCCCTTTTAATGGAGAGTATACTATCCACATTCTAAGAATGCTTTCGGCATTCAGTAGATCTTTATTGAACCAAGCAGTTGTTAACTTAGCCAATTTCCTTTTTGGCTCTCTTCAAGTTTTACTACGGAAATAAATGGGGCATCCTTATTTTGTATGGTTTTGCTACCTCTCTTTATGATTTCTACTCTTACAGTATCGGGTACTGGTATTGACCAATAGCCTATATCCGTATGTAGAGGAACAGTACATGCCTTTACGTATCCCCTTCAAAAAATTTCCAAAAACCCTTCGTCTTTTCAGAAATCTTGAATAGATGTTTGTATGCATATTGTAGTATCGTACCAATGCACATTTACCTTAGATTTATGTAAGTACACCTTCTCCTAGCAATACCTCCTTACAGTGAAGGTATCCTTACTTTAGTGGAAACTAAAAAAGAAAACAAAGAGGAGAAAGCAAAATAAATGGTGCTTTACTCAAATCAAATTTTTTTTTTTTTTTTACAAATGTACAAAAACTACACCCCCTTTCCCTTGGTACCCGGTGTGGTATTTATGTCTCACCACGGCCGTTAAATTTAGATAAGAGTAGAATTTCAGAAATGGTAAGCCTGTAAAGATCTTTAAAAAATCATGCATTCTGTACAAATCCTGAAAAGTAAAGTAATAACCCAAAAGTTTCACCTTGCCTAGGGAGTGTGTGTGAGTTACAAAAAATAAGCACAGTACATGGTATATTTAGATCACCATAAAAACTTTATTTAACAATATATATTAATCATTTGGCAAGCTATTCGTCACATCAGTGACAAAACTACAATAGGAAATGCAGCACGGTGATATATTGCATAGAGTAATCTTAGAAAATGGCATCCAACAATTTGCCTTAGGCAGAACAATTAATCATTTAGTAGCAATAACAGTAAGGTGATTATTTGGGTACCCAAACAAAATTATTGTGAAAATAACTGCCAAACAAGTAAATCTATATTAATGAAAAAAGTTTGAACTAACAAGTCCCCCCCCCTTACTTTCAATATTCATGCCTACTCAGGGCTTCAAATGAATTCCCTATCAAAAACTTTTGACTACTTCCTATCCTAAATCCCAAAAATGCAACAAAGAAAAAATCAGTAAGAAAAGAAAAGAAAATTGACATGATTTAACCCCTTCCCAAGAAACAAAAATTTTAGTTAGGAAGAAAATTTTAACCAACACATGATTCACTAATAAATAAATTAAAAAATTAAAAAAAACTTAACTTATAAAAAGATAAGCAGAACCTAATTTACACAGTGTTATCCTCATAATAGCAAATGTTACATCACTTAAATTTGTTAGTTTCACAATTAAGCTTTAATCCCCTCCCCCCTTTTTATTGTATTGTATTACTTCTTGCAACAAAGAGTTCATGAAAAGGTTAGTTGGAGTTCCTGGAGTCGAAGAACAAGCCTTTTAACCCTTTTACGCGTGGTGTCCTTGCCGTGAGAACACCAAACTCTGATGTTTTGACAGTTGCCAGTCACGAAGAATAGATTTGATTTCTATAAAAGTAGTTGCGGGTGACATAGCTCCACGAGAATCCTTTACTTTTGAGCACGTCATTTCCCTTAAAAAAAATTGTCATGATTATTTTTAACAGAACTGACATCTGCTGAAAAATGGAAGAATGCGAAAACAGCTTGATAGATTGCCCAATTCTGAAAAAAGGGCAGCCGTTGCCATCGCTCGACTTAACTACCAGCAAGATGGCGGACGATCAAAACATTCATCGTATGCCACAGATCTAGAGACCCTTTTTTAACGACTGTCGTTTGTAGTCAAATACTTTTTGGGTACGTCTGTAGTCAAACAGGGCAGACAGTCCAAGCAATGATTAGTCCAAGCAATGATAGTCCAAGCAAAATTAATATCATTACAAAAATACAGTGCAACTAAGAATATAAATATAAACATTAACAATATAATATACAAATGAATTTGATTACAATAAAATTTAATGATATTTTTTGATTCTTTACCCCATCAAAATCGAACTCAGCATGCGGGTAAATCTCACGGTGTCATTTTTTTTTGGGGGGGGTGGGGGGTGGGGATTTAGTGTGGCATTGTGAGAATTGCACAATCCCACGGTCTAGTGCAAACCCTGTAATAGTTTTTGAGATATGCGAGTTTAATGAATTTCGGCACATAGAGCTTAATGTATTTAGAATCTTTTGGATGGTCCTGTAGATAAACTATCCAGTTGAATTTCACCGAAAGCGGAGAGGCACAACTAGATGTCACAGCAATCCTAAATATAAAGTTTCAACATTCTACTACCAATAGTTTTTGAGATATGCGAGTTACCTACATACGTATGTGCAGACGGCATGGGGAAAAGCTGGTCAAAAAGGACTTGTAGACTGACAAAATGGGTTGTACGTGCATTTATATGCTAGCATACAATGAGATGCATAAAAAAAATTCTTAAAAGTAAATTAATCATTAGAGTAAATTAATCATTAGAGGTAGTCAAAAATCTGTTTTTTTTTTTTGTCGAAATTGGGCCCCCGAAATTTTTCAGGATCACATTGCTTCCTTATACTCCATACAAGGAAGTAAAAATGGATTATAACAAAATTTTTATAAAAATAATATGGATCAAAGCAAAAAATATCCTGTTAATGAATATTTCTTGTATAATAAATTCAAAGTGTTTTTTTTTTTATTTATAATTTTCAGTGGGCACCTTAAAACTTAACAATAAGTAATCCTGTGTTAAATGCCCTATGGTACTTTTAACCAAAGAGACTCCAAAGAGTTATTTTAACAATATGCATTTAGAAATTACATTTTCCTTTTTTTTTTCTCTGTTGCATTTTTATTCATACTTTAATTAATTTTAGTAATTCTTGAGCCTCATAATAAAAAATACTAACTTTTTAGACCTGAAATAACCTATCAAATTTTTCATTGGGATTTATTTACTAGTAATTTGAACATAATGAACCATTGTTTTTGCTATATTTTATGTCAATGTATTGTGCTGGATGCCTCATTAATATAATAGTGTTATATGTGCAACAATAGCATGCAACATGCCTTGTGTTTATATTTCGTTCTCACTTTCCTTTCTGTATGTGTTATTTCAAAAATATTAATTTTAACTTAAAATCTTGTTCAGTCCTTTCTGTTAACTTTTATTTTTGATTTTCATTTCCTTGTCTTATAATTATTATTGATTAACATGTTTATGCATTTTCTTACAGATTTTGCAACTCTCACTGTGCATTTACGATTGCTTCTGGCCATAAAATTTTCCTAATCAACATTGTTAGGTGTTTTGGGTTGTAGAGTAATTTGAACATAGATGAGAAATGGACAATAGGAATCACAAGATAGGTTCATTTTCAAAATCACAGTTATTCATTTTAAGTGAAAGTGTAAATTACTTTCGGCCATTTCATTCAACGAAGAAAACCTTACGTCATGAAGATTTTCTGTTTTCTTTAACAAAAGTGAACTCTTAATGACATCAGCAAAGAAAAGAAAATAAAACTGGATGTCTTGTAGCACTCTTGAAATGCTTTACCATTTACCAAGCATTACTGTGGATGAACCGATTCAGGGAATTACATATCTGTGCCTTCTAATTATAGAAATATTTTTGAAAATATTGCTTACACACAAAATTGTGCAAGAATAGTGTCCTACTGAAATTAGTTGGTATTTGTACTGTTGGTATTTCACCAGTTGTCAATCTTCACCATGGATGTGAAACCTTGCAACAGTGGTACACACCAAGAAGTATTCACTGAGCTTCCTTTTTCAAAATTCGATTCTTGTGTTTATGCTGGTGAGAAAAATTTTGAGTGCAATGTGTGTCAGAAGAAATTTCTTTCACAGTCCAGTTTAAAGAGGCATCTTCGTACCCACACTGGGGAAAAACCTTATGTGTGTGATACATGTCAGAAGGGATTCTGTCAAAAGAAGAATTTTAATACACATCTTCGTACCCACACAGGAGAAAAACCTTATGTGTGTGATATATGTCAGAAGGGATTCTATAATAAAGACAGCTATAATAGACATCTTCATACCCACACAGAGAAAAAACCTTATGTGTGTGACAAATGTCAGAAGGGTTTCTCTCAAAAGCATAACTTTGATGTACATATTCGTACCCACACAGGGGAAAAACCGTATGTGTGTGACATATGTCAGAAGGGATTTTCTCAAAAGAGACACTTGAATAAGCATTTTCATACTCACACAGGGGAGAAACCCTATGTGTGTGACACATGTCAGAAGGGGTTCACTTATAAACAACACTTGGATGCTCATCTTCACACCCATACCGGGGAGAAACCTTTCGTATGTGACATATGTCAGAAGGGATTCTATTATGAACATCACTTGTATGCTCATCTTCGTACCCACACAGGGGAAAAACCGTTTGTGTGTGACATATGTCAGAAGAGATTCACTTATAAAAGCAACTTGAATAGACACTGCAATACACATGTAGAAGAGAAACCTTATGTGTGTGACATATGTCAGAAGGGATTCTGTGATATACACCACTATAATATACATCTTCGTACCCACACAGGGGAAAAACCTTACGTGTGTGACATATGTCAGAAGAGATTCGCTTATAAAAGCAGCTTGAATACACACCTTCATGGACATGTAGGAGAGTGTCCTTATGTGTGTGACATATGTCAGAAGGGATTTTATAATAAACACCACTATGATAGACATCTTCGTACCCACACAGGGGAAAAACATTATGTGTGTGACACATGTCACATGGGATTTGCTGAAAAGCATAACTTAAATAGTCATCTTCGTACCCACGCAGGGGAAAAACCTTATGTGTGTGACATATGTCAGAAGGGATTCTCTCATAAACACAACTTAAATAGACACCTTCGTACCCACACAGGGGAAAAACCTTATGTGTGTGACATATGTCAGAAGGCCTTCCCTCGTAAACAAAACTTGTATAGACACCTTCGTGTTCACACAGAGGAAAAACCTTAAGTTTGTGACGTATGACGAACTCGGAAAGAAACCTGTAATGAACATCTTCGTACCCACACAGGATGAATACCTTATGTACAAGGATTTATTTACCAAGGGCAGAAACTTTTATAAAGGCTCCTCTTACAAAAACTTTCTTATACCCTACAAAGCAACTTTCATATCACACCCTACAAAGAAGGATATTATAACAGCATACAAATGATTATTGAATCAAGATGCAAATTCAAATGCAATAGCTCGGTAATAATAATACAGTGGAACCTCGATCTATCGTTCCTGCATTCATCGTTTTCCCGTATTGATCATTTTATTTGTATGGTCCTGTTGGCCCAGAATTTTCAAATGCTAAGTGTTCAACTTTATTCCACTTAATTCTATAGTAATTATCATTCAAATACCTGTGTAGTTATAACTTAATTCTTTTCCACCTTCCTTAGTTCCAAACACCTTTTAAATGCTTTAAAATCACAAGTAATGCTTTATTTAAACTTAGCACGTAAGCACTTTGAGGTAAACAATTATTCCTCCAGCACAATCAGACATCAGCGAATCCGCCATGTTGTTGCGTCATGATCGGAGCCGGCAGGCACACGTACGTTGGAGTGACGTCAAAGAGCAATCTGATTGGCTACTGCTTACCGCCGCTTCACCACTCGACCGAAGTGGGCGTTTCCCTCGTATCAGTCCGCGGCAGAATCATTTAAAAGTAGCGGTCTTACGTGCCAGCTTCAGTTTCGAGTTTCGTTTTTAGTGTAGCACTATGCAGGTGTAATACAGTGAGCCAAAAAGGCTACCTCTGCCCAGGAAGGGCATTACTTTTATTTTTAGCAGCTTTTGATCTTTAAGGAAAGTTTATTTTTAGCAATATTTCAATGATCTTATACAGTATTTCAAACAGTTATAAAGTAATCAATTATAAGGATGTGGATTCAAAATAATTGCATATTTTTCTCAATATCCCCCGGCATCCTACAAATCAAAGTGTCAACCTCCTATTCAACTTAATTGTGCAGATTGTGCTGCTGCCATGATCTCCCTTTTGTTCTTGGATGAAAATTTAGTAAGATAAATGATTTCTTTAATTACATCAATTTACTTACCTAATCATTTTATATCTGTTATTGTTTTTTTTTGTTAATTGTTAAATAAAAATTAATGTCTGTTGTAAATTTAAAGTCTGGTTATTTGAAGTCTTTAAAGTAATTTTTTCAGCATTACAAATTTGAAACATATAGGTATCCGGGAAAGAATAGCAAACGCTATTACTGCAAGTTATTATGACTCTGCTAAATTAAATTTAAAATTATAGTGATAGAAATTTTTTTACTTAAACCCTAATGGGTATCTCAGAACCCTTTTTCAGTTCAGCAGGTCCCTGCTCAAACTGTATTCAAATAACGTTAACAAAACCCGCATGTATCGTTCGTCAAAAATTCGCTTTCCCGCGTTCATCATTGTAAAATGTTTCTTCTGACTGAAATGAAATTGAAGGTCAAGTGGATCAATATGGCTTACAAATCTAATGATATCTTGGGTTGATGATGGTATAGGTGAAGAGTTCTTACATCTAGCAGGGATGAGTATGGTGTGAAATGTAGTGGTTATATTTCCATTGATTTAGACGTAGCAACATGCGGTATCATAAGAATGGAAGAAATGTAACGAAAAAATGAAAATAATCTCGAAGAAGCTGAGAATAGTATTCATGCCGATGAGACTGAGCCAACACGAGTGCCTAGTTTATCCTATGCAATAACGGTATTTGAAATTGTATGACTTTTATATACAAACATGAATACACATCAATCAACAAAAAAAAGATATTGTAAATCTTGAAAATTTTGTTTAATTAAAAGATTAATGAAAGACCCAGTGTAAAATTACTGATTTTTTAAAAATAAGTATAAATTAATTTCTACGCAACTTCAATTTGTTTCTTTTATAGTTTGGTAACAAATTTAGTATTTTTGGTATCCTGTATACATTGTGTGTATTCATAAATACTGTTGTCTTCATATTTTGACTTTAACCCACATTTGTCATTTTCCCGCATGCATTGTCTTTTACTACGCACCCCTTGAAAAACGATAGATCGAGGTTCTACTGTATTATGTAGGAAAGATAATAATATTTCAATTGTATTATTTAATTTTCAATCGTTAATTTCATTCTATATTTTTCAAGTGACATGTTCCACACTATTTTTGTATTTATTTTTCTAATGCTTGTATCAGAGAATTTATTTATAGTGGGATAGATCATCACTTTCGCTCCACTTAGGAAGCTTTTTCCTTTTATCCCTTCCGTTTGAAAATCAGCTGTATGGTTTCCTCGCAATCAGCAAATTAATATCACTACATAGGCCATGCCTAAATGATGTTTGTGCTGAATAATATCCTGAGGCTATATGAGTTAGCTAAAAAAAGGTGTGGATATAATGCTATGAAATAGTAACATAGTAGTTATTATTAATATTACTTTTCATATAGTTCACTGTCTCATATTTTAAATTAAATCAAAATTTGCAAATTTTTAAACTTAAGAATAATTTGGGCCCCCACCCTTTTGGTTGGGAACCCGGGCACTTGTCCCAAAAGCCCTGTTGGAAATGAGTCTGCTTATGTCAGAAGAGCTCAGATTATGCTGCTATGTATTTTTCTACTTTTTTCAAGACTCATTTTCTTACTTTCTTTTTTCAATTAAAATTATTTCTCAATTCTGTTAAGGAGGCAAAAAAAAAAAATTCACTATTTTCTCCTTCTTTCCCCTATTTCCTGCTGTATATTTTCATAGAACTAGAAGTTATGGTGTTCTTTAAAGAAAGAAATAAATGATTTTTTTAATTTAAATCAGACTTTGATTTTTTCAGAATTCTGCTTTCCACTAGCAAATTACAGCTGCCAAAAAAATCAGCATGGTCAGAAATTCGTACGAAAAAGCAAATGCAGAACAGCATGTACTTGGCATAAATATGAAAAACTTGTGAAGTATTTTAAAATCTTGAGTGTAATTTTACTAAAGTGATTTCAAATTAAGTTTTTTGGTTTTGTTTTTTTACTTTTTAGATGCTATTTGTTATAGTTAATAAATTTTTGTGCCAAAAGTTTCATAGTTCTCCACATTTTATAATCTGTATGAGCACAAATTTGCAATCTTACATTTTTTTTTACTAAATTTTAAAGAGAAAATGAACGAGCATTTTCATCTAACAGACTGGAAATGAAATTTGAAGATAATACAGTTTTGATGAAAGTTTTACTTTTAATTTTAATGTTAACTCCTCCCATTTTTGTTTTAATGTTAACACACACACCCAAGCAGAAGATCACCTGAAAAAGTGTACATGCTCATTAAAGTGTTAATTGACCGTTTGACTTGACTTTCATTATTAATTAGGGATTGACCTATACAAGCTTGGTGTTCTTTTTTTCAACAAACAGACATCGGTAAAATGTGAGCTGGTATGAAAAATATTCAGAATAATCTCGGTAAAAAATATGTTAATTTTCATTCATATGCCATAGATATCAATTTTATGCTTTAAAACATATTTTAATTTTTTATTTTAAAAAGATGACACTAGAACAGCGGTGCGCAAACCGGGGGGTCGCGAGATAATTTTTGGGGGTCACCAAATTCAAAGAGATTCAAATTTATGAAAAACCTGCAATTATTCATTCTGCAAGAACTGAAATAATACAAGAAAAGAAACTGATAACTATTATTTCACGAGCGCGATATTCGCGATCGCTATCACGGGGCTTCAAAACCACGTTATCATGTATAGTGATCTGCAAATTGATCATGCATAGTGATCTTCAAAATTATTTTCCATTAAAACAAAACATCGATCTCGATTGGATCCAGAGGATGACTTACGACTTGCGATTTCCAATACAGATCCGAACATATAAACAATCATGAGCTCTTTGCAAGCACATATTTCGCATTGACTTTTTATGATGTAAAGTTTTTAAAAGTATTTTTCTTTAAAAAATATTTATATCCATATGCATAAATGAAGCATTGTTTACTAAAATTATGTGCTGATTCGTTAACTGATTTTAATGATGTTACAACTTTTATAACATTTTTATGGTGGTTTATAAGTTTGGTGCGCTATTTTAAAAACGCGTTATTTCAATCAATGACGTCACGACACTCTTTTAAAAACACCCTGTAAGAGCAACTCCCAGAAAGAATTTCAATGTAACTTCGTTTTCAATTAAAGAAAATGTCTACTGTCTATCCAGGGGTCGCGACAAAATTATACTCAAAATAGGGGGTCGCGACAAAATTTTACACAAATTAGGGGGTCGCAGATGAAAATAGTTTGCGCACCACTGCACTAGAACATTTCATTCAGGTTAAGAATGATATAGATATCAAATTTGGAAGGGGTTGTCTTTGATATTTCAGGAGAAGTTTGCAAAAAATTGATATCGATAAACATGAACAACCTTTTACTTAAATTATTTAGGCTTAGAGAGATGGTTACCTGTGCTTATGATCCAGGGCTGTCGGAAGTCAATAATTTTTTAAATAGGTCCAAATGCCTGAAAAGGCAGAATTTTTCACTAAAAGAAGTCATCATTATCATTTTGATAGCAAAAGCTGGCATTTCTTGGGGAAGAAGGGGGGATGTTCCTGATCCACCCCCTTTCTGCACTGCTTTGTCAGGGGCTATGCTTCAATTCGAACAGCTATAACAGGGTTTCTACAGACCTGGAAAGTCAGGGAAATGAGTTTTGATCAGGGATTCGGGAAAAAAGTCAGGGAAATTATTAGAAATTGAAGGAAGGTCAGGGAAATGCAAGAAAAATTGAATTTTGCAGTAAAATCAAGAAAATATTTGCTGTTTTGATCTAAGTTTAGAAATTGCTTTATTTTCATTTTCTCATTCAACCTTATAAATAATTTTTAAATGTTTTCTTTATGAGCATATCTTGTGCAGTTGAAATATGCTTAATTTTATCCTAAATTATTATTAAACGTGGTTTTTGTTGCAATCCAGTGATGTCAAATAAGATTCTTGTATATATTAATTTAATATTATTATTATTTGTAAAAAAGGGGGGCAAATGATGAAGCTTTTTATTATTATTCTGTCTTTCCCGCCGTTTGGACGCCCTCTGAATTTTTTTTCTGAGTACTGCATTTTTTGTTCCTTCATGTGCTAAAAATACTCTTGTGTGTCTCCTTTGTTGCTATCTTTAGAATGCTCATTCAGTTTGTCTAGGTAATCAATGGACTAAACAATGCAGGCATTCGACAGCCACTCTAAATTTATATACAGGGTGTCCTAAACCGTTAGTCAGAGACACATAGTTCCAATTGCAAAAATGCTTTAAATTGTATAATCTATTATATCAGAAACAATCGAAGTCAATAAATAAATTCCCATAAAAATTACGAAATTTAAATTTTTATACGGTCCTCCAGTCCTATCGGTTAAATTTAGAAATTTTTCCTTTATGCAATTTCATGCACAATAAAAGAAAATTCGCCCTTCTAAGACCAAAATTCACTGAATCATGAAGCAGCAAACATTTCAACTTAAGTCATTTTTTCACGTTTAAAAATATCCTTTTACAGTAAACTGTTAAGGGACCCTATAAGTATTGAAATTTTAAATTATAGGTTTTGATTTCATTTTCTGGCATAATGTGAAGAAAGAAGCAAAACTAATTTTAGAATACTAATCTATAAGCAGAGGGTTACAGTCGAACTCTATAAAAATCCCTCCGGGGCTCACACTTACTAAATCGTGTATGTGTAGCATGCAGATGTGTAACACCGAGTAATGCTATACAAAGTACAGAAAGAGAGTACAGAGAAAGTTTACACGAGCGCATATTTGCATTGCAGCCAAAGGAAGCTACTTTGAGCAAATGTTACGGTAATAGGATTTGTAATATCATTGTAAGTTTCTAAAATGCATATTTTCGTACTTTAAAATGTTTCATTTTCTAATTTAATATTTAATGAAGTGTTTTATTCTATTGTTTTTTTTTAAAGTCATTTAATACCAGCTCATTTAAAACACTCTTTAAAAAATTCTATTTTCAGTACAAGCTATATTTTTATATTAATGTATTGGGTACACATAGTTAAATGTTAATCTTCTTTTGCAATTTACAATCATAAAATAGTTAATGAAATTTCTAATAAGTATTACAAGGCTCAAAACCATATACATTAGTTTTTCTCAAATTCATTTTGTATACAACCCCTATTTCGCAGCTCGAAAAGTGCTCAAACCTTAAGCAGCTGTAACTCGGTGAATTTTGGTCGTAGAAGGACGAATTTTCTTTCATTGTGCATGAAATTGTCTATAGAAAAATTTTCTAAATATGACCGAGGGACCGTATAAAAATTTAAATTTTATAATTTTTATAGGAATTGATTAATTGACTTCGATTGTTTCTAATACAATCGATTATATCATTTAAAGCATTTTTGCAGTTGGAACTGTGTGTCTCTGACTAACGTTTTATGAAATAGCCATTGGGCACTGGACACCCTGTATATTCTTTCAATGGGTTATCTATAATTGATTTACAGTTCCATAATAGAGCTTCAAAAATTGTCTTATCAAAAAGAATTATGATATTTATCTTTTGCTTAAAAAAAAGCTAGATCTTTGGGGGGAAGCAAAAACTTTCAAACTACAAGCGCGGGCCCCCGTAGCATTTGCTACTTCTGCTATATTACTAATCCGGCACTGCCTACAACAAGGCATTATGGTCTGCGGTGCCATCTCTTTTGATAGCCGGACTCCTTTGATAGTTATTTCTGGTACGTTGACGACATCCTACGACCAGTTCTGTTGCCATTCCTTTTGCTACACCCTGGACTTACTTTTCAACACAATAATGCCCGACCACATAATGGCAAGTGTTACTATGAATTGTCTTCAAGCTTTCCCTGTACTTCCTTGGCCAGCTAGGTCGCCTGATCTCTCTCCCATAGAACACATTTGGGACCCTATGGGAAAGCGATTGCAACCATCTGAAAATGTGTCCGATTTAGCCCAACAGTTGGAGACAATTTGGCAAGAAATCCCGCAGGGTACCATCCGGGAACTTTATCAGTCTGTGCCACGCTGTGTGACAGCTTGCATCGAGGCCAGAGGTGGACCAACGCCTTATTGACTTCCTCCCTTTGTAATGTTCAAACTCAAAATAAATCATTCACTTGTTCGGAAATTTTAATCGCTTGTTTTTCTATGTATGTCCTTTACATCCACCAATTTTTATCGCTATCGAACAATTCCTTCTTGGTGTGTATTTTTTTTTTTTTTTTTTTTTTTTGTGTGTGTGTTTCTGTTGTTGTTGTTTGTTTATTTTAGTGTATTTCATTCTTCTCAAAACAGTGAGAATAAATACTTTTTTTTTTCTGTTCTTATTGTAAATCTAAATAACATTAGAATTTATATTCATTCTCTTTCATTTTTATTAATGCAATTATTATTGTCACATTCTATAAGAAAAATAACATTTTCTATCAATTTTTCAAAAATTCCTGCAAAATATGAATAAATTGGGTTATCCGGAACGAGACATTTCCTGACCATCCCGGTTAAACGAGAGTACTGTACATCCTTTCAAAAAAAGTATTCGACTATAAGCGAAATTTCCTATTTTAGCTTTGCGAATAATCATTGAGTTTTTGAAAAACGCACAATTCTACAGAAATATGGAAAGTTATAAGCATGCATAGCCTAATTCATATTCTATAATAAATAATTTTTAATATACGAAACCAACGTAAGAAGTTTATCTCTTACTCCAATACCTTTTTAAGAGGGTGTACAGAGGTGGCAAGTTTTTGGCACCTCTGTATTAATATTTTTATTCAACTTTCATTTTTCACTTACATAATAGCATATTGGGATGAAATGCTTATGGCAGGATTTATTTTATTTTTTTTTTCTTTTCAGTTGGTTATTCCGAACGCGTCGTTGCAAAACTGCAAGACACTGTGGCACATATTGGAAACATACTTTTCCTTAGAAAGTTCTAGGTCAGATACATAACGAACCACTCGAGTTCGATTGAAATATGTGTTGGCATTCATTTTTTTGTCTGGCTGACTGGTTGGTTACTCGAAATGCCGGTGTTTGGCTCATGATCAGAACAGCAAAACTGCAAGGTACTGCAGAATAAGATGAAGGCACATCTTTCCTTAGAAAATTCTAGATCCCGCAAATGTTACTTCTGTTCAAACTTGTGTTGATTCTTATAATCTTGGATCGATTGATTGTCTGACTAATCGAAGCATTATTCAAAAACAACTAGAACACTGAATTTGCACGTGAAAGGCTTTCTTAAAACTTGTAAAATGAATCTATCAATTATATACAGTAAAACCTCCAATGTTGACCGAAATTTGTTAGTTTGAATGGTCACAACACATTTTTAATGGAAATTTACCTCTCTATGTTGACCACTTTTTAGTAGGTTTTAGTCTATAACTTGACCTCTGATGTTTTCTTGAATTTGCTTTTCCCTTCGTTTGTTCTGCAGTTTCAGTTCGAGTTTGTTCCAGAATGTCTCATTGCTATCAGCAACCACGGAACTGGCACCCAAAAATGGAGCTGAGATTATGATTGGTCGAAACCCGTTGGCGTGTGCCTTAAACTTTTAATTAACCCATTTGTGCCTGGATATTTTTGCGACTTCCTTCGATTTTTACTGATAACAGAAATAATAGATAAATTTCTGATGTCAACTTCTTGAACAAGGAATGATTTCTTTTAAAATCATTTTGTATAAAAATCGAAATATCAGCATCCTACTTGGTCATGTTAAAATATTGTGCGGAGTTGAGGCTCAATACTCATGAATAAAGGCTAGGAAAAATAAATAACGTTTTCGATTAATAGCGAAAATGCCGTCCCAAAAATGGACGCTAGGCATAAATGGGTTAATCGTGTATTGCTCACATGTGAAACATATTTTGTTCTTTCTTTCTAGACGTCGCGTTGTGACAGGACCGGTCGAATTGCGTATTCGCCAATTGTCACTGAAAATGGCTTAAAGGAGAAAATTAAGAAGTGGATCTTCTTAATTTTCTGGAAAGCAGTGGCCAAAGAGAGACAGCGGGAAAATTTGGTGAGAGCAAGAGAACTGTGAGCAGCATTTTAAAACGCAAGGAAGAATATCTTTCCAGATATTCTTCCGAAAACAGGGGACTCCAAAGAAAACGCAGAAAAACATGTCTCGACGCTGTGAACGAAGCCACGTTTCGTTGGTTCAAAGAGATGAGACCAATCAATGCAAGAATATCGGGATCTATGCTTCAGGAAGTAGCAAAAAAGCAAATCTGGGACCAAGCAGCAGTTCGAAAACGTGCGATACTAGATTTCTCAAAAAGTTTTGTGTGAGGGAATCGAATGAGGTTTCAGCTGGAAGTGGTGGAGAAGTTTATTGAAAAATTCCCACTGTTTACTAAAGGTTTTAAAGATGAGGGCATCTTTAATGCTGATGAGTGCGGTCTCTTCTTTAAAGCAATGCCTGATAGAAGTCTAGTATTGAAGGGTGACACTTGCAAAAGAGGAAAACTTTCAAAACAGCGTTTTACTGTTCTTCTATGTGCTAGTATGACTGGGGAAAAATTGAAACCTTTGGTGATCGGAAAACCTCATGCATTTAAAAATGTAAAACCTGAAGACCTTCCTGTTCTTTGGAAAGCGAATAAATCCGCTTGGATGACCAGTGCTTTGTTCGAAGAGTGGGTTAGAGAAATTGACGCAGCAATGAGGGGGGGGGGAAGCTGTCTATTAGACAACTGCCCGAAAATGAATAATCTCACAAATGTGAAGATAAAATTTGTGCCTCCAAACACTACTTCGTAAACCCGACCTTTAGATCAAGGCATTATTCAGTCCTTCAAAGTGCACTACAGAGCTGAACTTCTGGAATGGGTGATCGTGAAAGCGCAAACCTGTGGTTCTGCGTTGGCATCCTCAACAGCTGCGTCAGTACATGCTTTGAATGCTGTTCATTGGATTATTTCTGTTTGGAATAAAGTTACGCAAGCCATGATTAAGAACTGCTTCCAGAAAGCCGGATTTGTTACAGATAGAACATCGGTGCAAGAGCATGAGCTTCCTCTATCTCCCTTCCCAGTTTTTGACAGAGTTAATTTTGAAGATCTTGTTACCATGGACGATGAATTAGTAGCATGTGTTGAACCAGAGCCAGAGGCAAACTTCAATGAGATATGTGATGGAGATCACATATTTAATTTTAATAATAATTTAATTTGGCTTTCTTTAATGTAATCTATTCAAAATCAAGAATTCTAAATTTTTTCTGTTCTCATTTTTCTGCCATTTCGGCTTTTAAATCTGTATATTCGCTTTTCCCGTATGCATTTTTCTTTATTGTTTATTTCTCTAATCAGACATGGTGGCGTCGTTGTGCTAAAAATAGATTACATTGCGTCCGTTTGCAAACGCAACGACTTTTGCTTCCCCTCTTTGGCATTGTTGGCTTTTATTTTGTTGCCCTGCGACATCTTTAAAATTATTTGCTCGCAATTACGTCATTTTAATTTTATTAGATTAACTTTTAGGGTTGCTCTGGGATTGGCGTTATTTATCTTAGCCAGGTGTTTGTTCTCGCCAATGTGTAATTCTCTGCTGGCGTAATTTTCAATTCATTCCATCTTAATTTCACTGTCTATATAGGACGTATTTTTTATTTCGCTGAGCCACCACCATCCGTTGTAATAAGTTTATGTTTCAATAGGATATTTTTAATAAAATAGTTTTAAGTATTTAACGTCTTTTTATTATATTGCAACTAAGTGTATCGAACCAGGATTTTTCATGTGTCACAACGCAGTTTTAATAATTTAAAACAGCCTAACTAACTAACATCTTTATAAGATACTCTCTGAAACTAAGCACAGCGAGGACTCTAAGGTTCAAGAAATGGACGGCGAAGAGGATGATGATCCAAGTGATGATGAAACTGAAAAGTACCAACTCTGAGCGAAAACGATGTAAAGCGCATGATGGAGCAACTTAAAGATTTCGCTGCAGAAAAGTTGCCCAAGCATGCTTAATGGACTTATAAACTGTGAAAGTGCTTTTTACAGTTATTTAATGAACAAAAAGAGTGTTCCGCTGAAAACTTAGTAAGATTTTGGAATTCAGAGATTGCTTCACAGAGGTTTCCAAAACTAACACGCAAAACAAAGTGAGTACTCTCGGTTTTACCTAATTCTGAAGACTATATATGGGCAACCTCCGGCCCGCGGGCCACATTCGGCCTGCGGAACATATCAAAAACCCCTATAAGCCATTCAAAATCTCATATAAACCTCTATTATACGGTCCGCGACTTCGTTAACATCCTAAAGTTTGTCCTGCTATTTTTCAAAGGTTCCCCACCTGCTGTAGACTGTGAAAGAGCAGTTTCAAAGACATATATGTTAAGAATACAGCAATAAAGTTGATTTTATTGGAGAAAGAAACGTTGCAAGTTTTGTCTCACCAGTGGCGGATTTCCCAATAGGCGCATGAGGCGCGCGCCTCGGGCCTCATATTTCCAAGGGGCCTCCAAATTCGGTTTTAAGAAAGAAAAAAACTATATATAAATATCTGTTCAAGAGACATAAACTTTGTTCATAGTTTCAGGATTGCTTCTAGAGTAGAAAGCGCTTTTGAACAATCTTTTCTTTGGTGACTCCCTTTCCTCTACACAGCATTGGACCATAATCTAAACTAATACTTCAATAATGAATACTTTTAGTTTATAAGTAATTGATGATTTAATTCCATATTTCACTGTAAAAATATCCAGAAATGTTCCTTGGAAATAAGGAAAAGTTAGACTTACAAATACTATACAGAAAGTATACATTTCCCTCTGAAAAACAGGCTCACTTAAAAATGACTAGAATTGTAAAATAATAATAATAATAATAATAATAATAATAAAAATTCCAGTAGTGTTCCTTGAAAATAATAGGCAGCTGAGGTGACATAAATTCCAAGGAAAGTTGCACGAAAATACCAAGAACTTTACTGAACAATATGCAATTCAGTGGATCTTTCCTGACCTGTTCAATAAAGTTCCTGGTATTTTCATGCAACATTCCTTCGAATTTTAGGGCCCTCAACTGTCCATTACTTCCAAGAAAAATTCCTAGATTTTTTGCATTGTTTTAATTTGCTCACTATATTTTATCTCAAAAAATACAGGTGCAGAGGGTCCCTATGCCTTTTTCCTATCCGGAATCAATTAGTTGGGTTGGGTTGGGGGATTACGGCCAATTATCTACAAGTGGGATCTATGACGATTAGAGATGAGTTCGGGCTCAATTTTTGAAGCCGGAGCCCGAGGGCTTTTAATCCGAGCCCGCCCGATCCCGAAATTTCAGCTAAAGATAAATAGAATTCAATTACCTCATTGATAGAATACAATAAATTTTGCCGTTTGTGCAAATTAAAGACAAATATAGTTGCAAACTCTCAATGCACTTTCTAATTCTTTATATCTATGTTTATCAAATAATGTCCGATCTCATGACTAACTAAGCATAAGCAATATAAGCCACCGTTCTGAAATACCCAAATAGCTTCACGCACCTTCTAGGCGCCCGTGCTGCTTTTTTTTTTTAATAAGTACTTTTATTGTCCCCATTAATCACTTTTTAAAATTTGTTTCAAGGAGCATGTTCAATAAAGGGGAAATTTTTCACGAGCCCGAGCCCAAACGCAATTGTGAATTACAGAGCCCGAGCCCGTCTCATCTCAAATGCCGATGGGTGTGGGTGCTTCCCTTGGGGGCCTTTCTAAGGGGTCCTAACCCGTATTTACGCTAAGTTTTGAAGGAAACCACGGAAAATTCCTAACGGTCAGGTTGGCGGACGCGACCTGGTTTTGAACCAGGCACCTTCCGTCTCCCAGTTCAGAGTGCTATGCGCTCAGCCACTGGTTGGGCCGCACTGAATCAGATTGCGGCTCAGTAGCTGGTATTGCAGTAGGACATTCAAATACACCAGTTTTATAGATTGCCCCCCCAACCCCCCAAATCAAAATGTGTACAGTCTGATAAGAATATTTCTCATTTTAAAAAAGAAAAGCCTGAACCGCTTTACGATTGAAAAATTTGTCAAAAATTAAATATTTTATATTTTTTAGCCGTTCTTCATTTAAATGATTTAGGAAAGGACACTCTGCATTCAGTGAAATTTTCAAATATACCTAGAATATATAATTGTTGTTGTTTGTCACGATGTAAAGAAATTGGAAACAATAATTTATCTTCTTTCGAAAAATTACTAAAAATTAAAACTTTAAGCTAGGGATAACCGATTTTATCTTTTTTTGGAATCGAAACTTTCCGAGTATGCAATGATAAAAAATTGCCAACCAATAATTAAAAAGATATGAGCTGATACATGTGCGATAACACTTTGTTGGGGGGATTGGGGGAAGATATTTGATAGTTAAAAAAAAAAGTATTGAAAAATTAAAGAAAGCAATACTTAGCGTCACTAAAATTCCACATGCGTGCAAAGTTTCAGCTCGAACGGATGATAGTGGGTTAAAATTCATAGACAAATTTGGAACTGGAATGTCATGCACAGTTAATTAAAAACTTAAAAAACAAACAAATGATGATTAATTAAATTTTTCGTTTTCAAATAAATATATTTATGATAACTATATTATAAATACGGCATGTATTTTATAGTCGCAGATGAAATTGCTAAACATTATAATAAACCTAGGATGGAAGCTTAGAGCATACCCATTTTCAATATAAAGTGGAATTTATTTTTAACTCAATAATATATTTTGTACTTTAACTACTTAAAGTATTCTTTTTTTTATTTCTCTTGCAGTTTTTTTCATTCTATTTAAAATATAGAATAATGTGTATTGTGTACATATATATATTATTCATACCTAATTACTCATTATTAATAGTCCTACACTTATGACAGTTTTTGAATAAACACAAAAATTAGACTAAACAGAAAGTTTACTTTTACAGTTAAACTGCTTAGTTTTGCAGTTCCAAACGGGAAATTTATGAATATATTTATAAATGTATGTTCTTGAAGGAATGTTAAATTTTTGGTTCATTTCATCCAAGTAAAGAATTCTTCTGAACTTTATGATGTCAAAGTCATGCTTCTGATCAAGTTTCCCTTGTTCTGACCTTTAAAAGTACATGTTAAGTAGTCAAAATTTTCATGACTGAAACAAGACAAATGCCAGTGGTCCACAAAAAGTAATTCGACGTACTTAAGTAACAGTGAAAAATAATCAATATAAAACTGCAGTTGCTGGGTTATACTTAGAGGTATGCTGATGTTTATTTAGTGTTAATCATGCCAAGTGAAACGTAGTACAAAAATTATTGAGATAAAAAATGTTTAAGATGAACAAATCTATAAACATAAAAATTATTTTAAAATTTTAATACTCCTTTTGTAGCAGGTCCTGACGATCGGACGGACACTTGATGCACGTGCCCTGGGCACACATGGAGAAATAAGCCAAAAAATTGAGTTTAACACGATATACAGGGGCACAAAACTTGAGCCAGCTAAAGGACACAAAATCTGGAAAGTGTCCTGGGCACAAAAGTGTTATAGTGAAAGTCAGGCCCTGGTTTGTAGCCACAAACTAGATATAAAAGGAATCAAAACATTTTTAAATAATTAGTAATAATGTAAAGGTGTTAGAGATTTTTTTTTGAGGAGGGGGGGGGGGGCTCAAAATTGAGTTGCGCCTCAGGCTTCTCAAGAGCAAAATCCGCCACTGTGTCTCACAAATGTTCGATATGTGAACCTTTCGTGATGCGGCAGATATCAAGTCTAAAAGTCAAATTCATCCCACACTCGCTTTAACATGGTAGCAAATGCGGTTGGGATCCTTTGGTGTAAATGACGTGGCATAGGGGGCACAATCACACGCGATCTTTTATGTAACCCCCTAAAAAGAAAATCGCATGGAGATAGGTCCGGAGAGCTAGGTGGCCACGGAAGAAGGCGATTGTCTTCAGAACCTCTTCCAATCCAACGACGAGGAAGCTCGTTATTTGTGAAACAAAACTTTTAACGTATCTTATTCCAAGAAAGTCAAGTTTTTTGCTGCATTGGTAATATCTTTCTTTTTATAAGCCTTCCAAATTCGGGAGGGAATTGTGACACTATAAAATCCAAACACCGAAGCGAAAGGAGTTCCCTGAATACGGTGTACTTTTAACTTGTGTTATTTCAAAAGTTTAAAATTTAAAGCAAAATCTCTTCTATTATTATTTGTCCTTGTTCCTTTTCAAGCGTGACTAAAACATCTTTATGCGTTTATCCAGTCTCGAGTCTTTACGTACTTAACCCTTTAACGCGCAGTGGTCCCGCTCTGGGATCACCAAACTCTGATGTTTTGACTGTTGCCAGTCACGAAGAATCGATTGGATTTCTATAAAAATAGTTGCGGGTGATAGAGCTCCCCGAGAATCCTTTACTTTTTAGCACGTCATTTCCCGTACAAAAATGGTCACGATTATTTTTAACCGCACTGGCATCTGCTGGAAAATGGAAGAATGCGAAAACAGCTGGATCGATTGCCCAATGCTGAAAAAAGGGCAGCCGTTGCCATCGCTCGACTTAACTACCAGCAAGATGGCGGACGATCGAAACGTTCATCGTGTGCCATCTTGCTGGTAGTTAAGTCGAGCGATGGCAACGGCTGCCCTTTTTTCAGCATTGGGAAAGGGTTGCGCCTCAAAGTGTTAAAACAAATGTTGACTTCCTTATATATATACCGGGTGTTTCAAAATAGATGTTACAGTGATTATCTTTCAAACGGTAAGTGACAGTAACACACTTTCAATTAAAAAAGTTCGTCCAATTAAGAGTAGATTTCAGATAGGGCAATTTTTTTTTTACTAGGGGATGTATAAATATTAAAATACGAAATGTAATTTTCATACGGTCCCTCCTTTCCCATCACTTGTATTTAGAAAAATGTTGCCCATTGTCTGAGAAAATTAATTTAAAAAATCCCGTGTCTCTGGGTGAAATAGTTTGCTAGAAAATTAATTTTGAAAATGATGGCTTGCACCACTTTTGTGTTGGCATCCGTTTTCAGACGAAAAAAATCTTTACTTTAGGGGAGCCACTATGAGTTGATAAGAAATAAATAATGATCTTATTGTTGGGGGGAAAAGCAATTAAACGCTCTCAAATGCGTGAAATGAACAGGTACAGTTTTACCTAAAATGATCGGCACTGCTTTATGAAATGAGCGAGTCTTTTAAGGGGTCATCCACTCATTACATCAAGCTTCTAGAGAAGGAATTTTAAAGTGTAGAAGGGAATGACAAAATAATGGTATAGGTTACTATGGTGTGGTCACTTTCACTAGGAACTGCCAAACATGCATAACAGAAAAATACTAGCTAAATTAGGATTGGTGGAGTCAGCTGTGTCTATCGAGTGACTATTAACATAAATGAACGTCAGTTGAAAAGTAATTACATTTTTTTTTCACTTTTGAGACATCCCCTCAGTGCTTGACGACTCATGCCAAAATTTTCAAATCGCAATATCTCGCTAACTATTTCAATTGGAGGCACGGGATTTTTTAATTAATTATCTTAGACAAAGGGCAACGTTTTTGCAAGTAATAGGAAAGGAGGGTCCGTATAAAAAATTAAATTTCGTATTTTAATATGTATGCAGTCCCTAGTAAAATAAATTGCCAAATCTGAAAGCTACTCTTAATTGGACTAACTTTTCTAATTGAAAGTATGTTTCTGTTACGGTTTAAAAGATAATCGCTGTAACATCTATTTTGAAACACCCTGTAGATTACTACACTTTACCCCAATTTTCGTGTGTTTGTGGATTAAGGCCGACTGACTGCACTAGGGCCCTAGGACTATTGAGGAAATGCCCTCCGTAGTGGGACATTCTAAAAGATCCTAGCCCGTATTTACTGCCCCAAATTTTTGCTCGCTTTTTCCGAATAGTTTAACATCAAAATTAATAACCCACGCCCTTTTTTTTTTTTTACTTTCCAAACATGTACCATGTAAGGAAAGTATTGTAATCATGAAAAAATTCGACTTCGAGATTTTAGTGTATTGACACGTTTTGAAGTCCTGAATTCATTTATGCTGTATTTACGAGATGTTTGTGTGTATGTAAGTGAACACGATAGCTCCTAACAGGAGTGTTAGGATTGGGTATCGTGCTATACCCAATTTGAGCATTCGATGGAACTCAAATTGGGTATATATGTTATAAACCCCCGTCACAAGACCGGTATTGATTTTGGTGTATATAGGACTTACAGTTTTTCTACAGGGCTACGATAAAGATTTCTTTTACATTATGGCCTATAGAGGGGAAATTCTTGAAAGTGCGCTAGCGTTTAAACGGTACATTCGATTGAGCTCAAATTGGGTATATATGTTATAAACCACCATCGTAAGACCGGTATTGATTTTGATGTGTATGTAGGCTTGCCAGATTTCTGAAATACTCAACCGGGACACCGGAATGTCCCCAATGTCACGGGTATTCAAGGGTACATTTGCACGACCTGTGGCTGAACGCGTTTGCGCTCTCAACTGGGAGACGGAAGATGCCATCTTCAAAACCAGGTCGAGTCCGCCAACCTAACCGTTCGGAGTTTCCCGTGGTTTTCTACGAAACTTCGCGTAAATACGGGTTAGGATCCCTTAGAAAGTCCCCCACGGAGGGTAATCTCCTCCCCTCGGCCCAGATTCCTGGCGCAGTTATTGGCCGTAACACTACATTTACATTTTCCCCTCAAGGGTACACACTTTTGCCGGGTTTTTGGAGTGTTTTAGAGGATAGTTCATTCTCAATGCTATGAATAAATGGTTAGTGATTAAGAACCTGAATCAGGAGTAGTAATAAATGACACAAGCATATAAATTTAAACATTTTATTTCTTACATGTTAATATTTATAAGTTGCTTAGTTAAAAAGAAACACTTTGAATGAGGAATAAAAATTTGAACAATACTGATTAGCACACCACCACTCTTCGATAGTACTTTTTATACAGTACATTGGAACAAATGACAAAGTAATTATCCTTAAAAATCCTTCACAGTTCATTATTTTTAGACTTTTTTGGTCATCTATAATCCAATTTAATTTTTACCGGGACGTGAAGTAAACCGGCCGGGACACCGGGATTTTCTCAGCCAACCGGGACGTCTGGCAAGCGTATGTATAGGACTTATGGTTTTTCTACAGGGCTACGACAAAGATTTCGTTTATATTATGGCCTATGGGGAGAGAGTCTTGAAAGTACGCTATCTTTTAAATGATGCATTCGATTGAGCTTCCATTTGGTATATATTTTTGAATGATTCATCGATTAAAGTGTATTTAAATGCTTGGTCATGATCTTAATCGTAAGTGTTCGGAAAATCGAGTGGAGTCACTACAGATTTTTCTTATTTCAATTATAGTAATACAATTAGGAAAATTCGAGAAGACGAAAGAATTATTTTATATTACTGAATATTATGATAAATATCACTATATAAATTTATCAATGAAAAAAAAACAATAGGGAAAAAATTTAAGCTACTGCTCTGCGGTCCCCCTGTTCTGGGGCTTCGCTAGACTGCGGAATACTTCTAGAGCGAAAAATACTTTAAACAGAGAAGGTGAGCTGTGCTCTCGGAGGTTAATCCTGTTAGATCGAACTACAGCTAACTCTGAATAGTTTAAGTTTAAGAAAATTACCCTAAAAAATTTGGTTGATGCCCAAAGGGGGAAAAGAGTCGAATTTCCTACAAGCAGGCTCAAAAATCCAGATTTGAGAAGAGTTCCAGGAATTGTAGACCGCACCCTGGCTACGTTCTTGGCGTATGGTAGGGTCCATGGGGGGCAGGGGAAATGAAAATGTACATTTTCCGAAAAAAAAAAAAGAATGAATATAATTACCCTGTGAATGCAAATAAGCTACTCGAATAATTTATTATGACGTCTAAAGAAAACCAGATACCCGCAGATCCATCAATATGCAATAAATTACGAACAGTTTAAAACAGGAAAAAAAAATGATGCCGTCTCGTGAAAAGGAAAAAAAAAACAGTAAGGATGTTTCTTTATAACCTGCATTATCTCCTGTTAAAAGAGTTAGACCAATTAGCAATCAAAATAATTTATGAACATAACACAAAATTTTGCTTAATACAGTCGACTCCGATTAATCGGACCACATCGGGACGAGACCGTTTTGGTCCCATTAACCGGCTGGTCCGATTAAACGAACATTCCCCAAAATTACAGAAAAAATATTTTTTTTTCCCACATATGCAAAATTACGGAATTGCGACGCATACCCTGATGACACCACTGTAATGCTACCCTCTATGTTTTAGCTTGTACACTAATGACTTCGCTGTCCGAAACGAAATGGCACGCAGGGAACCTAATGCAAAAATTATCTCTCGTTATTGTACCTACTAGCTCAAACGCGCATGATTTTTAAGAAAAATACTTTTCCCCTTTCATTAAAAAAGGAATAAATCTTCTGATAAAACATTTTTTAAAGCTCTCCTTTCTCTTCAGTGACAATTTCGATTTATTAAAGAAACTGCTCAAATCAAACTCGTTTTATAAATTTTTGAAGGTTATAAATTCCGCTTAACGAAATAGAAGTAACGGGCGCCAGACTCTATCTGTTCATAATGCTTTCTTGCCGCAATATACGTTGTGAGCTGGTTTTTAAAGGCAACTTCTACGTTTACACGGAAGCGATCTCGTACTGCAGCGAAAAGTTTGAAAATAAAACTAAAAATGGATATATCTATAGCACAAATGGCTCAATTTATCGAATTTTCTAATCCGTATGTATTTGTAGAGCGGGTACTGCCAGGACATGAGAATCCTTATCCGGGAATACTCTTTATACGCCATGAGAACAGGAATTTCTTCCACGTATTTTTGAGTTCTATGCAAGTTCGTTTGTTCTTAACCTAGTAGTATCGACAGAATTCTCAGATTTCGATTTCCTGGGAGTTCTCTGTCACCCATGAGATGAAACAAACACGATGCCCGAAGGGGGAAGGATTTCCTTTCTCCTTCCGAGGCTTTGCTCTTCGATGACATTTCTTCACCACCATGGACCTCCGCACTCAGTCCACCTCTGTGAATTTCGAAAGGACTTTCGTTCGGGACAGACATCTGGACGGAAAGGGGGGGGGGGAAGTTGACGTCACATAAAACTCACAATTCATTCGAAAAAATGACGATAAAACAGCGTTTCTATCAAACATATTTGGCTGCTTGCGATAAGTTAAAAAATCAAAACCTTGAAAAATCTTAAATAGTAATTGCCACAAATATCTGCATCTTTAAAATACCCTCAACCATGGAAAATTGTACCCTCATCATTTGGGTAAATACATACCCACAGTCTAGCAACTCTGATTTTGAATCATGTTTCCATAGAGATATAAAGATTCATTCTGATTCATTCATTTCTGTCCCGTTCATTGCATTGACACCGTTGCTATCAACTAGAAATATTTCTAATAAATCCTTGACAAGCTACAATTCATAGAAAATAAAATGAAGAGTTTTCTTTTTGAAAAGAAAAAAATATTGATTATTTTTATTGCTGTAATTTAATCATTTGATGGATGTAAGAGAAAATATCATTCTTTTGAATATTTGCCCCTTTTTTTGGCAACAAACTTAATGTGTTTTGTTTGTGTTTGTGTACAAATCTGTTGTTGCTGTTTCTGTTGACAAGAATTGATCGAGGTGAGTAAATGTTTTATACAGTATATATGTATGATTTTAGTCGTCATTTATAAAAAAAGTTCTTGGGATTCTTTATCTACGCGTGGTTTTGGAAATTTAATTGCTAAATTGCCTTACACAAAGTTTGCCTTACCTTGTACTCATTGATGCCATCTTTTCTGGAAATATACACCCTCCAAAAAAAGTATTCGAGTAAGACATAAATTACTTATTTTAGCTATGCGAACAATAACTGGTGAAAATGTGCTTTAGCCCACCACTTGTCGATTGTCAAATAAACTGGCGAGTTGGCGCTTTTCTGTAGAACGTCTCTGGGATTGCAATCTCTTCTGCTCTGTTCGGTTCATAATATCTGGGTTCCGTTATTTTGGATTTTCCACGTTCGGCAACACGCTTGATTTTTACGAATATTTTCCCAGTATCACGGTTGCCAGATTTGGCTAATATTAGCCAATTTGGCTATTTTTGATCACACTTGGCTAGAAAATTTATAAAGAAAATAGCCAACCTGATTTGGCTAATTTTGGCTATTTTTATTGTGGTTGCTAGACACTGGCCAATATTAACTAATTTGGTCTTTTTTTTTTTTTTTTAAGCACATTAGATTCGGTAAGTTTTTTGGAGAAATTGTCTAACTTTTTTAGTCTTAGCAGGAAGAAAAATTCAGTTACCTTAACCAATTCTATTACTGAGACTGAGAGAGGGACGTGGGGTCAGAGCTTAGGAAAGGATGGGGATAGCTTTGGTGATAATACTGTAGCGGGATGCAAGGAAGTGATGAACGTAAGTAGACTGAGAACCATACGCCTTCGAATTCTTTGTTTTTAAATGGGGAGTAGTCTAATGCAAAGCGTTTATATACTCAATTGTTCGAGCGGCATTGCATTACTTAGCCAGTAGCCTAGCCAGGATTTCATTTCGTGGGAGGATGAGTGTAAAATTTTAAGCTAAGTAAGAGTATTCAAGAACAATAAGTTAATTTAGTTCATCAAAAAAGAGAGGGGTCAAATTTTGGGGGAGGGGCCAGTGGTGTAGCCAAGATTTCTTTTCGGGGGAGGGGTCCAAAATTTTCTCATCTATATATCAATTAGAATAAAATAAGTGAAAAAATGCCTGTATCCGTGTCTTTCTCCAAGGGTCAATCCAGGAATTTTTTCTAGGGTCCATTTTTGTGAAAACTGCTTATTTTTGTGAATTTCAATACTTAATTTTGTGAATTTCAACATTTATTTTTGGGAATTTTCATACCAATTTTTAATGAAAGTCAGGTTTTTTTTTTTTTTTTTTTGTTGAAGCATGAGGGTGGGGTAAATGCAATGAAGCGGCGTTTTAATCCATTATATTTTTGTGGAAGGGTTGCTTCAATCCTTTATATTTTTGTGAAGGGGCGTTTTAATCGACTGCATCGATATGCTGGGTTGCAAAACGGACCCAATTTTTGTCTGCATCGACCCCTGTTCTCTCTAGTTTCGGGTGGGGTGGGAGCTCCCCCAGATCCCCCTTGGCTACGCCACAGGGAGGGGCTGCAGATCCCCATCTTCAAAATAAAATCCTGTCTATGTTACTAACATAAACAAAATTCCTCAGTCCATTCGCATTTAATGTAAAGTATGAGGGATTGTTCATTAAATTATCAGGAACCTATTTCAGGGTTGCTACTCAATTTCTGAAAAAAAAATTCTCAGACTTTTCTAGGTTTTCCAGACTTTTTTTGCAATAAAAATCCGTACTATTTTTTACGTTTAGGACGTAAACTTTGGATACCTTCTCAAATATTTCCAGCTTCCCCAGAGTAAGGTTAAACGTTGATATTGTTTACAAACACAGATTTCTGATAATTTTCCAGGTTTCGGGTTAAATTTTAGGATTTTCCCCGACTTTTTTTGCCAAAATGAAAATACCTGACTTTTCCAATTTTTCCCTGTTCTCCCTGACCGGTAGCAACCCTGTTTTTTTTTTTTTTTTTTCATTTGCCCTATGACCGATTTTCTTTTTTTTTTTTTTTTTTTTGACGGCTGAACATGTACGGAATTCAAGAGCAGAAAATAGAAGTTTCTCTTTGATTTTTTAAACAAATGTTTTAAAAGATTTTGAGAGATGTTGCCCCCCCCCGCCCCTGTGTAAGGAAACATGTCCCCAATTTCAAATTCTGCAAAGTTTAATTGAAAATCCAAAAGATGGCGCTGCAATCGCCTGTTTGGTTATTTTTGGCTAATTTTCAGAAGCCATTTGGCTATTTTCACAAATTTTGATCTGGCAACCCTGCCCAGTATGCACCTTAGATACAGAAACGTAAACAAAATGGCGATTTAGGAAAACCAAATCCTTATAAATAAAAATGAAATTCTGTTTGTTTGTGGATTTGATTCGTATACAAATCCACAAAAATGGACCTATCAGCCTGAAATTTTGCACAGATATGTAAAATAATATAGAATAAATCATAGTCCACTTTAAAACTTTGAAAGTCCACCCGTTCCCAGAATTTAAGAGATTTTTTTATGTTCTCCACGCAAAAAGCTTTCCGTAATTGTAACCCCTGTAGTCAAAAAAGTCTGAAATAAGCATCGTGGTTGCCATGTGTGGCGATTTTGCCGAATAAAATGTTTTAAATTCTCAAAGTAAAAATAAAAGAATAATAATGATTTTTTTTTGTTAGTTTATATTTGTAAGATTATTATTTTTTTATTATAATATCGTGTGCATGGGACATCAGAGCAGGAATGAATTGTTTTATATGCAAAACAATAAGAATTGAAGATTTCCGAGGCTAATATGTAAATTTTTTTAGTTTGGTGAAAAAATAAAATAGCTCAAATGCCCAGAAAGTGAGTTCTAGCGGTTTGCACAGTTTTCGGCTTGGCGCAATTTATTGAGAGCTTAAGGAAATAGATTTTTGAAAACAACTGCAAAGGTTTTATTAGAATACAGCGTTAAATTTTAATGATCCGTGAAGAAATAATGCAGTTATTAAGGGATTTCAAGCAATCTATCTTCAGAATTCTCGCCAATTGAGTACATTGATTTAAGTTGGGGGAATTCCGCCAAATTTCAGAAAATTGAAATCTTCTCATTTAGTACATCGGAGTAATGATGAATAAAACACGTTATAGTTGATAATTTTAAAAAATTCGGCTGTATTAAGGGATTCCACTTTTCAAATAAATGCATGCTTTACTTTTTGGCGGTCGAACCATTTCCCATATTGATTGCTGCTAAGTCAATGCTTCGAATGATTCCCTGAAAAAACTCTTGCAAAATGGCATATGTTGGCACATTGGCGAGACTTAGATTTGAAACTGGATTTTATTTGAGACTGGTATATATAATGACACTGGTTATAGATAAAAATGAATGTTGGTACGTGTGTATTAGGTTAAAAAAACTCCAGCATCGTTTGACCAATCACCATGAAATTTGGTTCACCTAAGTCTTTTATCATGGAGAAGGTTTTTATGCTATCCGTTTTCCACTAACTTGCCACTTGGTGCCGCAGCACAACGTCGAATTTTATTCCATTTAACTGTTTGCTATGCGAATATCGTCCAACCGATTTCAATGAAATTTGATACACGCGAATGTTAGAACACGGAGAATATTTTTAACTCTCCATTTTGCTGTAACTTGCCACTAAATGGCGCTGCAACGCATCAACTTCTATACCGTTTGAACCGATCGGCATAAAATTTTTTATACTTACACATTTGAGCACGAAGAATATATTCTAACTGTGTTCCTTTTGATGTTACTCACCACTAGATGACACTGCAATTATTATTTTAACATTATTATAGCATTATTATTTTAACTCGCCACTAGATGATGCTGCAGCAGTCCAAATTCTTGACTATTCAAATAGTCGCTATGAAAATCAGTATACATAGCTATTTGAACAATGAGAATATTTTGGCATTATACATTTTGCTATAACTCGCCACTTGACGGCGCTGTAGCAAATCATTACTTTAATTAACCAGTAGATGGCCCTGCAGTGTATCACTTCTTGACGGTGCAAATGATCGCTATGAAAATAGGTATACATGGATATTTAAACACGGGGAAGAGTTTGGCACTATCCATTTTCCTATAACTTGCCACTAGATGTCGCCTCAACACATGAACTTCAGGACTGTCCAGCCGATCGTCATGAAAATTCGTATACATCGATATCTGAATGCGAAGAATATTTTTGCCGTATATGTTTTGCTAAAACTCGCCACTAGATTGCGCTACGCCGCATGGACTTCTGCATCGTACAAACGATTGACTTGAAATTCGGTATGCATGATTATTGGACACAATATAACGCGATATTCATTTTGCTATATCTATTTATTACAATGAATAGTAATCACCACAAATCGTAATATCAAAAAGGCCATTCATTCCCGTGCGAAGAACGGGTACTTCAGCTAGTATTTTATAAAATGGAACTATTTAAAGTAAAAATAACAAACTATTAAAAAGAAAAGAGGGAGCAGCTTTGATTTAACCCCTACCTCGATTTTTGGCGCCAAAGGCCGTTTCCGGCGGCACCATAAAAAGATAGAGTCCAGCCGAAAATGGCGTTTTCGACCGCGCGAGAAATGGCAATATGTCCCTAAAATCGCATTTTCGGAAACTGAGAAACTACAAAATTTATTGTTTTTTTTTTTTAATTTAGGGCTAAAAACAACTAAAATTCTGATTTTTACGTCCCCATTTAAGATAATCGGATAACTGCAAAAATTTAGAATAAACAAATAATTCTGTGAAGCCACCAGCCTGCTTACCACAGTTACCAGAGTGAGGCACGAGGAGCCTGGAAGAAAACGAAAACCAGTGCATTATAGTCGAAGTAGAAGCACCACAAACAATATGATAGGTTATCAGAAAAAATCGCTGAAAGGTTCAGCTTACAGCATGAGAACCACGATCCTAATCTTAGCGTCTTCTCAAAGGAGCAAAGCTTCGCATTTTTTTTGCAGACCCAAGAAAACCCATCAGCCCGATAACTTAAGTTAAGTTCGCCTCAAATATAACCTGAAATTTTTCAACTACCGTACTAACAGGCGGATAAATACTCATATTATCCTTCGAAGCCATCCCTTCCAAAATAGAATATAAAAAAAATCACAATACCTCAGTATAACCGCTCACAAATACCTCCGTTTTCCAGTCACATACTGGCACAAGGAAAGCATGCGAAATGAAATCCAGAAGCTTCCACGTGCAGCTGATATTGTATCACAGGCACTCTCTCATTGGCCGGCCGGCCGGGGTTGCCATAAATAGCCTTCCCCCATTCTCGCCAACGAAATTCGTTTGGGTTACCAGAAAATCCCTTTTATTGCCAAGCTTGGTGCGAAAAATGTAATGTTTGGCACGAAAAAAATGTAGGGGGTATATCGAAGCTTAGCCGAAAAGAGGAAAAGCCCCTCGAAAATATGCTAACTCTGGCTGTTTGCGAGACCCAAAAGAAACATCAGTGGGTCCGGCCATCACTTTAGGGGGGCTCCTCGAAAATATGCTAACGCTGGCCGTTTGCGAGACCAAAAGAAAAAAAAAAACATCAGTGGGTCCGGCCATCGCTTTAGGGGGGCCCCTTGAAAATGTGCTAACACTGGCCCTTTTCAAGACCCCCAAAAAATACATCAGTGGGTCTGGCCATCCCTTTAAGGGGCCTATGAGGGAGTTGTCGAAGGTCGATCACGAAACTTTCCCTCGGCCGTTTACATGACGTATAGTGTATTAAAAATATCCATGAAGTACACTGAGGACTTAGAAAACAGGAAGACAACTCTAATTCAGAAAAGCTACGTTTTTATTGGAGGTATCAGCCAAACAGTCTTACAGGAAACAAGTTCAATTACGTACAGTACATTGCTTCATAAAAATAACACCCAAGTCACTTAGCCTAATTCATATTCGATGATAAATAATTTTTAATATATGAAACCAACATTGGAAGTTTATCTCTTACTTGAATACTTTTTTTGGAGAGTGTATTTATTTTCGAAATATAACATTTTGTGAGGTATTTAATTAGGGATGCACACTGAATATTTGGTTGGTATTCGCTATCCTGCGTATTTGACAAACCAAATATTCAGCTTGGCCGACTTCTTTAATATTCGGTAAACTAGGGATGTAACAGGTATCTGGCTGATTTTTCAATATGCGAAAAACCATCGGATATCCGAATCATGACTACCGGATATCCGGCTATATACTACTAAAGTTCTATCTATAATATACATGGGACAGGATGGAAAATTATATTGGAACATTCTTCATAAAGTGATACATAAAACAGGGGGATATATTTTTGAACTAAAGAAACAGAAAATTTAAAACTGGAAATGGATCATTCAGAATAAACACACAATTTCAACATTTGTTCAGTAGTTTTTGAGTACATTTATAACTAGTTTGGCTAATATTTAGAGTTGATTTCATGCTGTAAAGTGCCTCTTAGCAGACATTTTCTGAACTTAAAAAAAAAAACTTCAGCACATCTCATGTAGTGTCCATGTGCAAATTTGGAGGCGATCTTCTCATCCTTTTTGGCTTTAGACTGCTGTTTATAGGGGAAGTTTAATTATAAGCACTGTTCAGTATCATTTGAAACATATGTGCATTCTCAGTATATGTGATTTTTCTCATGGTAGTCCCAGAAATAATGTAATTTTGCATTCTCTCCACATGGAGTTTCTCTGATATTTTAAATTTTGCTCCAGAAATCCGATAATTAACAAAAACTCGGATTAGTCTGTCTTAAAAATTTATTCACAAAGGCAGGGAGAAATTTCCAATCTTCATCCTTTTTCTAAATGGCAATCTTTTACTGAGCATTCCTTTATTGAAGTCTCCAATACCTAATGATTAAAAATTAACCCTTATTTTACATATTATTTTTAATTGAATTTAGTTATTTAAATTCATTTCTGATTTTCTGCAAGTTTCAATTAATTTTTAAAGTTAAGTCTACTTAAAATATGTTTGTGAAACATTTATTAATGAAAATTATAACATCGTATTTTACTAGTTTAAAATAGTTGTTTTAGATACTACCACAGCAGTATTGTGTATTAGTAACTAAATTATTGCGTAATGTACTTTATTTGGATTTTCTTTGACTAATCTCTGTGTGTGTGTATGTGTTGGAATGTAGAAATTAATAGTAAAAAAGTGAAATTGTTCTAAAATTTAAACTAATGTTTGAAATGATTTTTTTATTTTCTATTTTTTTATGAATTTGCCCTCCCCCAGTTTTCCCCTCCTTATGTTGCCATATAAATTTTTGTACTGTAAAAGAATGCTCATACATTTTAGAAGCTAAACAATTAAACAGATCTATTTTTGTTTTTTAACTTGTAACATAAAAAAATATTTTTTTTTTTATTAGAAATTTAATGCATACAGTGCAAGGACGCACCCAGGGGGGTGGTCCAGGGGATCTGGACCCTCTCCAAAATTTGGTATATCACCTCATTAGTACATGGGGAACATTTTACTAATCTGTAATTTTTCTGTACAGGGGTCATACACAAATTTAAAAAATGTACCAAAGCATTAACAGAATTATTATAGCAAGGTTTGGGTCCAATATTCTTTATCCAGTTCTGTGATGGAGAAGTCTTGGGGTCTTTTATTGATTAATCCCATTCCCTATGATTTGCCCAGACCTGTGGGAGTTGCCAACTTGAGGGTGAAAACTGGGCACGATTATCTCTTGAAGCATCTTCACAGATTTGGACTGGCCGAGTCTCCAATTAACTCGCTTACTTGCCTGTTTTTGACATGAGTCGTGAACTTTTAAACAGCTATCCTGTTCTTAATGACATTGTAGCTGAAAATACTACAAAAAATTTTAATCATTTTGTGTCATTCTGAGTTGTATTCGGCTACCTGTAATAGACGGTTGGCAATCATGCCTAAGTCTGGCATAGGTTTAAAAACAGGGTTTATACAGACCTGGAAAGTCAGGGAAATGAGTTTTGGTCATGGATTTGGGAAAAAAGTCAGGGAAATTTGAAGAAAGGTCAGGAAAATTCAAGAATATGCTGCAAAATCAAGAAAATACTTCCTGTTTGAACCTAATTGTAGAAACTGTTTTATTTTCATTTTCTTATTTAACCGTATAAATAATTTTAAAATGTGTCCTTTATTACATATCTTGTTCAGTTGAAATATTCTTAATTTTATCCTAAATTATTATCAAACAGGGTTTTTGTTAGAATCCAGTGATGTCAAATAAGACTCTTGTATATATTGATTTTATTATTATTATGATTTTTAAAAAAGGGGCAAAATATATAAAAAGTTATTAATTAAAGGATCTAAAATTAAAAATAGAAATGCAAAATTCAGGAAAGCACGCTATTTAAAAAGTCAGGGAAGAACATGATAGATGTCAGGGAAGCAAAAGCTGTGAAATCCGTAGAAACCCTGAAAAAAGAAAAAGAAAAACCTGTTTGTAAATGAACGGAAGGAATTTTTTCTTAGCAGAGCCTTATTTTGAACTTTTTTTTTTTTTTTTTTCAATTTACATTGCTCACATCTCTAATAGATAAAGAATTAAAGACCGTTTACCACATTTTAGGACATTTTTACTGCATTTTTACCACATTTTTTACTGTATACACACACACATATTACTGCAAAAGCAATATCATACATTAGTTTAGAAAAAAATTGTCTCCCACATAAATTTATGTACAAAATTCACTTTTATACTTGTGTGTCTGTGTGTGTTATTTATTATCAATGAAAATTATTTTAAGTTGTTTTAATTAATCAAATTAATATAGTAGAATAGCTAATTAATAATATTCAGAGAGAGAGATTTAAGTCTCAATTGTAATTTGTACAACATTTCATAGTATATTAACTCCAATTATTTTTGCCACTGTCCTGGCAAAAACACCATTTCGCCTCAAATTGCTGAAACCTACAACAAACCTATGCATTTGACATTTGTTGAACAGTTTGTTTACTGTAGACTGTTCATTTTATCCTGCCTGCTTACTTTATCAAACCTACCCTATTAGTTAGTCCCCATTGAAGATAGGAATAAATGTTCTTTTATGCATGCCACCCAAAAAAAAAAACTTAAATCCATTAAATCAAGCTATTTTTGCCAGTTTTTGGTGTTTTTACCAGTTTTTTCCACTGCCCTAGCAAAAATACCATTCGCCATCAAATTGCCCAATCCTACAACAAATCTGTGCATTTGGCATTTGTTATACGTTAACTGTAGATTGTTCGTTTTATCCTGCCTAATTCTATCATTTCGTAACTCATAGGAGATAGGGATCTAAAATCTGGAAACGATATCCTTAAAATTCTATAAAATATAATAACGCATATAAATCCTTAAAATCAGTTTTGGGACATTTTGAAAATCACCCCCTCTTTTTTTCTCAGCATTCACTAAAGCGAATAACATTTATCTATGAAATTCTCACTTTAAAATGTAAGAAATATGAATTCATTGCTTAAACACGATGTCTTTGTAACTAAAATAATTACAAACTACTGTAATAGCATTTAATAAAATAGAACTGTATTAAAATTTATTTATTTGATTGTCATATGACAAAACGTCATTGCTTTCTGGTGCACCTAATAATTGTGCAGTCTCAAATTCTTTGCATTTTGTAGTGTTCCTCTTCTGCTACATTTCTGCGACCTTCGAATGTCAAAGAAGGGCTTCAGTTGGCTCCCCTATGTATTGGGCAGAATCTAGTGCATCAGACTTGGATGTTGATCATATGTGGTAAGGATAGCAAAGTCTTGTTCATTTTAGATTTCAAACAAAAATGTATGATGTTTGTTTATTGTATGTTGTTGTGGTGTTTCAAGAAGATTTTCTGTTTCATTACCAGGGTGTCTACCGCTCTGGAAAGTCTTGAAAAAGCCGGGAAATTGGAAAATGGGTCCGGAAAGTCTGGGAAATTGGATAATAGGTCCAGAAAATTCACCAAACGACTCAATTTTTTTTGTTTCGTTCTTTTTTTTTTTTTTTTACACTTTGTCTCTAATTGTCAGACTGGAAACCAAAAGCAACTGTAACACATTTTTCGGACTGCGAAAGCTTCTAGCAATGTGTTTGTATAAGTAGGGAAAAATGGGGGCTCATCAAGCATGACGAAGGGTAAAAGACAAATTAGCTTACTTGGTAACTTATGGCTTAGGACCGTATTTCCAAGAACAGTGAGTTAATTCTATCAGAAAGTGCGACTACTTGTGTTTCTCAGTGGATGAAAGCTTAATCCTGTATACTTCTGTTAAAATTGATTTCAAGAAGTTGTACAAAATATGCAAATATAAAGACAAGGGAAGGGGCATTGTGCAATTTCCCAAAGTAAAATGCACTGATCAGAATTTTTTTCCCGGGACCTCCCAAAAGTCAAGAAATTGACTTTCAGAAATTTGGTAGCCACCCTGATTACTAATGATTACCTTTGCTGTTCTATTGAAAACAGTCCACTAAACTTGAATTATTTTTGCCTATGGGTAATAATTTTGTTTCTTTTAAATTATGATTTTGCAAAACTTTCTTCAAAGGAACCTTGAAAACTGAACCTTGAAAACAGAGCTGTTTTTACATTAAGTCAAATTTCTATTTTATTAAATGATTTTTTATGCAGTGTTTTTCCTCCTATTAGTAAATAGTCTTTTTTTTTTTTTTTTCAGGGGGTTTGGGGTGGGGGATAATTCATGATATTGTCTGTCTTTTCAAATCATAAATTTCTCAAATTAGAATTTCTTTGCCAGATCGACAGTCCTCTGTGCCAAGCCATTTTTCATTTTCATGAAATTTTGTAGGTGGTATGTACCATGTTTCTCAACCACAAAACTTTTTTTATTTGCTTTTTAAAATGTTGTTCCTGGGATGTAGCCATTTGTTTACACTAAATGCCGTTTTAGACTTCCATTCCGAAAGTTATGAAAATTTTATTTGAACCAATATAGCAGCCATGTATGACTCTTGTAACTGTTTTGTAAGTTGTTTGTAAGCTGTTTGTAAGCTGTTTGTAAGTCGTTTGTAACTGTTTGTAAGTGTTAACTTATAGTGTATATTGAAATAAATTTTTGTATAGATTAAGTACAAGTTTGAGTTTGTAGAACATGAATCTTCTCTTTTGAAATATCATTTTTCCTAATTTCATGGGTTAAATTATGAATGAAGAACTTACAGTAGCAAGTCCTTTTCTGATCTCCTATCAGGTCTTTGCACAAAAAATTGATCTGTCTTTGATTGTCCTCTTGCAGAAATTCAAATATTTTATGAAATCAGCTTTGTCGCGCTTAAAAAAAGTACTGTGGGGACTGGTGATAAAATTCTAAAAACTACCATAATAAGCCCTTAATATGTGTTTTAAGATGTAAGAAAATTTGAAATGAAAATTCATTTCCCATTTTGCTCATTGACTGTTTCTGAAAATGATTTTTAAAAAATCAACTGTTTTATTGTTTAATTTTTGAGTAATTTCTTACTGTGTGCAGAATGACATTTTTGTAAACTTGACTCTACATTGGTACTTTCAACAGGACTTTTTACTAAATGAAGAAGTCATTTAGTTTTTAAACTAATGCATATCTTAAACATGATGTAAAAGCAGTATAAAATTATAGTTTAGTACAATCTAAATGTATTAGGGCTGAATTTACTAACCGTCGTGTAACATGACAGAATGACATCTTTGTAAGCATAAGCTAATGTGTGCTGAAAACATTTGGGAAAATAGAGACTATTCAGTCTTTAAAGTAATACATATCCATACCGGCCAACTGTACTGGATTTTTCAGGAGATTACTGGATTTTGGTGTTTTCTCCTGGTCTCCTAATTTTACTGTAAAATCTCGTAGTTTTCTGACATTTTGAAGCTTTAATAATCAACACATTTATTTCCTCTGCAGTTCTGAAAGAGTACTGCTAATAGAATGTATTCATTCAGTACAGATCGATATACCATCTTATTTTGGTCCAATAATGAAGATTTATAATTATTTTGATTGCTCATTTGTGAAGGATTCTTAAATTTAAAAAAAAAAACATTGAAGTTTTATTTATTTTATGTTAAAAGAATTTATCTCCCAAGGAAACCTCCCTGAAGCTCACTCACCAAATGTAACAAATTTAATGCATTCATAAGTACACACTAATAGAAATTCGTCGGATGCAGTATGTTTGCTGGATATCTGTTGCATGCCTAGTTAGTTTATCTTCTGTACTAAAACAATTTCACTAAGTATTATTTATTCTTATATCACATACTTGTACTTCTTCAATTTCTTTAAATATTGTAGTCCAGTCAATTTAGACATCCGAGGGTACAAAAATTCACAACCAGCTCAAAGTTGGTAGGATTGTTCATATCACCATCATAAATGAAATCTAAAAAATCCTCATCGATCCGATACCTGGAAAAAAATGTACTCGTAGTCAAAGGTCACAAAAACGGTTTTTTGCGATTTTCTGCAAAACGGTAAATTTTATCATAAAATTAGTTCAGACAAAAATTGTAGATCAGATAATTATCTATAAATAATGTCTAAATACTTTTTTTCCTAAGAGCCACCGTTTTTGAGATATAACGATTCAAAAAGTTAAAACAGTTGTAATCGTCATAATATGCACACCTTTCCATGCCACCTTTGAGGTAGTGTATTTAGCGCTTTTTTTTTTTTATGTGGTTTCCTCTGTAGGCCTATTCCATGGATCTGTTGTGATTCTCTTTAATTTGAGACTATTGAATAATAAAAGATAGATCCTGTAAATAAATTACCTAGTCGATTGCAATCAAAGAAGAGATGCACAGTTAGATGTTAAATATTTCTAAATACAAAGTTTCAACATTCTATAATTAAAAGTCGATGACAAATGGTGAGAATTTGGGCATGGACCAATAGTAACTGACTACAGATGTAATATATTGAAGATGGCCATAGACATTTTTTTTTTCAAATGGCAGGCCTCTGCTTTGTAAGCAGTGGCCACTATTAAGGCTGGAGTTGTTGGTCATTTTATTATGGGGGCACCTAGTAGGTGGAACAACGTTGCCAAGCTATGAAGGGACGGAGATCCATGCCCAGTCGGGTCTTGAACCCGAAACCGAAGTACGGTGCTTTATCCACCATATACAATCTGGTCGGCATGTCCATAGACATTAATGTATTGAAATTCTTTTGAGTGGTCTAGTAAATAAACTCTCCAATAGATTGGAACCAAAAATCGAGATGCAGAACTAGATGTCACAACAGTTGTATATATGAAATTTCAACATTCTATTACTAATAGTTTTTCAGATATGAGAGTTAAATACATACACATGTACACCAAATTGGTATAATTTTTGAGAGAGGCACATGTCCGTGGTTGGATGATTACCTAACTTGGTAGGGCGGTATGGTGCATGAAACAGATGAATGTCTCTAAAACTGTCCTTGACCATAATGTGTTGGAAATCTTTTGAGTGTTCCTGTAGCAGAACGATAAATGATAAAGATGCTATTTTCGATGGAGAAATTCATTTTGTAACTCTTAACAACATATATCACTTGTGAGTCGTTTGAAATAGCCTAATACCTCTAAAATACGCTTTAATGAATTTCTGCCCATAGAGCGTAAAGTATTTAGAATCTTTTGGGCGATTCTTTAGATAAACTATCCAGTCGATCGAAACCAAAAGGGGAGGTGTGCAACTAGATGTTACAACAATCCTAAATATAAAGTTTCAAGATTCTACGACCCATAGTTTTTGAGATATGCAAGTTACATACATATGTACATATGTACGTACAGACGGCATGAAAAAACTGGTCACAATAGACTCGCAGTCAGTCAAAATGGGTTGTATATACATTTATATGAACGTGTATGCTAGCGTACGATGAGATGCATTGCAAAAATTCTGAAAAGTAAATTTAGAGGTAGTCAAAACGGTATTTTTCTCGACTTGACCTCTGACACCGAGTAATTTTATTGCCAGGTATCGGATAGATGAGGACTTTTTAGATTTCATTTATGATGGTGTTTTAAATAATCCTAACCAACTTTGAGCTCGGTGTGAATTTTTGTACCTTCACTCCTATTTTTTGGTCTAATTTGACTGGACTATTGCTGCATATTCGCTTTTGCTATACCTAGCATTTAAAATGAAAATTTCTTTTTCTTATAATTATTATTGATTAACATGTTTATGCATTTTCTTGCAGATTTTGCAACTCTCACTTTGCATTTACAATTGCTTCTGCCCATGAAAAATTTCCTGTTTGACATTGTTTGGTGTTTGGGGTTTTAGAATGATTTAAACATAGATGAGAAATGGACAATAGAAATCACAAGATAGGTTCGTTTTCAAAGTCGCAGTTATTCATTTTAAGTGAAGATGTAAATTACCTTCGGTCATTTCATTCAACGAAGAAAACATTACATCAGCAAGATTTTCTATTTTCTTTAACAAAAATGAACTCTTAAAATTTTATGACATCAACATAGATGAGAAATGGACAATAGAAACCACAAGATAGGTTCATTTTCAAAGTCAAAGTTATTCATTTACAGTGAAGGTGTAAATTACCTTTGGCCATTTCATTCAGCGAAGAGAACATTACATCATCAAGATTTTCTGTTTTCTTTAACAAAAGTGAACTCTTAAAAGTTTATGACATCAACAAAGACACACACAAAAAAAAACTGGATGTCTTGTGGCACTCTTGAAATGCTTTACCATTTACCAAGTATTACTGTGGATGAACTGATTGAGGGAATTAAATATCTGTGCCTTCTACTTACAAAAATAGTTTTGAAAATAATGCTTACACACAAAATTGTGCAAGAATAGTGTCCTACTGAAATTAGTTGGTATTTGTACTGTCGGTATTTCATCAATTGACAATCTTTACCATGGATGTAAAACCTAGCAACAGTGGTACACACCAAGAAATATCCTCTGAGCTTCCTTTTTCGAAATTCGATTCTTGTGTTTATGCTGGTGAGAAAAACTTGAAGTGTACTGTATGTCAGAAAAAATTTCCTTCACAGTTCAAATTAAAGAGGCATCTTCGTACCCACACAGGGGAAAAACCCTATGTGTGTGACATATGTCAGAAGAGATTCTCTTATAAAAGCAGCTTGAATGCACACCGTCATGGACATGTAGAAGAGTATCCTTATGTGTGTGACATATGTAAGGCAGCTTTTTCTGAAACAGGAACATTGGCTACACATCTTCTTACTCATACAGGAGTAAAACCTTACGTGTGTGACATATGTCAGATGGGATTTTCTCAAAAGGGACAGTTGAATGCACATTCTCGTAGTCACACAGGGGAAAAACCTTTTGTGTGTGACACATGTCAGAAGGGATTCTCAAATAAACAACACTTGTATGCTCATCTTCGTACCCACACAGGGGAAAAACCACATGTGTGTGATATATGTAAGAAGGCCTTTTCTGAAAAATCTACATTGCGTAATCATCTTCGTATCCACACAGGGGAGAAAACCTTACATGTGTGACACATGTCAGAAGAGATTCACTTATAAACAAAACTTGAATGCTCATCTTCGTACCCACACAGGGGAGAAACCTTTCGTATGTGACACATGTCAGAAGGGATTCTATTATAAACATCACTTGTATGCTCATCTTCATACCCACACAGGGGAAAAACCGTTCGTGTGTGACATATGTCAGAAGAGATTCTCTTATAAAAGGTACTTGAGTGTACACCGTCATACACATGTAGAAGAGAAACCTTTCGTATGTGACACATGTCAGAAGGGATTCTATAATAAACATGACTTTAACAGACATCTTCGTACCCACACAGGGGAAAAACCTTATGCATGTGACATATGTAAGAAATCTTTTTCTCAGTGTGCAAATCTGAATAGACATCTTCGTGTCCACACAAGGGAAAAATCTTATGCATGTGACATATGTAAGAAATCTTTTTCTGAGAATGGAAAATTGAATAGACATCTTCGTATCCACACAGGAGTAAAACCTTATGTTTGTGACATATGTCAGAAGCGATTTTCTCAGAAAGAAACCTGTAATAAGCATCTTCGTACCCACAAAGCGTAAATACCTTATGTACAGGGACTTATTTCCAAAGATGAAGGCCCAGGGCAAAAACTTTTATCAAGGTTCCACTTACAAACTTATACCCTACAAAGAAAGTTGTTATATTAGCATAAAAATGATTATTGAATCAAAATGCAATAGCTTGATTATAATAATATTATTTATGAAGGATAATAATATTTCAATTATATTATTTAATTTTCAATCGTTAATTTCATTCCCTATTTTTCAAATGACTTGTTCCACACTATTTTTGTATTTGTTTTTCTAATGTTTATACCAGGGAATTTATAGTGGGATAGATCATTACTTCACTCCACGTAGGAAGCTATTTCCTTTTATCCATTCCAATTGAAAATCAGCTGTATGGTTTCCTCATGATCAGCAAATATCACTACATAGTCCTAAATAGATGACTGATGTTTGTGCTGAATAACAGTCTGATACTATACTAGTTAGTTAAAAAGTGTTGATATAATGCTATGAAATAATAACGTAGTAGTTATTATTACTATTACTTTTCATATAGTTTCACTGTCTCATATTTTAAATTAAAATCAAAATTTGCAAATTTTTAAACTGAAAAATAATTTGTGCGCCCCTTTTGGTTGGTGGCCCGTGCACTTGCCCCAATGCCCTGCCTGAAATAAGTCTCGGCTTATGTGTGTTCTTATGTCAGAAGAGCTGAGATTAACCCTGATGCAGTTAAATGGTAGTGCCTTGGTTTTTTGTTTTTACCAATTGCTAGCATAAAAGAAAAAAGAAAAAATATTAGCCCATAACAAATTAATCATTTTTAGAAGATAATTATCTGACAAAGCCATAAATTGATAATTACTTGTGGAAATTAATTGATTTGCATAAATTTCAAATCAGCATTTAAATAGAGCTTGCAAAAAGTACTTAAGAAAAACCTCTAAATTACCAAATTAACTATGTACCCTGTTGCTAATTTATTTTCCAAAATACAGAGCAGAAAATGAATTAATCTTTTGAACTAATCAACAGAATCTTGCGAATTTCATCATCAGAGTGCAACTGTGGATCATGAGCAGCTCTATAAAAACAAATATACTGAAAAAAGGAAGTGTTGCAGTTGTATTCTATGGCTCAAAATTACCCTAAATAACTATAATTTCAACTTAAAATCTCGTTCTTAACTTTTATTTTTGATTTTTAATGAACAAGCTTGTACTTCTTTGATTTCTTTTGATAGCCTTGCAAAACTAGGATATTCATTACGTTGGAACCTGTATTTTGTACAAAAATTTGCTTTTCTCATTATTTTTTATTTACTTCTGTATGCATTTCTTCTGATGTCACAACTCTTCTCTGCATATATGTTTTCTGAATGCAACAAAACGTTTCATGTTCGAGATTGTTGGATGTTTTATAGTGTAGAAGTATCTGACTATTGATCAAAAGTGGACATTTAAAACCAGATGATAAGCTAATTTTGGTAGTTATTGACTTAATTGAAAATACAAAATATCTTCAGGCATTACAAACGAGGTGAGAAAACTTTATATGGAGAATTGGTATTTTCTTTCAGAAAAACTCAACTCTGTAAAATAAATACATCAGCAACAAAAACATTTCGATGCCTATCCAGCCCAAAAATTGCTCAACATTTCCAAAAAAATAATCTGAATGAAGTGATACAGTAAATTAAGTACCTTTACCTTCTATACAACAAAACAATAGTAAAATGATTTTTTACACATACACTTACAAAAGAAAAGTGTGTAACAATATTCTTATACTAAAATTAGTTAATCATCTGTACTAAATCAATTTTATTAATTATTATTTATTCTTTTCCCATGGATGTGAAACCTTGCAACCACCAAAAAGTGTTCTACGAGCTTCCTTTTTTTAAATTCGATTCTTGTGCTTATGTTGGTGATAAAACTTTTGAGTGCAATGTGTGTCAGAAAAACTTTCCTGCACAGTCCAAATTAAAGAGGCATCTTTTTACCCACACAGGAGAAAGATCTTATGTGTGGGACATATGTCAGAAGGAATTCTCTCGTAAGGAAGACTGCAATACACATCTTCGTACCCACACTGGAGAAAAACCTTATGTGTGTGGTATATGTCAGAAAGGATTTTCTCTAAAAGGGAACTTCATTGAACATCTTCATACTCACACAGGAGAAAAACCTTTCAAATGTGACACATGTCAGAAGGGATTCTCTTATAAACAACACTTTTATGCACATCTTCATATCCACCCTAGGGAAAAACTTTATGTGTGTGATATATGCAAGAAGACCTTTTCTCAAAAATCTACATTGCGTAATCATCTTCGATCTTCGTACACACACAGGGCAAAAATCTTATGAATGTGACATATGTCATAAAGTATTCTCTTATGAAAGCAACTTGAATAAACACCTTCGTAAGCATTGTGTTCCTTTCATAACATGCGTAGCTTCTATTTTTTAAAAAAAGAAACATTGATGCAGCATTAATTTTTATTACAAATTGCTTATTATTCAAAATTCATTGATCTCCATTAATTATTAAATACTTCAATAAAATAATGTAATTCTCTTTATTCTTTAAATAGCTGTGTGCCTGTTCTTTGCACAGTAGAAAACAAAAACTTTCCTTACATGTGTAATTCGAATTAATTCCAGTGATGTAGAATCTAATAAACAGCAAAATTATTTGACTCTTGATGTAAAGTTTGCGTCATGAGTACTAACCTGACATCATTGCTATATACTTGCTCAAAAAATTATATCAGTGTCATTCATGATCAAACAAGTGAAAAGCCTAATGATTTGCAGAGAACTCCTGACTTTCAAAATGTCTTATTTCTACGTCATACTGTTTTTTAGGTTCAAGTTGTAGCATTAAATTCAACAGACACTACCTGAAATGGACAACCATTTATTTTAAAATAGCAGCACACCCGCTCTTCATACGGGAAAAAGTGGATATTTTACGAAAATCATATTTGCTTGTGGCAAAAGCAACTTTCATATCACACCATACGAAGAAAGGTGTTATAACGACATAAAAATGATTATTGTATCACAAGATGCAATAGTTTGATAATAGTAATATTATGCAGGAAGGTTAACAGCATTTCAACTATACTATTTAATTTTCAATTGTCAATTTCATTTCATATTTTTCAAGCAATATGATCCACAGTGTTTTGTCTTTATTTTCTTAGTATTTATATCAGAGAATTTATTTATAGTGGGATAGATCATCACTTCGCTCTGTTTAGGAGGATATTGCCTTTTATCTGTTCCAACTGAAAATCAACTATATGGTTTCCTCGTGATCCCCTAATTCACTATATAGACCACGCCTAAATGATAAGTTTGCGCTGAATAATAGCCCAAGATTATACAATTTAGCTTTTAAAAAAATGTATGGATATAATACCAGCACTATGAAATAGTAACAGATTAGTTATTATTACTATTACTTTTCATATAGTTTCACTGTCTTTTATTTTAAATTTAAATAAAAATTTGCACTTTTTTTAACTTTAAAAAATAGTTTTGCTCCCTCCTCCTCTTTGTTGGGGGCCCGAGTATTTACCCTGAATGCCCTGCCGGAAATAAGTCCCTCCTTATGTTTGTTTTTATGTCAGAAGGGCAGATACTTTACTGTTCCTTCTTTTCCTAATTTTTTAAAATTCATACCTTATTTCTTTACTTTTTCTGATTTTTCAATAAAAATTATTATTTCTGAATTTTGTTACAGTGGGAGAAAAAATTCTTCATTATTGTCCCCCTCATTTCCTGCTGTATATTTCCATTGCTACTAAAAGCTATAGAGTTAGTTCTATGGTTGGAAAAAGATCATGATTTAAAAAAGAAATAGAATTGGATTTTTTATATTTAAATCAGACTTCTTTGATTTTTTTTTTAGAAGTCAGCTTTTTATTAGCAAATTACAACTGTAAAAAAATCAGCATGGTCAGCAATTTGTACCCAAAAAAAAAGCAAATGCAGAGCAGCAGACTGTAGAATCAAATGATGTACTGTTCAGGTACTTGACATAAATGTGAAAAATTTGTGAAGTATTTAAAAGAATGATGAAGTAATTTTATTAAAGGGATTTCATAGTTTTTTTTTACTTGTTACATGCTACTTGCTATAGTTAATAAATTTTTGTGCCAAAATTTTCATAGTTATCCACATTTTATAATCTGTATATACAAATTGTCAATATTATATTTTTAGTTACTAAAATTTAAAGAGAAGAATGAGTGAGCATTCATCAAACAGATTGGAAATGAAATTTGAAGGTAATGCAGTTTTAATAAAAGTTTGTTACTTATAACTTTTTGTTTTAATGTTATTACTCCACACACACACACACACAAAAGGGCAAGTAAAATTTACATAAATATTTACTTAGTGTCATAGTATCCAAACTAAGTGAAATGTGTATGAAAAATTTGCTTGCTCTTTTGGATAGCGTGACGCAAAAGATAAATTAAATTATTGAAATAAATTCATTTGAATACATTATATAGACTCAATGAAAGTATGATATATTTGACAGTGTATTTCATAATTAAAAGTTGTACATAAATGCATAAATCTTCTGTAGAAAATAAAACAAAAGTAACTGTAATGGAATTTAAAAACAAATTTATAAAAGTCACAGCAGTACATAAATACCTTATGTACAGGGGTTTATTTACCTAGGGAAAAAACTTTTATGAAGGCTCCTCTTACAAAAACTTTCTTATACCCTACAAAGAAGGATATTATAACAGCATACAAATGATTATTGAATCAAGATGCAAATTGAAATGCAATAGCTCGGTAATAATAATATTATGTAGGAAGGATAATAATATTTCATTTATATTATTTAATTTTCAAGCATTAATTTCATTCTATATTTTTCAAGTGACATGTTTAACACTATTTTTGTATTTATTTTTCTAATGCTTGTACCAGATAATTTATTTCTAGTGGGATAGATCAACACTTCGTTCCACTTAAGAAGTTATTTATCCATTCCAGTTGAAAATCAGCTGTAGGGTTTCCTTGCAATCAGCAAATTAATATGACTACATAGGCCACACCTAAGTGATGTTTGTGCTGAATAATATCCTGAGATATACAAGTTAGCTAAAAAAAGGTGTGGATGTAGTGCTATGAAATAGTAACATAGTAGTTATTATTAATATTACTTTTCATGTAGTTTCACTGTCTAATATTTCAAATTAAAATCAAAAAATTGCAAATTTTTAAACTTAAGAATAATTTGCCCCCCCCCCCCCCCCTCTTGGTTGGGGGCCCGGGTTTTTGCCCCAAATGCCCTGTTGGAAATAAGTCTCTGCTTATGTCTGCGTATGTGTCCGAAGACCTGAGATTATGCTGTTCTGTATTTTTCTTCTTTTTTTAAGACTCATTCCTAGTGTTCTTATTTTTTCTTTCAATTAAAATTATTGCTCAATTCTGTTACAGGGGGCAAAAAAAAATTTTCATTATTGTCTCCTCCAATAAAAAAATAAAGCATTTTTTTTAAATTTAAATCAGACTTCTTTGATTTTTTAAAATTCTGCTTTTCATTAGCAAATTACAGCATGGTCAGAAATGCATACATAAAAGCAAATTCAGGGCAGCAGACTGTGAGTCAAATGATGTTACTGTACATGTACTTGACATTGGAAAATTTGTGAAGTATTCAAAAGATTGACTTCAAAAATGGAGTAATTTTACTAGTAATTACAAATTAAGTTTTTTTTAAATATGCTATTCGACTTAGTTGATTTTTGTACCAAAATTACATAGTTCTCCACACTTTATAATCTGTATGAGTACAAATTTGTAATCTTACATTTTAGTTACTAAATTGTAAAGAGAAAATGAATGAGCATTCATCAAACAGACTGGAAATGAAATTTGAAGGTAATAAATACAGTTTTGATGAAAGTTTGTTACTTATAATCTTTGCTTTAATGTTACACCCCCCTCCCCAATTTTTGTTTTAATGTTAACACACACACACACACAAGGGGGGAAAACCTGAATAAGTGTACATGCGCACGTTAACTGACCGTTTGACTTGACTTTCATGGTAATTAGGGATTGACCGATGCCTCATTTGTTTGTAGGTATCGCAATTGGTACTTTCAATTTATAAAAATATTGGGAAAGTATCTGTTCCCGATGCATTCGGCTGTTTTAACCAATATTTAACTCTTCTAGAAGAAAAACTACGCAGGCATAACAACACACACACACACAATAAATTTTATGGTTATGAAAAGTGTCGCTCTATTTGAAAATTGCCCTGTGGCTGTTCATCTCAAAATGGTCCTTCATTTTTCCCAAACAAGCTTTGTGTTCTTTTTTCAACAAACAAGCGTTGGTAAAATGTAAGCTGATATGAAAAACATTCAGTATAATCTCAGCGGGAAAAAAAAAAAAAAAAAAAAAAAAAAAAACTGTTATCTCTCATTCATATGCCATGGATATCGATTTTATGCTTTATATGTAAAACATGTTTTAATTTTTTATTTTTAAAAAAATGACACTAGACCATTTGATTCAGGCTAGGAATGATATCGATATTAAATTTGGAAGTGGTTGTCTTTGATATCCTTTGACATTTCAGGAGAAGTTTGCAAAAAAATTGATCTAGATAAACACGAACAACCTTTTACTTAAATTACTTTGGCTTAGAGAGATTGGTTACCTGTGCTTATGGCCAGTGTTGTAATGCTAAAAAAATTTTTCCCGGAACATATGACTTCGTGGGAAAAGGAAGGGGGGCATTGGGAGGTGAGAACACAACCTTATAATAACCTTTCATAAAAACACCTCGCCCTTTTGTTTGTCAGTAACCAATATAGGAGGTTATGTTTAATTTTGAAAAGGCTTAATTGACTCAAACAAAATGTACAATAATGAGCAAAATTTTAGTCTAAGCCAATGTGAATATATTTGGATAATCTATTAAAAAATTTGAATTCCGGAACGCCGTTCCGGCTCGCAAAAAAGTACCAGAACGTCGTTCCGGTGCGTTCCAGCCCACTAACCCCCTGCTAATGGCTCAACGCTGTCGGTAGTCAATAATTTTTTTTAATGGGTCTAAACGGTTAAAAAGGCAGAATTTTTCACAAAAAATATTTCATCATTTTGATAACAAAAGGCAACATTTCTCGGGGAAGAAAGGGGGGTTCCATAGTCACCCTCTTTCAGTACAACTTTGTCAGGGGCTATGCTTCAGTTCGAACGGCTACAAGTAAATGCATGAGGCGAGGCAGTAGTTACTTTGTTTGGACCGGACATTGGTTAGTCATGAAACATAGGTGTTCTAATTTTTTTACGCCTGTTAGACATTGATACTTTGTTTTCAGTCAGTTGCGTAGTCTACCAACTTTTTATTTTCCTCTAAAAACTCTTTCCATGCTAAACAAACGCTTTAAAAACTCTTTTTAATGCACTAATGGTGGTATTCACAAAACATTCTACCGGCTGGTTACGGGCCGATCAACATATAACAGGAATATTTAACAAAACATGGTATTCACAAAGCCAAATCAGCTGGTTACATCTCGCTTTTAGCAGACAAATTAATTGTATATACATACAGCCGTTAAAATAAAACACTGGAAAACAACTAATGTAATTCTTGATTTTTGCATTATCACATTAATAAAAATACATCAGAGGCATTATTTACAATGAATATTTAAATTTAATATTATTTTTCACCTGTTCCTATTTTGTTTAAATATGTTGTACACTTCATGTTCTTATTGCTCATAAATTAATCACACGCAAAAAGAAAAAAAAAAAAGTTATTTCAATGTCTGACTACAGAATGATTGAAGTGGGGAAAACTTGCAATTTTGAGTACAGATTTGCAAGGCCTTTTTTTTTCCAAAAATTCCTGGACCTTGAAATGAAAAATCAAGACACAGCCTAGTTCATAACTTCTATTAAAAATTGAGTAATGACTAGCTCATAAATCATTATTTAAGGCCCAGCAAGAACCATTTCAACACAATCACATTAATCATAATAATTGCAAATATATATTCACGTATATATTTGCTCTTTATTGTATAATATTACAAAATATTAGCAGAGCTGCTCTATGATCCATATGTTTGTGACCAAAATAGGGTCACCAGTGGGTTTCAACATCAGAATCATTACAATTGCATTATTAAAACATTGAAATTTTTTGCTTTTTTCTGCATTTGCAATTTTAATTATTGATACTCATTAAAAATAAAAAATCATACCTTCTCCTAATAAAACAAATAAAATATCACCAGAGTAAGCTCTTGAATACGTATTAACAAATTTTTTAAACAATTGTACTGTTTTTGACCGTCAGATACATTTAAAAAATAAAAATGAAAATCCTTCGAATACGTTTAATAACTTTTATCTTTTAAAATCAATATATATTTTAAATTCATGTATACATGAATAAATTGCAAAAAAGTCAGCTGAAATGCCGGAAATAAATAATTGAAGCACTTCTGATTATAAAAATACACATGAAAGCACGTTACACTCCTGCTTGTTTGGAACTGTTTTACTCCGATTATTTTCTGAATCCGCTTAACCCTTTAACGTGCAGTGTTCCCGCTCTGGGAACACCAAACTCTGATGTTTTAACTGTTGCCAGTCACGAAGAATAGATTTGATTTCCATAAAAATAGTGGCGGGTGACATAGCTCCACGAGAATCCTTTACTTTTTAGCGCGTCCTTTCCCGTAAAAAAAATGGTCACGATTATTTTTAACAGCACTGACATCTGCTGAAAAGTGGAAGAATGCGAGAACAGCTGGATAGATTGCCGAATGCTGAAAAAAGGGCAGCCGTTGCCATCGCTCGACTTAACTACCAGCAAGATGGCAGACAATCGAAACGTTCATCGCATGCCACAGATCTAGAGACCTTTTTTTTTGACGACATCTGGGTGTGCCGACACAGCCAGCTGTCGTAGAAAGGGGTCTCTCGATCTGTGGCACGCAATGAACGTTTCGATCGTCCGCCATCTTGCTGGTAGTTAAAGTCGAGCAATGGCAACGGCTGCCCTTTTTTCAGCATTTAGAAAGGGTTGCGCCTCAAAGGATTAAAGAAAGCATGATGTGCTCGAGAAGGGGGTCAAAGGTCAGCAATCAGCTGGTTGAATAGCCAGTGCCCTAAGTCAATAACAGACGAGCTTACATAGTAGCACATATCTTCTCGTGATCACATGTGAATCAGGAAATCAATGGTTTTAAAAAGTTCAGCCTGTAACGGTCAAAGGCTGGTTTCATGATCGACCTGTTACTCGCTGTTTCGTGATTACGGCTGTAAAATTTTCATAGTGTGATTCTCATCCGACAGAAAACAAAATATAGCCTTAGACTCACTTAAAGTCTCATTGCTAATACTAAATAATGTAAACATATCGTAAAAAAAAAAGAAAAAGTATATAAGGTAAATTCGAATAAGAAAAGACTACAATAATTTGGCAGTCTTGTCAAAGAGTATCTTTCCAAAGGGTCGTCAAAAAGCTGGGTATCGAGGGATTCAGTCAGAGCCAGTTCTAGGTATTTTTCTAAGTGATGCAAACTATAAAAATGCCCCCCCCCCACAAACACACATTGCTAAAAAGTGTTTTCAGAGGGCTAAGGGAGGATTTTTTTCTGTGAGACTAGTATAAAAAACTTCATGTCACAAAATAGTACTTTCATGATTTTTTTTCTGAAGAGGTCGGACTGGGAACTTAGAGTTCCAATGTATGGTTATTAAAATATATCAAGTTCAAGACATACTAATATACAGGGTGTGTCACAATTCCCTCCTGGGTTCGGAAGGCTTTTTAAAAAATATACAGTGCACTCCCAGAAATCCGCACAGCTCGGGGGGAGGGTTTGTGTGGATTTCAGGATTTTGCGGATTTCAGGGTATAAATTTAAAACAGTATTTTTACCATAAAAATTTAACTTTCATAAAACTACACTTAAGAGTAAGCAAATTAAATATATGATGACAACAAATGAAATTATTCATTACTATACCAAAATTATTTATTATGTTAAAATTATTTACTTGCAAACATCTTTGTTAGTGTAGTTTGCTCTAACACTTTAGGATGCTCTAATCTGAGTTTTTTTTTTAATATTATACATAACCATAATTTCCTGGTCAGTGATACATTTTTGTTGTTCGAGAAATTTTAAATACCCAATAATAATCATTCATCAAAAAAAAAAAAAAAAAAAATTCAGTTTCTGTTTCAGAATCTTCTATTGTTGGCTTTATCACACTTTGTACAATTTCCTCATCTGTCATTTGAAATTCAACAGGTTCATCGTGATTGAGCATTCAGTCAAGAATGCTCTCTTCTTCATCCATATTCGTTCCCCCACATTTGCTCTGGGCATACAGGAGTAACTCGTTTGCCTTGTCCTTAGCAAAATTATTACTAAATCCGCTCCACTCAGAGTCATCACTTTCTGTGTCAATGAATAAAGAAGATTGCCATAAATTGTGCCAGGCATTTACTAATGTGGCTTTTGAAATGTAATCCCACAAAATCATGGAAAATCGGCAATTCGCTAACATAAAAATAATTCACCATGATGACGAATGACATCATATTCGCTGTTAAATTTCAATCTTTGCAAATTTCACTGTTTATGTTCGCGTACGCATGCGGATTTCTGGTCGGCAGATTTTTGGGAATCGACTGTATAGGTATATATTAGCAATACAGCAAAAAAGTTGACTTTATTGGATAAAGAAATGTTACAAGTTTTGTTTCACAAATGTTCAATATATGAACCTTTCGGGATGCGGCAGATATGAAGTCTAAAGTCAAATTCTTCCCTCCCCACACTCTCTTTAACATGTTACGATCAATCATAGCAAATGCGATTGTTATGACTTTGGTGTAAATCATGTAAATCACGTAGCATAGGGGGCACAAACACACGATCTTTTATGTAACCCCATGAAAAATCACATGGAGTTAGGATCGGAGAATGAAGTGGCCACTGAAGAAGGTGATTGTCGTCATCAGAACCTCAACTAATCCTACGACGAGGAAGTTGATTATTTGTGAAACAAAACTTGTAATGTTTCTTTCTCCAGTAAAGTGAACTTTGTTGCTGTATTGGTAATATTATATTATTTTTTATAAGCCTTCCAAACCCGGGAGGGAATTTTGACACACACTGTATATATATAATTAAAAATTAGTTAAAAGTATTATATAAAAATACAGAAATTACGCACACTACATAGCGCTTATAAAAGCCACTTAATAGAAGCATGTGTTTAATACTTTAGTGAAGTTTTATGTTGTTATAAATGTAATAACAACATAAAATTGGGGCGTTCTTTTATTTTATGTCAAAGTACATATATATATATATATATATGTATACAGGTAGATAGATAAAGGAAGCTCGTTATTTGCGAAACAAAACTTGTAATGTTTCTTTCTCCAGTACAGTCAACTTTGTTACTGTATTGGTAATATTTTTTTATAAGCCTTCCAAACCGGGAGGGAATTGTGACACACCCTGTAAAGTATAAAAACTAAATACCTTTTCAAAATTCAATTCACTCAAATTTCTATTAGCACCCTTTAAAAATTCTATACGACTTAACAACCTTCGGCTTCAAACAAAGGATTTGTCTCAGGATCTAAATTGAATAAAAGTCAATTGATATATCTTCCCTTGGACTTCACTCTTATCGTCACCGGAGCTTTCAGGAATTTCCAGGGACTGTGAGACCTGGTCATTTTTATTTTCCAATTAATGTACCTTTAGAACCGTGTAACTAACTTAATAAATTATGTGATCCTAGATAAGAAAAGTGTCAACACAATATCTAGAGAGAACAGATCTTTCGTGAACTCTGTAGCCAAATAAAATTTTAATAAAATGTGTTCTAAGCCAGGAGTGTTGATCAATTTACATCGACAACTGCAGCCACAAGGATATCAAGTGTGTTGCGGATTACCAGCAAGCAGCAAACGGCCGACTGGCCCGTATATCAACGTAAAAAGGTTGCCACGGCTACTTCAATGAAACTAAGGACAGGGTTCAGAGCGAGTGCCCAGCCGCTCAGCCGTTTCATAGTATATGAAGGATGTTGATGCAAAACTCACACGCTTCACTTTTCGAGCTCTTAGAAAAATGCAAAAAAGTGGTTATTATCTGAACAAACATGATGTATAGACTTTTTTCCTTTATTTTTTTTTCTTTTTTGTCTAATAAATTTGTTGCCATAACAACTGCTTGCATATACAGTAGAACCTCGATTATCCGAAGTAATTGGAACCGAACCTACTTCGAATAATCGAGAATTCATCAATAATCATCTAGTTTAATATGTAGTATCGTCATTGAACTGTTGTTATGATTATTTTAACTGTTAAATAAATTAAAATTATAAATGAAAATAAATTTATTTCTGAAACAAAAACTTACAATGGTTTAAATGGAAGCTTCATGGTGTCAATTGGCCATCCTTGCCCTGCAGCTCTATCCCGAAGTTTTCTTAAAAGCACGATTTCAGAGGAATCACACTGCTCCTGTTGTTCCAACCAAAGAAGGCCTTTTGAGAAACACTCAAAAGCATCATTGCTATGATTTCTCATCTTTTTCTTTTGGAGATTTTCGGACTTCTGCTATTAATTCCTCATCATTGAGCAACTGGAAGCCTGCCGCTTCCACGTCACAATTCAACCAATACGTGATTTCTCTATCCCCACAATTTTCAAAACCTTTCATTGGGCTAAAAAAGGCCTGAAAAACTCAGTAAACACTATCTTTTTACAATGTCTGTAAACATTTTCATCTGCGACAGTTGAAAAAATTCGGCAAAAAGTTTTCGCCAACTTCGTCATTCGATTCTTACGCGTTAGTTCGTTTCGATTGCGGCATGGATTCCCCACGTGTCACTGATCATATAAATACAGTCTTTTTGATATTGACAGTTTTCCAAAAACTCAATTATTGAAAACTGCACCAGATTCGGAATATCCTTCAAAAAGTAATTTTCTGGTGGGAAAAAAAAAAAAAAAAAAAAAAAAAAAAGTGAAGAAGAAAACCGACTTCGATTAACGGAGAGTTTTCGTATAATCGAGGTTTCTACTGTATTTCTAAACTTGTAATAATTCTGGTACAGCTGAAATTTAAATTTAAATATGGAAAAGGTGAGTTTTGTAGGAAACTTTTTATGGGTAATAAAATAGTTTTGAATTGGGGGGGAAAAATCTGAGTTAATTTATTTTAGAGCATAATAAACAACAAAAATTAGCCCCCAGAAAACATTCATTAAAAAGATTTCTTGATTATTCTTTCATTTAGACATCGATAGAAGTAAAGAAAACAATTCCATGACCTTTTCAAACATTCCTGATTGGTTGAATTTGGAGAGAGTGGGTTTTGCTGCAAAACAGTTGCTACACAACGTGAGCTACGTATTCATCAAGATTTTCAGCATTTGTTTTTGAGCCATAATATGTTGATTATGGTCCAAATCACTATCACGGTCCAGTCCCAGGGTCGATCCGACTACATGGTCAAACAAACAAGAGAGTTGTCTAGGGCGTCGAACCGAGGGAGGCAGCAAACTTCTTTTTAGTCTTTTCTGCAGGTGAAGAAATTGCTCCTGCTGCCTGGCTCATCCTTCAGTTACCATCTCTCACTCTCGAGTCGCGAACCGGAGATGTGGAAAACGGCACATTTACTTTTTTGCATTTCAATTTTTACAAGTCGGCGCCAGTGAAAGATAGTCATAAACTCCAAACTTTTTACACAACATTAAAAGCTAGCACAATATTAAGCAAAATTTTGTGTTATGTTCATAAATTTATTTTGATTGTAATTTACTGCACATTGATGGATCTGCGGGTATCTGGTTTTCTTTAGACGTCATAATAAATTATTGGAGTAGTTTATTATTATTTTTTTTTTCGGAAAATGCACATTTTTATTTCCCCTACCGCCCATGGACCTTACTATGCGCCAGGAACGTAGCCAGGGTGTGGTCTACAGTTCCTGGGACTCTTCTCAATCTGGATTTTTGTGCCCGCTTGTAGGAAATTAGACTATCTTTTTCCCCTTTTGGGTATCACCCAAATTTTTTAGGGTAATTTTCTTAAACGTACACTACTCAGAGTCAGCTATAGTTCGATCTAACAGGATAAACCTCCGAGAGCACAGCTCACCTTCTCGGTTTTAAGTATTTTTTGCTCTAGAATATTCCGCAATCTAGCGAAGCCCCAGATCAGGGGACTATAATTTGACTCGTTTCAAAAAGTCCTACCACTTCCCGATTTCAAAAAAATCCCTTTTTTTTTTTTAATCTATGGGCCATTAATAACGATTACCACACCAAATTTTTAGGGCCAGTCAATTCCAGATTGAGAAGTTTTAACTAAGACAGTGACGTAACGAGAGATGTACCAGGAATAGGGTGACGGCATTACCCTCTAGCAGCTTGTCTAGATGACAACCATTGTCTAATTAGCTGCACCACATCAAGGTTAGTGGTTTAATTAAGGAGGGGGGGGGGGTTGCCTCGGCGGTATGTCTTGGGGTCTTTCAGAAGATTTTGTTAGGCTAAGGATTAGCCCAGGGCACCAAATTTGTTCGGACCAGCGCAGCACAATCCGATTCGCTTTAAAAAGCGAACACAATGATACGAATAAATCAGTACCTGAAAAAGTGGATAATGGGATTTTTACATCTAAACCATTCATATTTACTATACAGTAAGGTATTTTGGCAACCCCTTACAGATGGCGCCCGATGCCGTCGCACCGTTCGCTCCACCCAAGGATCGGCTCTGGATTCACCACAGATCTGAAAGAATATTTCCTGACAGTTTGACACCGATTGTATACTGCCCCTAATAAAATAAATAGCCAAATCTGAAAGCTACTCTTAATTTGACTAACTTTTCTAATTGAATGTATGTTTCTATTACGGTTTAAAAGATAATCGCTGTAAAATCTATTTTGAAACACCCGGTAGATTACAACACTTTACCCCAATTTTTGTGTGTTTATGGATTAAGGCTGATTGACTGCACTAGGGTCCTAGGATTATAGAGGGAATGCCTTCCGTGGTGGGACTTTCTAAGGAACCTAGCCCGTATTTACTCCCCAAATTTTGCCCGCTCTTTTCGAATAATTTAACATGAAAATTAACGATCTCCCCTTTCTTATTTCAATTATAGTAATACAATTAAGAAACTTCCAGAAAACGAAAGGATTATTGTATATTATTGAATATTATGATAACTATCACCATATAAATTTATGAATGAGGAAAAAATTTAAGTTGCTGCTCTGCGATCCCCCTGATCTGGGGCTTCGCTAGATTGCGGAATATTCTAGAGCAAAAAATACTTAAAACCGAGAAGGTGAGCTGTGCTCTTGGAGGTTTATCCTGTTAGATCGAACTACAGCTGACTCTGAGTAGTGTACGTTTAAGAAAATTACCCTAAAAAAATTGGGTGATTCCCAAAAGGGGAAAAAAAGTCGAATTTCCTACAAGCGGGCACAAAAATCCAGATTTGAGAAGAGTCCCAGGAACTGTAGACCACACCCTGGCTACGTTCCTGGCGTATAGTAAGGTCCATGGGCGGTAGGGGAAATAAAAATGTACAATTTAAAAGCAAAGTGACGGATAGTTAAAATCATTTAAAAACAGGTAAAAACACATTAAAATCCCTATGTAGCACTATCGGTGGCAGCCACTACCTTCTTCAGCACAGGTCTTGGTTCTAAATGGCCAGCTCTCTTCCTCAGCAGGGCGTTCCACCCAGGATCGATCTGCGCATGCGTCATATCATTCACAGCGCCATCTGTGGTTATAATCTGTAGGGCTTCCATATTTAGGGCATAATGACTGTTTTTGTAATTGGCGAGTTTTTGGCTATTGTTAAAGTTGATTTCTATGGGGTGTTCCTGGGCTATTTTTGCGAGGGCAGTAGTGGTTTTATTGAATTTAATGTCAGTTTGATGTTCCTTTTTTCGGTCTTTGATTTTTCGTTTTGTCATGCCAATATAGCAGCCCTGTTTATTGGTACTATTGTCTGTAAAGCTTAGTTTATAAATACCGGCGGTTTCATCAGGATTGATATTATCTTTATCACTGCGAATGCATTTGAAAATATTTTGATTGGGTTTTATGGAGATTTTGATATTTTTCTTTGCGGCTTCATTTGTGATTTTTAGGGCGGCTCCCCTGCAGTAGGGAATGGCATTGGTAAATTTTAGTTTCGGATTTTGATAGTTATTAATTTGTTCCAGTTTTTTTATTCTCTTTTTAGAAAGGTTTTTTACTATTGAATTTGGGTACCTGCGTTTTTACATTGTGTTTTGATAAACTGGAGTTCTTCATTGAGGAGTGTTTCGTTTGAGCATACTGTAATTGCGCGATTGACAGGTGGTGGAAGAAGGTGGTGGCTGCCACCGATAGTGCTACATACGGATTTTAATGTGTTTTTACCTGTTTTTAAATAAAAATGTACATTTTCCGAAAAAAAAATAAATAAGAATGAATATAATTGCCTTGTGAATTCAAATAAACTACTCCAATAATTTATTATGACGTCTAAAGAAAACCAGATACCCGCAGATCCATCAATGTGCAGTAAATTACAATCAAAATAAATTTATGAACATAACACAAAATTTTGCTTAATATTGTGCTAGCTTTTAATGTTGTGTAAAAAGTTTGGAGTTTATGACTATCTTTCACTGGCGCCGACTTGTAAAAATTATTAGGGGGGGGGGCACAAAATCCTTCTCTCCATCAGTAGAATAAAGAGATTCAGAAATTTTGGAATGGAAATTTCAAAATGGGCTGTTTTAACATAACACTTGCATAAAATAAAAAAAATTCCATTTAATAAAATTTTCAATAATTTTTTTTAAATTAAGTGTTTGAACTCAGAATCTCGAATCAGTCTTCAGTGCACATATCAACAAAGCAAATCTCCCTTCTGAAAGAACAGGTGAAGTTTAATTAAGTTAATAATAGCATAACGAATAAAATCTTTTTCAAAATGTATTTAATGATAATTTCATAGGAGAGAAGAAAATGCATGCAGTCAAATGTGAAAAACTATTCTGCAAAAAATTACTCCAGTTAATATTTCAAAATACCCTAACAAAGACGTACAAATGAGAAAAATTCCAAAATTTGGATTATTATTTTATTTACTTGCACATTCATCAGAGATAATTTTTACTAATATGAAGTATTATTTTTTATTTTATTACATGATGAAATACCCATAAAGGGAATGGACTTTAATTGAATGTCGCACTACTTTAAGAGAGAAAAACTGATCACATTTAAAATTATAAAAAATTCTTTGATATTTCTTTGACAACTTTTTACAGATTACATTTAAAATTATAAAAAAAAGATATAAGCAACGAAGTAATAAATATCTCCTTTTCCTGTATTAAAAGAAACCAAACAGATAAACAAACCGTCATACAAAGTCCTCTCTTCTAAACATAAGATATACTAAACGGATTTCAGTTGCACTTCCTTTAAAACTTCTTAATTCTAATGGTCTGGGCTAAAAAATTTAAACCTTTTTTTTGTGTGTGTGTGAGGGGAGGGAGACCTCCCCTCACAATTAGAAAAAAAGGAGAAAGCATTCTCCTCGAAAGAAAGCATTTCTTGGAAGAGTTTTCTTTTAATAATAAATTTAAAATATAAAAATTACTAATTACTCTTTTTGTCTGATGTTGGAAAGAAAGCACAAAAATACATGACATTTGTGATTTGAATGCCAGATCGCGCGTTCGATTTTCAAAGTTCCCCCGAAGACCACCGTGTACTGGTGGTAATGTGTGCATCTTAAATTCGTGGTTCCAAAAGTCTGCCCAGTTATTAACAGTTTTCAAGGGCACAAAAGTTTATAAATCTGTTAAACTTCTGATGAGAATAAACAAATACAGATACATACAGTGTACCTGCTAAAGTCCGCTATTTCTGGACGGCGAGAGCTATAGTCATAAAAGTAAGGTCTAAGCATAGTAAAGTTGCCGTGCGCTACGCAATTTAAACCGGTTACAGCGCCACTTGTTGAATAAATTCGGAATTAATGTTTTTATCTCAAAAAAGATCCGAGTACGAGAAATAAAAAGTATCTACAAAGTTGTTCATCATCTATTTAGTGAGAAAAGATACCTTAATATTAATTTGCACATGGTTCTCATTAGCTCGCAGAATAATGCTACGCATAAAACACACATTTGTTTGGTCGAATGTTTCAAAACTGCATTTACCCGACATTAAGCTCATTTATTCTTGATTCTATAAGTGTTTTCTGTCAGCAACAGTACCCATCTAGATGCTGGTCTGCCGCTGGAAGATGTTCAATATGGATGGCGACACACTGGCAAAAGCATCAGTAATTTTATCATTTAGATTTTACCCCTTCAATATTAATGTGGTCAAAATCTTGTGTAAAGCGGCATGGTTATTCATGCATTTGTGGTCATAATGTGTATAATGCATATTGTGGTATTCATGCATGTGGTCATAAACTGTATAAGAGCAATAACTCTTATACAGTTAAGTGCATTATTTAGTCCTAATCCTGCGCACATTACTTTTCCTGCAAAACTAATCCTATTAGCCTAAACCACAAAAAATTCTGAAAAGCCAGTTTCCAGCATCAGGTCCAAGGTAGGGGCTAGGGGCTTCATCCATCTTCCCCCCCCCCCCCCCAGAAAAAAAAATTGCAACATTTTACTTTTTTGTACATTTTCCTAACATCAAATGAGCTACAATTAGCCCTTCCCAAAGCAAATTATATTCGTATAATGTTACATTTTAGTTTATTGAACATATTGTTTAAATCAAAGGAATTTTATCTTAGAAATTAGCCATGCATGTGTCGCTGCCATTTTCTACCTACCGAAATCTCTTCATCAGCAGAAAAAATATACTCCTAAATATAGACAGCTTACGAAAGCATGATTTCTCGCTAACTGTTAATGACCGCACCTCTGCAGAGATCAATTCCGACCCACAACCTCCTTTAGGTCTTAATAACCAGGTCCTGATTATTGCATGGGCACTTAGGGCACGTGCCCTGGGCGCACATATACAAATAGGCACAAAATTGAGTTTAAAGCTGTGTACAAGGGCACAAAAATTGAGCCAGCTATATACAGGGGTTTAAAATTTGAAAAGTGCCCTGGGCACAAAAATGTCATAGTCAGGCTTACAACCAACCCTCCTATTATTAGTCCCGTATTTTCCGCGCTCTTCCGGCATTCCAATGAAGTCAGTTCACTTATCACCCATCCCCCGGTCAGCAAAAGAAACAAAAAATTAAAAAGATGCTGACACTCAGTCTTAATATGGGGAGGGTAATCTCATTAACTTGATTCCTCGAAAAAATCGCTAGACGTGGAACAGCTAGTTAGAACTTTACAATATGATCTTTTGCAATATTTTTTTCAACTTTTCACATTAATGAATTTTTTGATGTAACTAGTTCATTCTTACCTCTTTTAGGAAAAACTTTACAATTTTTCTAGGGTGGGCTAATTGTGCTCCTAGGGTGGGATTAGCCCACCCTAGCCCCCACTCTGTTACGCTAATGAGCAGGGCCCGATTAACCTTTGTAGTGAGGGGAAGCTCAGTCTCATTTCGGGCCTCCCATTGCCTTTTTGTTTTCATAAAAATATTTTATTCATAAAAAAGAAATTTCATCGATTTAATTAGTTCTAATGATTTCCTTTGATAAAAGCATTTTATTCATTAATTTGAAATTTTCCTTTGATAAAAATATTTTATTCATTCATCTTCATAATAGTTTAGTTTATTGTAACGAGATTTTATGGTACTTTTGAATTACTTTAAACATTAACAAATAGCTAAAAACTTTACCTTACTGGAACATTAAATTTTATTAATTGAGTCCTATTTTTCACTAGACATGGCTTTTTCCACGAATTCTTTGTTTGTTTTGATGACATCATAAACATCACAACACAGAAGTTGAGAATTAATTTTGACATTAAAAGATGTTGAACATTACATATTAAAAGTCTACCCCTTTCTGCCGGCCAAATATTCCCCATAATAGAAAAAAAACTCTCAACTGCAGCAGATGTCCCCGGCAAAGACATCGCAAACAACTACTTAGAAATTTCGCAACATGAAGTATCAAGACTTCTGAAAAGCACCACTTTCCTTCATTGAAAATATTAACAATAATTTAAAAGATCATTTAATAACAAAGTTTTGAATTTTTATCGCAGCTTTTCAGTCATTTTCGGGCCCCCCTTCAAATTCTGAGGGGAAGCTCAAGCTTCCCGAGCCTTTTCAGTAATCAGGCCCTGCTAATGAGCACAGCGCTAAAAGGGACTGTCGCCAAATAAATCACCAGAATGTAAAAATGAAAAGAAGCCTTTGGCATTATATGTGTATACTAAAATTTAAATGTGACACGCTACAGGGGGGATCAGTAGAGATAAAATGTAACCTAGGCAAAATTATAAAAACCCCGTGGGAAGGAAGAAAATTAAATGAATTCTCAGACTAAAGGCACCAACAAACTGTATTGCAAATGCTAAAACCAAAGTAATTTAAGAAACAGTTAAATAGCATTATGTATAGATGGGAGATTTAAAAAGGGCAAAGCGTATTAAATTTAGAATAGATCAAGGGAAATCAGTAGTAATTATAAATGCATGAATAACTGTATGAAAATTAATTATGAATATGTGATTAACTGCATCACAGCTAGTGCCGAACCAATCAATTATAAAACGCTTTTGCCTTTTGAAAAGGCCGGAAGTTTTTCTCACCTCATTGATTACGGGCTATTGTGCTGATATAGGGGCGACGGGTTGGTCGTTCGTTAATTGTAGGGACGGGCCAGAGACTGCTTGCGAGAAAATTAGTAGTGGATCGACCATACATCCCAAAGGCGGATCCAGAAACTTTTTTCGGAGGGGGCGCAAATCGTGAATACTCGTTTTATCTAGTATAAATCCCACTTAATATTGGTAAAAACCCATTTATCTAGTGTAAATATATTTTTCTCGGAGGGGGCGCGCGCCCCTTGCGCTCTCCACCTGGATCCGCCTTTGATATATCCTTTTTCAATAAGATGTTTTCACTGCATGCACCCCAATAAAAAGATCAAAGTAGAAAATTTACGATGCTTCAAGAACTTGCTGTTTGCAATTTTCTCTTCGGGCAATACAAGTTTTCTTATTATCTTAAAAGAAATAATTGCTTTTCTAATACTAAAGAGCATAAAATATCAGGTTGTAAGGAAAGTTTTCCGCCAAATCTGCTGGAAAAACTAACTTCTACTCCTTAGATAACTGTCGAGTGGTTAATTACTGATCTTCTTCCACAAGTTCTCGCAGACTGTCCTCATCAGCATCAATAGACCAGCCAGAGCTCTCTGCTTCTTGAATCTCGAAGTCCTTGTTTTTGAACTTTCGGTACCAAACCTGTACAATGTCACATGAAACAACAACAGTACTTAAAGCTGCACACATAATTCGTTGATATTCTGTAGTTGACTTTTTGCAACAAAACTGGAAGTAAATGATGGTTCTAATCCGTGAAAGTCCTTTGAAACACCTTGTACTTAATGATAACTATATTTTTTTTACAAATTTCACAACATAGTGTTATAAACTAAGTCACTTTCTTTCAAATGCCAAAAACTGATTGACAAAATATGAGCAAATACGCCTACGCGAACTGTGTACTGACGATGTTTGCGGTGGCGGGAAACTTTCGTTACAAACTAATATGTTGCTTTTACGTACAAGAACAAAAAATAAAAATTTACATCTCTTTATTTTTTTCAAACAATGTTCCTCCATGTCTGTGTTCTTTGGGCTGGGGGGGGGGCTCAGATTTTTTCAGAGGGGTCTGAGCCGTCCATAGCGCCCCCAGTTCTACGGCCCTTCTGCAGAAGAGTCTGCATCTAACAATAGAACAAAAGTGAAAGTTTTTGCTGTACTGATTAACAAAAAGAAAAAGAAAATTACATGAGATCGACCCTTCTAAAAAAAGTGTAGCTTTTTTCCCTTCCATCAGTTGTGCCACAGTGTGTTATTTGAAGAGTTCTTGTGTGGGAAAACACCTGCTTTTACTTCCTTTGTGCCTATCTATCTGGTGGTCATTTGTTTGTGCTTTGTGCTCTTGATAAAGCAGGTCGACATCCGTGCCTACGGCATTAGGGGCGCACAACATTATTCCTAAATCCCTTTTGTGAAAAAAAAAGGGGGGCGGGGGAGACAGTAGAAACTAGCGATACATTCTCTATTTTTAGGATTCTTAGTTTAACCGATTTGGAGGAAGAAATATGATTTGGCAGTAAAAAGTTTGGAGTTAAATTTTTGAAAGGGCTCAGCCCCCTGAATAAAAATATTGCGGGGGGTCGCTGAAGCCCCATGAAGTCGACGCCTATGCTATCTTTAGATGGTAAGTATCATGAGAGTAAACAACTTAATTTGAAAAAAAACAAAAAAAAATCTGATTTATTTTTTCGATTCTTCGACATATTTGTTTGAAATTTCGAACACTGTAATCAGTGTAAAATGTCTTTTTTTTTTTTTTTTTTCCATATGCAAAATTACGGAATTGCGACGCATACCTTGATGACACGACTGTAATGCTACCCTCTATGTTTTAGCTTGTACACTAATGACTTCGCTGTCCGAAACGAAATGGCAGGCAGGGAACCTAATGCAAAAATCATCTCTCGTTATTGTACCTATTAGCTCAAACGCGCATGATTTTTAAGAAAAATAATTTTCCCCTTTCATTAAAAAAGAAACAGGCTTTAAACCAAATAGGTAGGCCGTTCCTGAAGGTAGTATCCTATCGTATTCATTAAAAAAGAAAGAAATCTTCTGATAAAAGATTTTTTGAAGCTGTCCTTTCTCTCCTGTGACGATTTCGATTTATTAAAAAAACTGCTCAAATGAAACTCGTTTTATAAATTTTTGAAGGTTGGAAAATTCCGATTAACTAAATAACGGGCTCCACATTCTATCCATTGATAATGCTTTCTTCCGGCAATATGCGTCGTCAACTGGTTTTTAAAGGCAAATTCAACGTTTACACGGAAGCGATCTCGTACCGCAGTGAATCTTTAAAATATTTGAAAATAAAACTTTCACGCACTCAAAAATAGACATATCTATAGCATAAATGGCTCAATTTATCGAATTTTCTAATCCCTATGTGCAGAGCGGGTACTGCCAGCCAGCACAAGGGAATCCTTATCTGGAAATACTTTTTATACGCCATGAGAACAGGAATTTCTTCCACGTATTTTTGAGTTCTATGCAAGTTCGTTTGTTCTTAACCTAGTAGTATCGACAGAATTCTCAGATTTCGATTTCCTTGAAGTACTCTGTCACCCATGAGATGAAACAAACACGATGTCCGAAGGGGGAAGGATTTCCTTTCTCCTTTCGAGGCTTTGCTCCTCGACGATTTTTCTTTAGCACCATCAAGGGCGGACCCAGAAACTTTTTTCGGAGGGGGCGCAAATCGTAAATACTCATTTTGTATAGTGTAAAGAACACTCAATATTGGTGAAAGCCCCATTTATCTAGTGTAAATATACTTTTCTCGGAGGGGGCGCGCGCCCCCTGCGCCCTCCCCCTGGATCCGCCTTTGAGCACCATAGACCTCCACACTGAGTCCAATGTAAAATACCTTCAACCATGGAAAAGTGTACCCTCATTTGGGTAAATACCCACAGTCTGGCAATTCTGATAATTTTTAACCTGCATGTTTTGAATCAATCATGCTTCCATCTAGATAAGATTCATTCTGATTCATTCATCCCGTTCACTGCATTGACACCGTTGCCATCTACTTGAAATATTTCTGAAAAATCCTTAACAAACTACAACTCATAGAAAATCAAATAAAGACTTTTCTTTCTGAGAAGATTTTTTTTTCTTTTGCTGTGATTAAATCATTTGATGGATGTAAGAGAAAATACTATTCTTTTGAATATTTGCCTTTTTTTCGTTTGGCAACTGGCAACAAACTTAATGTGTTTTGTTTGTGTGCAAAGCTGTTGTTCCTGTTTCTGTGACAAGAATTGATGGAAGTGAGTGACCGTTCTATGCAGTATATAAGTATGATTTTAGTCGTCATTTATAAAAAAAGTTCTTGGAATTCTCTATCTACTCGAGTTTATAGAAATTTAATTGCTAAATTGCCCTACACAATCAAACTTTGTCTCACCTTGTACTCCTTGCCATCTTTTCTGGAAATTTATTTATTTTAGAAATTAGATTTTGCGAGGTATTTATTTAGGGATACACACTGAATATTTGGTTGGTTTTCGGTATACTGCCTATTCAACAAACCGAATATTCAGTTCAGCCGACTACTTTAATATTCGGTAACCGAATAATAAGCAAATATCAATGTAAAAAAAAGTTATAGTATAGAACTATAGTTCAAAATTAATTCAAATTGTTACTTACTAATATCACATTGAAAGGAATTTTTGAGTAAAATTGACTAAAATGGTGCGTGCCCCATGTAAACACAGCGACTGTCGCCAACCATTTTGCACGATCAGCAAAGCAAAGAATTTTAGCACATAATTTCCAATAACAAAAACATTAAAACAAGTTACACCGTCCATATTTAACCTAAAAGACGTCTGCAAATCCAGTGACAGATAATTTAAAATGAGCAAACAGTAGACTGTTTTTAACTCAAAAAAAAAACAAAAACAAAAAAAAAAAAAACATTGGTGGATTAAACAACCTAATTGTACACCTCATATAAAGTCAGCATGATTAGAATAGCACCAACAAAAACATTGAATATCAAAATTCTTTGCTCAGCAGTGTTTGATAAATTGAAAATAGTAAAATTACTTTTTAATTTGGTGTTAATGGTAATGAAATGTTTGCAAAAGTTATTTTACCATCAAATAAGATCGAAAGTCTACAGGAAAATAGAACTGAGTCAGTGCTGGATTTAAAGGTGTGGAAGCTCTGGGGCAACAAATAAATGGCATCCCCTAATAATTTTTCAAACAAAAGGAATTTTTTTTTTTTTTTTTTGACTACCTGTGTGGTGAAGTGAGTTTGATGTTAACACTGACTAGTGGTCCAGGGCTCGATTTCCATCAGAAGTAGATTTTATTTACTCATAAAATAATTTCTATCTTTTGGCTTGTGTTCGACTCTTAATATAAGCTTGATATTGCTAACAACGTATCACATTCAGTTCCAGTAATGTAACCAGTTGTTTTGTATTTGAAACCTTTGGGGATAAAAATCATGACATTACTTTTTTAATTATTCGGTGTTTGTAGGAAATTTTGATTAACAATGTCTATTGTGTGGACCCCGGGCTTACAGCCCTGTTTGTCCTCCCCTAAATCCATTCCTGTGTGTCACTGTTTTTTCTGTACCTCCACAAGCCATAAGTTTATATACATTGGGGCCAGGATTTGAGCTGAGTTCAAAAGTTCTTTAGCATAAAAGCTAAAATCAGAAAAAAAAGCTTTAGCAAAATGCTAAAATACCTGTAAATGCAAGTTCACATAGCATTTTCGATGCCTTAATAGTGTTTCATTTACATTTGTATATTAAATATAGGCGTGACACCTTTCAAGAATTTAGATATCATGCCGACATTTTCATGCTAAAATACCAATAGGTCTGTAAATACAAGCTCACATAGCATTTCCGATGACTTAATAGTGTTTCATTTACATTTGTAAATTAAATATCAAAATGTAGGAGTGATATCTTTCCTACGGTAAGATAAATTTAATTACTAAGTAATACACAGCAGTAAAAAAACATTTTTAAAAATTGAAATGAAAATTAATAATTGTACTTATCATTAAGAGAAAAGTTTAATTATAAGACAGTACAAGCCCAACATAACACATACTGAATGAATACTGAATATTGTTGAAATTTATAGTAAATTAAATGTCTTAGTTGTAATTTATATTCTTTTACAAGAAATATTATTTACTATATAAAACTGCATTATATGAAGCTTATACCATACTTTATCAGTTTTCCTATAGAAAAATTTCAAGAATAAAGAAAATAACGAATAAAATATGTTTTTATTATTATTCAAAACAAAGGCTTTAGAAAAATAACGAAACTGTCCTGTTTCATTTTTGCATTTTTGTATAGTCTTTTCCAATTTTGCGAAAAATGCGACCATAGCGGAAACCCTGAGTGGGGCACTGTCCCACTGTACCCCTAACAAAATCTATTTAAATACAAACTCAAAAGTTGCACAAAATTGAACGATAAAATAAAGATTATTGCATGCAAACAATTAAAAAAGTTTGTTTAAATTGAAGGAAAGATATTGATTGTTGGATAATAATTTACTGCTCAAATCCACAAAAGTAAGACTTGTATGATTTTTCCCAACAGTGATGGTAGAAACAAAAATTCCAGCTACTTCTTTACAAAATAAATTGTAACAGTGACTAGTTTTCACAGTGTTGCAATAGTGGTTATCTAAATTATGGAATTTTTTCTCTAATTTTCGAGCTTTTGAATCGGGGGAAAATATCTATCATCCTACTGTGCCCCCCTCCTTCTTCCTTACTGACTTTACAAATTTTAAAGTGGAAATTTCAGAAATAAAACTTTGCAAATATGTTAATCAAATGCTGTAACAATAATGATGTTATGCCAGGGGCGTAGCCAGAATTTTTTCATGGGGGGGGGGTTACGACTACTGCAACTCACATATATGCATACACGTGTGTGATAAAGGAGTGAAGAATATACATTTTGTATGGCAAAAAAACTCCTCATGGGGGGGGGTGACCCCCTAACCCCCCCCCCTTGGCTACGCCCCTGTATTATGCACAACCTCTTTCAGCTTATAGACCATCAATTAGTCTTAAAGACTAATTGATGGATGTTATGACACAATTCCAAATATGCATTTATATAAGTTTCTTTGCAACTTAAAGTTCTTGTAAATATGATGACACACATAGGAAATGCAACAGGGTGATTCTACAGTATTTAAAGCATTTGTTATGTCCACAACAAGTTCAATTAATCATAACTAAACAAAAAATTGAGTAATGAAATGGGTTTTTTTTAATAGTATGGTACATTCTTTACTAAAAGAAAGAAAGAAATAATGTAAATTTAACTGATTTTTTTTGTGCAGTTATGACCAATCAAACATTATGAACTAAAATGCTCATAACACTGTGGAAGCATTCAATTATGAAATAAAAGTTTTTGAAAATATGATAGCACATACTGATAAAAGTCCATTATTAAATCATAACTGAACATTTTCTAGTGTCATGTTCATGGAACTAAAATTGAAATACTTAAATTTTCACAATGAATTCCTTTCCATAAAAACTGAATTGATGGATTCCGATTTGTGTGTTTCAACGTGCAACTGGGTTGGGGGTAAATGGAACAGAAGTCATGAGCCAGTAATGGCCTGCCAGCCAGTGTTTAAGCATTCCTGATTTAAATCGTGATTTAAATCATTGACATCCTGATATATAGCATAATAATTTCTGATATTTCTTTTCATCTGTGTGTTATTAAATAATATTAATTAGTAATTCACAAAACTGTAATAGGAAATTTGTCTTACACTCAAATACTTTTTTTTTTTTTTTTTTTTTTTTTTTTTTGCTGATAAAGCAAAGAAGTCCAGGTCCTAAAGCGTTAAAGTCTAATTCCATCAACTCTTTGCAGATGCTTTTGCCACTAATTTCACACACCGTTCAGCAATGAGTGTGACATGGAAAGTAAACTAGTTTAGGTTTTCTGTAGGTTTGTAGTCTTAGTTTGGGTCTTGTTTATAGAAATAATATAACGTAGGATTGTGAAGAAGTAATAGTGACTGATAGTACTATCTATTACTTAACAGATTTTTTACATTGAAAATTGACTCTCTATAACTAGTTTTCATTATACAACTCACAGAAAGATCTGTGAGTTTTGTGGTTGTTTGTTACTCAGAATACACAGCTGGATATTCTAAGTGTGAAAAATACTAATTTCGACTAATTGTTTAATCCATCAACGACATTTTTGGTATCTGGAGGTAATATCTAAATCTAGAAATAGTATCCATTTGTGCTTAGCTACATCCCTGAGCAAAAGGTTAGAGTTTATTTTAAGCCAGTTGGATAAATAAACTCTTATGACAAATTCAGAGATTTGCTTCACCTTCAACACATTGAAGAACTAATATACAGTATGGAACCTCTTATCCGGAAACATGTTATCCAGAATCATTTTTCAATCAATTAAATTCCTATTTCTTTCCAAAAGAAAAGCAAAAAATCAGTTTTTCTTTTTTCTAATGTTTTTGTTTTTTTTATTTTGAGTTCTTCAGCTAGAATTTATAAAATAAGCAATCTGGTAAGGTATTTTATTTATTTTTTTAGTGTGTGACTAAGTTTTCAAGAAGTTATCATATATTTACTACTTACTCTCTAAATGATTATTATTTATCTTTATCATATTAGAGTATTTTTATATTATTTTTCTAGTATATTAACAATTAAGGTTACTCTCTATTTTTGATTAGAATTAAACATTTATGCTACCAATCAAATCAGTAGATGTCATGTTAATCCCCAACCAGTTATCCAGAATACACCCGGTCCCAACCATTCCGGATAACAGGTTCTATACGGTATAGGGTTAGAACTCTGTTTCCCATGGATCAACCAGTATGAATGCATTAATGGTATAACATTACTCTATGCAGATCACCAAAATAATCACTCAGTCGAACCTCTTGATGTATTAATATGTAGTTTTTATCTTTGCTTAAATAATGCTTATCAGTAGTTACTAACTTGCCTTCAGTAACTTCGAAAATGTTCCAAAACAACATTTCACTTATAAGGCCTAAATTTTCAGCACTGCATGAATGTGATTTTTCTCCATTTCTAAATTGAAGATGATATACATTTTATTCATTAAAATGAAGGAGACATACAGTCCACTGCAAAAGCCTACCAAAGTTTCAGTTTCTAAATTCTGAATGATAATGCATTTTCATGAGGCATTAACAGATATGACGTCACAGTCGATTGTTAACTGTTCAGAAATACTTCTTCAAAATATTCGGTTAAGTTCGGAGAAATTCATTGCTTTGTGCATTTTACTTGGTGAAATGCTTTGATTTCCTGTTGAAAAGCTTTAGTAGTAATGATTTATTTGAGACCTCTCCAAATTACTATGGCATGATTGAATCAATTCTAGTACTCCATGCACATAGACTCAATAGCACAAATGATAAACAGTACTTGTATACATAATCTCAGTTGCCCAACGTGAATCAACAGTACTTATTGTGAGAATGAAATTTCAACAGCGATCAACAGTTGAACGAGCTAAACTATCCCTTCGTTTCTTCTGCACCGGTCACAAAGCATCAATGTGGAATTAAATGAAAAAGTGCATTTTTTGTCAAGAATTGCAAAGTTTCAAGTGTGATGCAAAGGCAGAAGATATTATTTGACCTGAAAAATAATTTAGGCAAACTTTATTGAACCCACTGGACTCATTTCCCACACTATTAGAATAGCAAGGGTGCGAGAATATTCTTATGCTAAAGTTATTTAGTTTATCATCTGTACTAAATCAATTTCACTAAGTATTATTTATTCTTGTATCACATACTTGTACTTCTTCGGTTTCTTTAAATATTGCTGCATATTCACTTTTGCTATACCTTGCATTTAAAATGAAAATTTCCTTTTCTTATAATTATTATTGATTAACCTGTTTATGCATTTTCTTGCAGATTTTGCAACTCCCACTATGCATTTAAATTGCTTCTGGCCCTGAAAATTTTCCTGTTCAACAATGTTAGGTGTTTTGGGTTGTAGAATGATTTAAACATAGATGATGAATGGACAATAGAAATCATAAAATAGGTACATTTTTGAAGTCGCAGTTATTCATTTTAAGTGAATGTGTAAAGTACCTTCGGCCATTTCATTCAACGAAGGAAACCTTACGTCATGAAGATTTTCTGTTTTCTATAACAAAAGTGAACTCTTAAAAAATTATCATGTCAACAAAAACACACACAAAAAAAAAAAAAAATTGGATGTCTTGTAGCACTCTTGAAATTCTTTACCAAGCATTACTGTGGATGAACCGATTGAGGGAATTAAATATCTGTGCCTTCTACTTACAGAAATAGTTTTCAAAATATTGCTTACACACAAAATTGTGCAAGAATAGTGTCCTACTGAAATTAGTTGGTGTTTGTACTGTCGGTATTCCATCAATTGTCAATCTTTACCATGGATGTGAAACCTTGCAACAGTGGTACACACCAAGAAATATCCTCTGAGCTTCCTTTTTCGAAATTTGATTCTCGTGTTTATGCTGGTGAGAAAAATTTGGAGTGCAATGTGTGTCAGAAAAAATTTCCCTCACAGTTCAAATTAAAGAGGCATCTTCGTACCCACACGGGGAAAAAACCTTATGTGTGTGACATATGTAAGGAAGCTTTTTCTGAAAAAGGAACATTGGCTACACATCTTCTTACTCATACAGGAGTAAAACCTTATGTGTGTGACATATGTCAGAAGGGATTTTTTCGGAAGGGACAGTTGAATGTACATTCTCGTATTCACACAGGGGAAAAACCTTTCGTGTGTGACACTTGTCAGAAGGGATTCTCTTATAAACAACACTGGTATAGGCATCTTAAGATTCACTTAGGGAGAAAACCTTATGTTTGTGATATGTGTAAGAAGGCCTTTTCTGCAAACTCTACATTGCGTACTCATCTTCGTACCCACACAGGGGAAAAACCTTATGTGTGTGACATATGTCAGATGGGATTTTTTCGGAAAGAACAGTTGAATGTGCATTTTCATACTCACACAGGGGAGAAACCTTACGTGTGTGACACATGTCAGAAGGGATTCTCTTATAAACAACACTTGTATGCTCATCTTCACACCCATACAGGAGAGAAACCTTTCGTATGTGACACATGTCAGAAGGGATTCTATTATAAACAACACTTGTATGCTCATCTTCGTATCCACACAGGGGATAAACCTTATGTGTGTGACATATGTCAGAAGAGATTCTCTTGTAAAAGCAGCTTAAATACACACCATCATACACATGTAAAACAGAAACCTTATGTGTGTGACATATGTCAGAAGGGATTCTACAATAAACACGACTGTAATAGACATCTTCGTACCCACACAGGGGAAAAACCTTATGTGTGTGACACATGTCAGAAAGGATTCTCTCAAAAGACAAACTTTAATATACATCTTCGTACCCACACAGGGGAAAAACCTTATGTGTGTGATACATGTCAGAAGGCATTCCCTCGTAAACAAAACTTGTATAGACACCTTCGTGTCCACACAAAGGAAAAACCTTATGTTTGTGACGTATGTCAGAAGCGATTTTCTCGGAAAGAAGCCTGTAATAAACATCTTCGTATCCACACAGGGTAAATACCTTATGTACAGGGACTCATTTCCAAAGTTGAAGGCCCAGGGCGAAAACTTTTATAAAGGCTCCTTTTACAAAAACTTTCTTGTACCGTACAATGAAGGATGTTATAATATCATAAGAATGATTATTGAATCAAAATGCAATAGCTCGGTAATAATAATAATATTTAGGAAGGATAATAATATTTCAATTATGTATATTTAATTTTCAATCTTTAATTTCATTCCCTATTTTTCAAGTGACTTGTTCCGCACTATTTTTGCATTTATTTTTCTAATGTTTATACCAGGGTTCATGATTTTTTTGATTTTTTTTTAAATAAAAAAAATTGGATTTTTTTTATTTAAATCAGATTATTTTGATTTAAATCGGATTTTTTTTAAAGATGTTTTAAAAATTCCTAATATGAATTTATTTTGCATATTATAATAGTATGACATTTTAAACAATATATATAAAATATATTTTATGCTATTTTAGCTATTATTATAATAAGTGCATAATAAGACTTTTCACAATGCACTTAAATTCATTTTTACAATTTACCAGACTTTTTTCACAACTTATACAAGATATTCAATTGTGTGTGGACTACTAGATGTGCCAATTGTCTCAACTAGATAATTCTCACCTTTTCTTGTGGATACTACAGCACATAATATTGGTTCATTATGAACATTTGACCCCATCTATACTAAGTTAACAATTTGTCCATTTAGGTGTTTGCAACATTTTTCTTTCTCTTGATCATATATGTTATCAAGTAATACTCCACCTATTTCTACTTCGTTTGGAGCAGTATACCCTGGCCTTAAAGCAAAAATCATCTTTTTAAATTGGGGTGATTAACCTGATGAAAAGCAGAATGGGTGGCATAAATATATCTTGCCACTTCCTCATCTAATATTTACTTTTGAGTTTTAGTGGTCTTTATGACGTAATCATTCATGCTGTTCTTAAGAACACCAACATCATTTTCTATCTCACTGATTTTTCTTTTCATAGGTTCGGCTGCCTCAGATTTTGTACAAGTTCAATTGTTTCTTGAGGTTGATCGCTATTAATATCATTTCTGTCAGAGGAGAAACATTTATCTACATGTGCTTTCATTCTGGCTACTAATCCCATCATAACTTTTCCACAGTTCTTGCATTTGGCTTTAACACCTTTTCCAGAAACTCTGCTCTTCATTAAAGTACATCCAAATATTATCTTTCTTCCTTCCTGCCACTATCCTTGTACTTTAGCAAGAGCTCTCTGAACACGGAATCCTAAACAAGAGTGTTCTAAAATCTGAAATAATTCTAGTGTTTCTAATTTTCCTGATCAAATTTCTTTTGTTCTCTCACTGTCACACTCAAAAGTCACTTCTACCCCCCCTTACCTTAAAGGATTCCCTAAACCACTGCGTACTATCTAATGCTATTATATAAGAAATTAATTTCATTTTAGTGTTGAAGATTTTTATTTAGAATGCATTCTATCAATACAAAATCCATTTTTGAAAAATGATTTTAATCACTGATTTTTTTTTTTTTTTTAAATCCCTTGATTTTAATCAAGCTACTTTAAATCAACGAACCCTGGTTTATACTAGAGAATTTACAGTAGGATAGATCATCACTTCTCTCCACTTAGGAAGCTATTTCCTTTTATCCATTCCAATTGAAAATCGGCTGTATGGTTTCCTCGCGATCAGCAAATTAATATCACTACATAAACCACGCCTAAATGATGTTTATACTGAATAATATCCTGGGACTATACGAGTTAGCTAAAAAAAGTGTGGATATAGTGCTATGAAATAGTAATATAGTAGTTGTTATTACTATTACTTTTCGTATAGTTTCACTGTCTCATATTTTAAATTAAAATCAAAATTTTCAAATTTTTAAACTTAAGACTAATTTGCCCCCCCCCCCTTTTGGGTTGGTAGCCCAGGCACTTGCCCTAAATGCCCTGCTGGAAATAAGTCTCTGCTTATGTGTGTTCGTATGTCAGAAGACCTGAGATTATACTGTTCTGTATTTTTCTACTTTTTTTAAGACTCATTCTTTATTATCTTACTTTTTTTAAGACTCATTCTTTATTATCTTACTTTTTTTAAGACTCATTCTTTATTATCTTACTTTTTTTTGTATTAAAATAATTTTTTTCTGTTAAAGGTGGCAAAAAATTTTTTTCATTATTGTCTCCTTTTTTCCTTCATCTACTGCTGTATATTTTCATAGAACTAGAAGTTATGGTGTTTTTTAAAGAAATAAATAAAGTATTTTTTTTTTTTATTTAAACCAGACTTCCTTGATTTTTTTAGATTTCTGCTTTTTATTAGCAAATTACAGCTGCCAAAAAAATCAACATGGTCAGAAAGTCGTACAAAAAAGCAAATGCAGAATAGCAGACTGTAGAATCAAATGACGTTACTGTACATGTACTTGACATAAATGTGGAAAATTTATGAGGTATTTAAGATTGACTTCAAAAATTCAGTAATTTTACTAAAGTGATTTCACAAATTAAGGTTTTTTTTTTCCTTTCTTTTTTTACTTTTTAGATGCTATTTGATACTAGCCACCTTCGGCGACCAGTTTTGGCTAGCGATAGGCGCTTCGCGGTTAAAATGTGCAACCTAAAGCCCACAGGCCGCTTTGCTACAGGTTGTGCAACTTACTGGCCGTCTGCCTTCGGCAACCAGCTGGTCTGCCCGCATCATGTCCAGCCTATGCAATGTACAGGCCGCTTTCACACGATTCGGTGAGCGGCTGCATCCGGCGACCAACTGGTTCGCCGACGGCTTCTTCATGACCAACACTTTCTAATAGGCAGACTAATTTTAAGCATCATTGAAGCTATTTTAACTGATTTATCAGAAAATGCATTGAGTAGATGGCAGCGTTCAACTAAAATAACTCAGGAGGTATGGAGAAGGTGGCAAAGAGACTACCTTAATCACTTACAGCAAAAAAATAAGTGGTTTTTTTTAACAAAAACGACATATTTGTAGGCAAAATGGTTATCATGAAGGAAGATAATATGCCCTTAAATTCTTGGATATTAGGTCATGTTGAAAAGATCATATATGGCAAAGACAATATGATTCATGTATGTTTAGTAAAAACTAAACTTGGTGTTTGCAGACGGCCTATTACTAAACTGGCTATACTTTCAATACCTAGTAAATAATTTGATTGATAAACAATTATTATTATGCAATTTGTATTGAAGAAACCCTTCAATGCCAGGGGGTATGTTTGTGCCTTCACGAGTCTCCTACATTTGGTGCTTTATTTGGCGAGTTTTTTTTTATGTCTGCTCCATCTCACCTCGCCTCTCCTAATTTTTGGATTTTGTATCACTTGCTTGTTTGTTACACTTTGATATCTCGCTTGAATTCGCAGAAATAAATTATTTCTATTGCTTGTAATTGCTTTATACTTCTTCCAAAATACTACAGTCCACTTACGTTGGAAACACATACATATAATTTAAGCAGTTATAAATAAACTGGTTGTAAACAAAATATTGATTAAGTGCAGTGTAAACAGTACACAGTGTCATAACCCTGGCTTTGAACCTCACACAGTCACAAAGTCACACTGAAAATGCAGCAGTGTTTGCACTAGAGCATGAGAATCTCGCATTTTTCTTTCTTTTTCTCACATTAAAAAATTATTACTGCAAGAAATTCATGCAGCTTTCAAATCCGTTTCTCTAAAAAAAAAAAAAAATTAATAATAATAATAATGGAAACAGTAGTAAGTTTAACACAGAGTCGTATAAAAGTGGATTCCTAAGGACTCTTAAAGTCTATGAAAGAAAAAAAAAAAAAAGAGGGGATCCTGGGGACATGGTTTTTCTTCAACAGGGTTAATTATATTGCATGTAACTGGGCTTGACTCAGACTTGGAGATCCAGTTACATACAATAAAAATCATAAATACCCTGATTTTGGGAGTTTTCCCAAGGCAGGGAAAACACCCATTTCTAAATACCTTACCCGCTGAATATTTACCCAAACTAAATCTATCGTAAAAAATTCTCACCCCTTTTTTTTTTTTTTTTTTTCCCGTAATGAAAACCCTGAGAACTGTATTGAGTAGCTGGTGCTGTTTACATTCTGATGCTTTTTTGAGGTTTTCATTTGGTGATGAATATTCCTTGGGCGATGGATGATGCCATTTAACCACAATGGACGTTGTGACTGGTAATCCTAAAGGCGCTCGTGTATGTGTATAACGTGATTTATCGTCAGCTCTGTAGGTGGCAGAAATGTGTTTGAAATTTTTTTGTGTTATGGATGGAAAATGAATGACATTGCTAAATTCACCATGCTGATTGCACTAGTTTTGAAAAGTTTTTTTAAAAGTTAAATACAGACCAGTGTTTGCCCAATTTATACAACTAAATTGCTTAATCCACCAAAGTTCTTTTAGATTAAATATAGACCGGTGGTTGAAGATTTTTGAATTATTTTGTAGTGAGTTTGATGTTTTTATCGGTTTTTCTTAGTAATATTTACTGCAATTTTAATTTATTAAAAATTTTGAGTTTCCTTTGTCGATCGTGCAAAATGGTTGGTGACAGTCACTGGGGCTTGGCAACTGCCAACTTGTTTACATGGGGCTCGCACCGTCTCGGTCGATTTTACCAATGTAGAAATATTATAGTGCCTTTGTTTTTTGTATTTACCAATTGCTAGCAAAAAAATAACAATAAACCCATAACAAATTAATCATTTTCAGAAGATAATTATCTGATAAAGACTTAAATTGATAATTACTTGTTGAAATTAATTGATTTGCATGAATTTCAAATCAGCATTAAAATGGAGCTTGCTAACAGTACTTCAGGAAAATATCTGAATGGCCAAATTAACTATGCTAATTTATTTTTCAAAATACAGAGCAGAAAAACAAATTAATTTTGCAAACTAATCAACAGAATCTTGTCAAGAGAGTGCAACTGTGAATCATAAGCAGCTCTATAAAAACAAATGTAATAAAAAAAAAAAAAAAGGAAATGGCACAGTTATACTCTATGGCTACAAATTACCCTAAATAACTTTGAATACTGTTATTAACTGCTACTTTAAAAACTCGGGGTGACATTCAACTTAAAATCAACTAAAATCTTGTTCTTAACTTTAATTTTTGATTTTCAATGAACAAACTTGTACAGCTTCGTTGATTTCTTTTAATATCCCTGCAAAACTAGGATATTCATTACGTTGGAACCTGTATTTTGTACAAAAATTTACTTTTCTCATTATTTTTTATTAACTTATGTATGCATTTCTTACAGATGTCACAACTCTTCTCTGCATATATGTTTTCTGCATGCAACAAAATGTTTCATGTTTGAGATTGTTGGATGTTTTACAGTGTAGAAGGATCTGACTATTGATTAAAAGTGAACAGTTAAAACCAGATGAGAGGCTAATTGCTAATTTTTATAGTTATTGACTTAATTGAAAATACAAAATATCTTCAGGCATTTGAAACGAGGTGAGAAAGATTTATAAGGAGACTTGGTCTTTTCTTTCACAAAAACTGAACTCTGGAAAATCAATACTTCAGCAACAAAAACATTTCGATGTCTTGCCAGCACAAAAATACTCAAAATTTGCAATGTATTAAGGTGAATGAAGCGATACAGTAAATTAAGTGCCTATACTTTCTACACAACTAAACATTAGCAAAATGATTTTTTACACATACACTTAGAAAAGAAAAAGTGTGCAAGAATATTCTTATACTAAAATTAGTTAATTATCTGTACTAAATCAATTTTATTAATTATTTATTCTTCTCCCATGGATGTGAAACCTTTCAACATTAGTACACACAAAGAAGTGTCCTCTGAGCTTCCTTTTTCAAAATTCGATTCTTGTGCTTTTGCTGGTGCGAAAACTTTTCAGTGCAATGTATGTCAGAAAAACTTTCCTGCACAGTCCAAATTAAAGAGGCATCTTCGTACCCAGACAGGAGAGACATCTTATGTGTGCGACATTTGTCAGGAGGAATTCTCTCATAATAAGGACTGTAATACACATGTTCATGTTCATACCAAAGCTGGAGAAAAACCTTATGTGTGTGATATATGTCACAAAGGATTTTCTCAAAAGGGAAACTTGATTGCACATATTCGTACCCACACTGGAGAAAAACCTTATGTGTGTGATATATGTCACACAGGATTCTCTTATAAGTGCAACTTGATTGAACATCTTCGTACTCACACTGCAGAAAAACCTTACTTGTGTGACATATGCAAGGAAGCTTTTCCTTTCAAAAGAATATTGGCTAGACATCTTCGTACTCATACTGGGGAAAAACCATATGTGTGTGAGATATGTCAGATGGGATTTTCTGTGAAGGGGAACTTGAATGTACATCTTCGTACCCACACAGGTGAAAAACCTTTTGTGTGCGACACATGTCAGAAGCAATTCTCTCAGAAACAACACTTGTATGCGCATCTTCATGTCCACTGGAAGGATAAACTTTATGTGTGTGATGTGTGCAAGAAGGCCTTTCCTGAAAAATCTATATTGCATAATCATCGCCGTACACACACAGGGGAAAAATCTTATGTGTGTGACATATGTCATAAAGTATTCTCTTATGAAAGCAACTTGAATAAACACCTTCGTAAGCATTGTCGTGTTCCTTTCATAACATGCATAGCTTCTAATTAAAGAAAACGAAAGAACAATCCAGCAATAATTTTTATTACGAATTGCCTATTTTCAAATTTCATTGATCTCCATCCATTAATTATTAAATACTTCAAGAAAATAATGTAATTCTCTTTATTCTTTAACCAGCTGCGTGCCTGTTCTTCGCACAGTAGGAAATGAAAACTTTCCTTACATGTGTAATTTGAATTAATTCCAGGGATGTGGAACCTAATAAAAAGCAAAATTATTTGACTCTTGATGTAAAGTTTGCGTCATGAGTACTAATCTGGCATCATTGCTATATACTAGCTCAAAAAACTACATCAGTGTCATTCTCAATCAAACAAATGAAAAGCCTAACGGTTTGCAGAGAACTCCTGACTTTCAAAATGTCTTATTTCTACATCATACTGTTCTTTAGGTTCAAATTGTAGCATTACTTGACTAATGGACAACTTTCAAGCACTACATGAAATGGAAACTTTCAGGCACTACATGAAATGGACAACTTTCAGACGCTACATGGAATGGACAACTGTTTATTTTAAAATAGCAGCCCCACCCGCTCTTCATACAGGAAGAAGTGGATATTTTATGAAAATCATATTTGCATGTGGAAAAACAAAATCTCATTTTTTAAAAAGTTCAAGTAATCTCCTCTGTTAAAATTACTCTGGGATATATTAATGCAAATTAGAATTTCTTATCGTTTAGTTTGTTGTAAGACAGTCATTTAAAAAAAATAAACAGAACACTTAATTTCATGCAATATATATTAACATGGTGTATTGTGATTTATTCATATTATCCTTACAAATCTACTAATATTACGTATTACGCATATTAATACTATCTATCTTCGCTTCTTCCTCTTCAAGGGTCGATTAAAAAAAACAGCTTAGATTATTTGGCACCAATGGTACCTTTTTATTCTATGGCGAGTCTTTGCTATTTATGCATTAGCAAAACAATAATCATTTCATATAACAGGGTGTCTACCATCATGCAAAGGTCACGAAAGTCACGGAAAAGTCAAGAATTGGAAAAAAGGTCAGGAAAGTTAAGAAATGAAGCACTAGGTCACGATTAGCGACTCAACTTTCCTTTTTCCATTTCATTCAAATTCTTAGTTGACAATTTTCGTAACTAAATTTCCTAAACTTTTGTGCACCATTTTTACAGTTTTGCTAATAAACGTATAGTTTACCGCATAATTCTATCGATCTTTGTTGTAGAGATATTTAATTTTGAAATCGGGGCTTATTCGCTGATCACCCTGTGTATTAATAGTGTTAAATTTAAAAGTATAATTTTTCTTCATTCTATCAGTATGATGCAGGGGTGCAGAAACTGTTTTTACTCTCAACATTTCCCTCAATCCATATGCAAATTTCCCCAAGATTTTACGATATGTTTATAGACTTGCATAAGTTCTGTATTACCATAAGTGTAAAAATATTTGAACAAGCTACATACATGTTTACTAAATAGCAATTGGTCCAAGTGAAGAGAAAGCAAACTGCTGATCGGTGAAAGGGTTGAAAAAAAATCGCTTTAAAAATAGGAATGGGAAAGAATAACTCGAAGAATTTTGTAGTTCATTGTTAAAATCAAAATCAGTTGTATATTTTCTGCAAAATTTCCCCCTATCCTAGATTGCCGGATCGTACATATTCTGCATCCCTGGCACGAATGTATTTTTGATATTAGTGTTTCGTATTTGTTATGGTCAAGAAATCAACCCTACTTTATGTGGCAGACACCCTGTATAATAGTTGCCTTTAAGGAGGCTCTCCATATTTATTTATTTTATGCATGGTTTTGAAAGATTGGCATATTTAGCACCACAAAACATTTCACCTCACTGTGGTGGAAAATATCCAAGCAGTGCCATTTTAAATATCCATGTATCCAATATAGCGATATCTTATAAATCCTCCATGGTCCTGTGTCCTGAAAAACATCAAACTGTGTAATCTTGAGGAGCTATATAGAATCACTTTAATTGTGACAGGATGTTAAGTTGCAGAGTTTACAAATTTCACACATTTTTTAAATTTATGACATCACTGTTTAACTGCTGTAAAAGATACCCCTGTTGAGGGAAATGATTTTTATATTTCACTCAGTAGTTTTGAGACAGTATCATTAAAACTTACAACGATGTTGAAATTTTTTTTTCTTTATATAGGACCACTATGGAGAAACATAATCCAATGTTAAAATAAAACTACTCTCAACATACATATGTTAGGAATATATTATAAATCATGTGCTCAAATAGAGGAGCTGCCACTGGTTGTATGTACTGTTGCCCGGTGAGAAAAGGCTTTTTTTTTTAATGATTTTAAAAGTAAGGAAATTTATCAACATATAATAAATATAAAAGTTGCATTGATTTTCCAAGTTATAAAGCAGTGTTGTCTATGTCAACTTCAATTACAGTGGAACAGGCATTAATTTCATAGAAAATATCCCAGAAAGATTTCTGATTTTTAAATTAAATGATCTGAAACTGATGAGAAAAATTTAAATAATGATGAATATTTTAAGAAAACTTGTAACAATGCAATCGAAAGAGAAAACATACTGCTGCCAGATATCCGATTGGAAATTTTCTGGATATTTAGTATATGGCCAAATTGACATCCATTTTGCCACTAGTAACCTTTATGTGCATTTTTAACTTGTTTAAATTTCACAAGCGTCATTAGTGACATAATTGTGGTATAGTCAATATTGAGGCAGGTTGCATTGCAGTTAATGACCTTCAGCAAGCAAACAAAAATCGCCAAATAGGCTTACCCCACCTTATCAGGTATTTCTCCTGTTCAAAGGCAGTTCGTAACTTGAATCACTATTGGTGATGCTTAAAAATATATTGTTTATATTCATTTTATTTCACCTCTATTGTTTTAATGTTGTAAAAAACACACTTCTAATGCTGAAAAAACACAGCAAACATATGAAAAGAAATTTATATTATAAACATTTAAAAAAAGTATTTAATGTGCTAACTTTAAAGTTTTTAACCTTTTAAAATTATTCTGTACATTTTATCAAGATTGTTATGAGATATAGGAAAAGTGTACCTACAGTATGTTATGTATTGTCTAGAATGACATCTCAAATTCTGTAATTAGCAGTTTTCAGTTTTAGTCCTAACCCCACTAGTTTACCATGTCGACAGAAGGGAATCAAGACTTTGCACTAGCTGACATAATATGGCAGTACTATAAAACATGAAGCAATCATCACTTTTGGCAACAGCTAGAACAGTCCTGAGATCATACCCATAGACTCGAGGGGTATAACCCTAGAACTTTGTCTAAAAACTAGATTTTCAGCGATTTCTTGAGAATTCAAAAGAAACTTTTCTTTTCTGCTCTTAAATTCAATATATGTAGTGGCTAGGTTCACAACACTGAGGAAGGAATATTTTCACAGCATGAGCAAAGCGACAAAAAATACGTCACAGATCACATGGTTTCTCCGTGTTTGGCATATTTTTGCATCAACTTCAAGCTAGCCCGTATGTTGCAATGAGCTCTGCGAATATCTGAGGACTTAACATTTTTTTCTGGATCACGAGATTTTGCTGTGAAGGATGTAGTTTCACGTAGTTAAATTAGTTTATTTAGTGAGTCATTTCGGTTTCAAACACGTTGACCTAACTGCAAACCTAGCCACTACATTCAATGTATGGCCCCCCCAAAAGTATGTCCCACTACGCCTGTGATGATGTTACACTCCAAAGCACATGTTGTTCTGAGGAACAAAACATCATAAGGCCTATCATCTTCTGCTTAACAGTTTTAAATTTAGAGAATGAAACAGAGTCTAAATAGACTAAAATGCATTTATTAAGCGATAAATAATCACAATTACATTCTACAAGTCTTACATAAGTTATCATATTACGGTCTCATGAGCCTGAATCATAAAGAATTAAACATTACAAAGCATTGAAGCTAAATTCGTTTAGTAAAGTTAGAAACAGTTTTAAATTTATATTTCAGAAAAAGATTACATAACTAACTTTACAGGCTGCCAAAAAGATTCTATTTTTATATTTTACTTAAAAGAAATCCTGCAATTCGCAGTATAAAAATAAAATAATTTAGAAACGGCATTCGCTTCACGCCGGCTGGCCGAACATTGTCTTGTGCTCTCAGCAAACTACTAAGATCAAGAACTTTTATGTAGCGTTAGAAACTGCTGGTGAACGTAGCGTCCAAACAGGTATCCTTATGTTAAAGAGCAAAGAAATTTGAATATGGCGAATCAGAAAAAATTTGCATATAACTATTATTTGTAGAAAGAATGATTTGCATGCTAAATTAGTACTAAAAATAAAATTAAATTTGGCAAGAAGCATAAGGACTTCTCAATTTTGCCAATAAAGATTGTTTTGATTTGAAAATTATTGCTCATGCGGCCGTTTACATAAAATAGATTGCTGCTTTGACAGCACAGCACGCAAGCCTGTTTGCGACGACGATAGAACGGATTATTGTTTTAAAACTTCAGAAAAGGTTTATTTCTCAAACTTTAGTTTAATTTTATTGAAACTATTAAAGTATTAAACAAAACTATTAAGGTATTTAAAGTCTTTAAAGAATAAATTCAAAGTTATTAAGTTTTAAAAAGATAAATCCATACAGTACATACTTTTGATTTCACTTAGCAAAATTTAAGGGTGTTTGAAGAAATGAAATCTCCCTCACAGGCTTTATGCACAAAGAAAATAAACTTATTGTACCAGGGACTCAAAAAAAAAATTCAGGATGGTTCTTCATAAGCTGTACTACACACTTTGTTTCCTTTTCCCACTTTCTGAAAGTTTCATACTTCCTGAAAAAGTATTTCAACGTGGAGTTGCATAACAAAAATTTTTAGTGTAACACATCGTGCTAAATAATTTATTTTAAGGAATTTTTTTAAAGTTTCGTACCTAATACAGGGTTATCATTTATTACTGTATATTGTACAGCTTGTAAAGAGGTATTCTAAAAATTATGCCCTCACCATGGCACAGTGGTTATGTCACTGAAAATGGTAGACAGTCAAAGTTTGAAGGTCCAGGGTTCCACTGCGCGGCTGTCAGTCTAGCAGTCTGGAGTTTTGGCAGGTTTTCTCCAGATGCAACATGAATACACGTTAGAGCCCCTTAGAAAGTCCTCTATCAAGGCACCCCTCATCCTTGGCAGATCGCCGTAGCGTAACATAGCCATAATCACACAAACATCTAAAAATTCTGAAGGGCTTGACATAATTAGCCAGTTTGTATTTATGTACTGAAATCACGATTTTCTTGAAATACACCATTAAGAAAAATAGTCATTTATGAGGTTGCTTATTCATTTATGAAGTTAGCCTTTATTTTTTATTCTTTTCCATTTTAATGCTTCATCAACTATTTAATATAATTTATAAAAATGTCTTTTGTTGTTTTCTTCAGAATTTTTATCTTAACTTTTACTACTTCCTAGCTGAGGGTCTTGCCCTTCCTGCAATGCTGAAAATTATGGAATCTTTCAGGAAAGTACATATTGTAAAACTTGAGAGGTTCACTCTCTCCAATGCATAACATTTTTTTTTTTCTTTTTTCCAGGCATGGGAGATATCAAAATTGCTTGTTAAAATGAGAAACGATCCAATGACATTTAAGACACAATATGGTTACTGTGACATTATCACTTTATAATTGCAAGATTCACCATTCACGTTGTGACTTAATGCACATCATTAGATGACTGGTCACAAATGAAGCCTTGCTGTACATAATCACAGATCATTTATTTACCAGTGACAGTGTGTGCTTTTAGGGTAGTTATATTTTTTTTTATAAAGACACCAACATTACAGAAGCCAATTTGCTGATAGTATTTCTCTAAGAGACATTTAATAAATAAAAACTTACTGAAACTTTTTCATCTTTTTATGTACAAATACATACAATACATTTATAAATTTGATATAATGGATCCTCATACTCACACAGAGGAATCATAGTTCTCGTCTCTCTTTGCCACTTTCTTATATGGATGGACTTTTGATACTATTTTACAAGCCGAAAAAGTACAAGTACCATGCTGCTGTTTCAAATGTACAGCAAAATTGTACGAGTACTCATTAGGCATAAAAACAAACTGCATTGATCACATTCTAGGGGGGGGGGAGAAGTTGCTGCAATGCTAAAAAAGGAAAATAAGATTATAAACAAATCATCACTTAACAATTTATAATATAAAATTCACTGTGCAAAATAATACCAGTGTGCAGCATGCAAAAGTCAAACTTGTCTTCAGCCCTCAAGAAGCCACGCATTTCACACTGTCACATATGACATCAGGTCTCCGAAGCCGCTACAAAAATATCTTATTGCTTACACTAGCAAATGATTCTTGCTTGGCGAATTATTAAAGACTGCCCCAATAGAAGCACCAAACAAAAACATGAAGACATTAATATTTCAATCTGTCCTCTTCAATGAAATCTGCACGAGAGGTATCTGCCTAGCTTGGGGGTTGCCTTGGTCGGAGGACTTTCAAAGGGAGTTCGAAATAAGAATCAATTTTTAATCGTATGGTATTGGATGTTCAAAAAATATATACTATTGAAAAAATATTTGTTCTTAAGATGGAAAAGGATTGAAGTTGAAATACTGGTGCATACTCAACGAAATTTTTGGAACTACCCAGAATTTTAAGGAACAAACATCTGCGGCGGAAATTCGGTATTAATCTCTTAACATAACGAAACTGCCGGTTACTGCGGTCAACTTTCCTGAATGATAAATTTTAAAAGATTAGATTTTTAAAACAAAAAACATAGGCCATGATTTTATTAATTACATCCTTATTACAGCTTCTTTTGTTTCGGTTCTTTTACATTGTAAGAATCTATCAAATGAGATTAGTGCTTATTAACAATTTTGATTCATTTTTGTCATGTTCATGTTCTTTTTTTCTCAACTTTTCTGCTCCTACGAGCATCCTTTCTGCAATTTTAATTTGCACATCATTTATTTTATTGCCGGTTTCAATTTATGACGAGCTTCCTTCAAAAGTCAGTCTGCAGACTCTTGAGCTAGTTTCTTTTCTTGGGCTTCTACTTTAGCTTTACACTCAAGTACATCAATCTTTTCCTTTTGAAGAGAAATTTTTTCAGGTACAGCTCCTGGAAACATGGCATTAAAAACGTCTTTTAGGTCTTCACAGACATTAGTTGCCATGTTGCACTGGACAGACTTTAATGCTCATATAAGTTCAGCTTTTATAGAAGCTTCATTTCCAAAATGAAGTTGCACATCAGAGGGCTTATTAGTTATGCAGTTCTGTATTTCTGTAGGCAAGAGTAGCAACTATTAGTTTCCCAACTTAACTTGCGCATTTTTTGAGTGCAAAGCAGTAACTGCATGTTGTAACAATGCTGCAAAACCTTTGTTACAGCAGTAAATACTCTTTGTACATATACAGCAGCTAACATTTTCGTGATCAACTTTTTTACACCAAGCTGAAATTTTGTGGCCAAAGTTGTCAGTTCTTGTAAACCAGTCAGGCAAAACCTTGTAATTTTTTGTTGTGGACATTTTCAGCAGAAATCTAAATTAAAGGGGGAAAAAAAAAGAAATTTTCAATATATTTAAAGAATAAAAATTAAGATTAAAATTTAATGCAGTTTACTTTTTTAATTTAGCTTGAAAAACTGAAGGTTGTGCAGACAATTATGAGCACACTCGGACTGGTCAGGCCGGATGGTCGGCGATTGCTGAGGGCCCCCGACCCAAGAGGGGAGGGGGGGGGGCTGTAATAGCTTCCCTTGAATGGATATACTACTTTATAATGAGTAATTTGATTATTTATTTCCCAGTAATATTAGGCCTTTACACAGTGGCATAGGGCAAGACCCCACAGCACAAGGGGGGCCTATGAAGAGTCAGGGGTTCTACAGCTTTAAAATAGTTAAATGTGGTTTTTTAGAAATGCAAGCCTAATTTTCTAATATTACATAATCTAATATTCAGTTTCCTCTAAATTCCCCAGTAAGGGCAACTCTTTTCAATCTGTTGCCGAGGACCCCCAATGGAGCCAGTCCAGGCTGACTATGGGCCATTCTTTTGTTGACCTTCAATTATTAAATTGCCTAATTTAAAATATTGTCAACAGCATAGAAACACACAGTGATGTGTAATAGGGGGTCCCCCCTTCTGCTAAATTTATATTTTTGTTGAAAATAAACGTCTAGCCTCTTTAAGAGAAATGCTGCAATTCCTCCCATTTTAACCCTCTCCCCCCCCCAAATAATATATATATATGGCTATGCCTCCAAACATAAGACAAAAATGAACATGGAGTGATTTTACAAGTTAAATTTCTTAAAAACCACAAGTTTGCTTTAGCTAATTACTACTTTTTAAGTTTTATTTGATTAATCTTTTCTAGCCAGACAATGTATTATTTTTAGTTGAAAATTTCAAAGAAATTTGTTCTCGATCCTTGCTGCAAATCTGTCATCGCCATTTTGCCGTTCAAAACGTCTGCACGTGTGGATCGAAAATTGGCGCAAATAAAAGTTCAAAGTCATAATTCTTAGACATAGTTATTTGTTGTTAATTAATGATTGGTTACTAATTACTCTATTAATTGAAATATATTGTTATGATAATTAATCCATAATAATTAATTATGAATCAAATCAAAATTACACCAATCAATTAGTTTAATTTTTGGGGGTTAATTAATATTTTTAGTTGTTCAACTGTTTTAAGATACTAATTAGTTTAGTGAATCATTGTTTTCATGTAATGCTCGATCGCTTTCAAACCCTAAGTTCTTTCATTCTCGATGACAACAATGTAGCCACGTACTTTGCAATCATCGGTCGTCAGCTAACGTAAATAAGCTTTCTTCCGAAGCACCGCAGCATGACAGCCAAGTTAGTGGCCAAAAAAAAAAAAAAAAAAAACACGATGGCGTCCGGAACCCTAAACTGCATTCTCCCCCTAAATTATATTTTAAAAAATCATGTTTTTTTAAGCTAATTACGATTGCTTATGTTAATTTAATGAAATAAATAGATATATTGTTTTTATTCGCTAATTATACATTAATCGTGCGTTGTTGTCAGTCGCTGCTTACTGCCAATCTGTTGCCGTATACACAAATAATTAAAAATATAATTTGTTACCCTGATTAATCCAATTAAGTTCTATATTGTTATTTAATGATCACGCGAGTTTAAAACTCCATCATATTATGTTATCAGCCGTAAACTGACGCCAAGTCTGTGCTGCGCGCTGAGCTAAAATGCCATGCTGCCAGACAAATTATTAAATATAGAAATTAATCTGTATTTTTAAAATGACATTTGTGATGCAAATAGTTAGAAAAAGGAGTATAAAAGTAACTGATTTCTTTAAAAAGTAATTTAGGAAAACGTCTAGTTGAGAACATCCACTTAGATGTTCTCAATTTGACACTATTTTTCTAAATATTCTCATTCTCTCTCATTTAACTAAATCAGAAGAACAAATAAAAATTATATGACCTAAAGTACATTTTAATTCACTGCCAGCGCTTGGCTTTTTTTTCTACAACCAGATCTAGCGTTTTCCCGTATACAAAGTTATTTCTTTTCGTTCCCTTCTCTTAGCAGAAATTATTCGCATTTTGCCAGCAGTGGCAATTTAACACTTGAAATAATGAGACATCATTAAGAAACTAAAATTCTTTTTAATTTAAGGGAACATCGTAAAGTTAAATACATTCACGCTCGCTGAGCGTCTTACTAGCATACACAGAAGCTAGAATCGAATAGGCATGCAATAGAAATGCATAACTCGCAGGCAAAAGGAACCACATTATATACGTACATTACAATTCACCTGTGCAACAGTTAATTTGCATAAAACAAAGTTCTGACCGGCCAATCAGAAACAAAATGTCTCCGTTACTATGGAGATATGCTGCGGCGATCACGGCTCATGAGAAAACCGAAAAGAAGAACCGCAGGAGAAAACGTGACGTCACACGGCGAGTGAAGTCGCCGACGAACTTCGGCGAACGCCGGAGAGGGGAAACAAACGCGCGGGAGGCTAGCACCTTCAATGACGGTAAATTGGGTTTCACTGAATTAGAGAAATAATAATAAGATACTAATAATAATTAGCAAAAAAAAAAACTTACCTCTTTTTTTCCTTCTCCAATCTGTTAAGACATCAACTTCAAATAAAAGCTAATTTCTTGAGCAACTTCGGGAACAACTTGAAACTTTGTCCTCTTCAGCTGTATCCATCTACACGTGAACAGACTTAAATGCTCAATCTACGCTGGCTAGAAAGTACCCTTGGAGAAGCGCGAAGTAAACATTCATATATGTAATGCGCATACCAAGGAATCGAACCATGTTTACTAACAAATAACTCAGTGACATCACATAGAGTAAGCTTATTGGTTACTTATGCCTGTCAGACATTTCGTGTGACGACACACGCTACAAACATCACTGTAACGGCAGCTCTAAACCTTGCGATCTGAAACTCTGTAATAGAATTGGTATCTGTGATTAAAAAAAGTCGCCTCTTTCTCATATTTTTAAAAAAATAGTCGCTTTTATGCCTATTTTAAAGAAAAAGTCGCCTTTTGCAGAAAATAGTAGCATATAGTTGCCGGTGGCAGTCCTGTTCAAAACCTACCAGGAATGTTTTTAAGAATATCTCTTTACATAAAGTTCTTCTCTTTATCCAAGTTTGTTAACCAAGACAACTGAAACAGGTTGTTATGTTTTATTCTCAATAATGTGTCTCTCATGTCTGACTTATTAACTAACATTAGATAAATCCAAGCTTGTGATAAAATATGCTTACTGAATCCTACAACCCTTTTACCATTATTGTGAAATTATGCTGCAGATTATTTTCATTGCCTAAAAAAGCCATCGCAGATTGGCAGAAAATGTTCTGCTTCTGGGGCTGGTTATTTGTATGTATGTGAAACAGTGTTTGAGGTTATACAGAAAAAAACAGAGGATCAATATCGTATTAATTTACGTATCGTAGTTTTCAGAAGAAACACTGGAGTGCTTACATGTCTAAAACTTAGTTTCAGCGGGTGTGACACTTACATGTGTTAATACATCCCATGGATATCATGAAGAAATATTAGTTTCTCTCTTTTGTTGCTCTACAGAAAACACCAGTCAGTTTTTCTGCGAACTTTGTTGTGTTTATCTGGTGCCTATATTTTTTTCCTTGGATGCCTTAATCATACTAAATGCGATTTCAGAAAAGTTACATTTTATCTTCCACATCAGGTTTAAGATTCTATTCCTATTCTCAGTCTGGAGATTAATCATCCCGAAGTCATCTCTCACGAAGCCTGTAATTCTTTCCGAACACCAACATGACTCTTCTTTTGTTGCTATAGTAATATTTACGACAGTCTTCTTCTCCCTTCCTTTTTTTCTAGAACATTGTGTGAGTATTACGTATACTGATTTTGTCAATTGTAAATATAAGTAAATTCATGAGTGTGTAGTTCCTTATTTAGTTTATTTATCTGTAGTGATTTTATTTCATTCATTTCTCTTAACCCTTTATGCCCCGACTGGACTATAAAATCTTACCAGTAAAATTGCTTACTAGGGCATAAAGACCTCGCAGGGCATTTACTACAGATTTAATTTAATATGAAAAGATTGTAATACATAAACATTACTTAATATGAAAGGTTTCAAACTTCTTTTTTGTAAAATAAATTAATTTGGGACATAAAAGGTTAAATGATATGCCGTACATCATGACACATGGCAAGATTTTGTGACAATGATGTTCACAGGGATGTTACTCTAGGGCATTTCTGTGCAGTTTTAAATTTTCTCATTTCATGCTCATTGTACTGCCTCTGTTTGAAAGTAAAATTTTTAACTTTTATTTCAAAAAAGTAATCATACTTCAAATTAAATTAGCTGATGTAAGATTGAGCTTCATATTCACCTATTGTTAGCCAAATATTTAAGTGGCTTTCCCTGCCTTCATTCGCCATGTTACACCTCTGGATGAAAATGAAATGCTGCTCACATTGTCCCAACCACAAAGAAACTATAATTGAGACAGTAACTAGAACAAAATTGCCTAACAAAATGTCTCTTATGTTCTTCTCTTTTTAGCATCTAAGAAATAACTAAGCATATTATTATCCATACTATGACTAGAATGTTCATATTTCTGCCTGGCATTATAAACAATGAATTTCAGCCAAAGAATCAATAATAAAATCATTTGCAAATCTTTGCACACGATACATTTCTGTTTCTAAAACAATTTTCTTTTTTTATCCTACGACATTTGGAAGGGAAGTTATAGCCATTTAAAAACCCATCACCAGCTGCGAACTAACATCAGTTAAAAACTTTAAATGCATTTTTCTCAGGATTTTGTCTTTCTAATTTTCTTTTCACTATTAGTACCATAACTTCTTTTTTAATAAAGATTTTTATTGAAATTTTCAGTATATGTATAAAGTATTATTAGCTATGAAATGACCTACAATATTTATTCTTAAATAACTAATTGCTTCTAATTTTATTTTTTGTGAACAGGCCATAAACTTGAAAAAATAGACAGATTTAGTCATGTAATTGGCCATATTTTATTTCCCTGCTAAACTTTATCTTAGTTTCATCGTCATTTTAAATACCATTGTCACATGTACCTTACTGTTAAAAAGATTTATTCAGTACAACCGTGTGTGTGTGTACAGTGTTAGCCACTTCGATAAATTTTAGTGAATATTTACTTAAAAAAACTCAAATTTTTCAAAAGGTATGACAATTATAAATAATTTCAATTAACCTTTTCCAACTATTCAATTAACCAATTTATTTTCAGTTAACCTTTTTTATTTTTAAAATGCAATTTTTTTAAAGCCAGGTAACATTGTTTTCTTTTTAAAAATTAAATAATAAAAAGTAATACGAGTTCCGTAATTACTTCCCAAACACTTTTGTGTCTTCATCCAACTGTGTTTTGAATTCTTCCAGCATCTTCTGGAATGTTTCTTGATTTAATTCATACATTAGTGTTTTTAATGTTGCATACACATCTTTTCTTTTATTTTTGCTGAGTTTTAATATGACCTTGCCATGCATGGTCAACATGCCAAGAGCAAAGGAGGTGATTGGGGCAGCTACCAAAAACTTCACACCAAGCTGAATAAAACATGGGTGCATCATCACTCATAAAAACATATTTATCACTGGATGTTTCTAGCCTTGACGCTTATATAATAGGACTGAATTGAAACTGCTTGTTTGCACGCTTTCAACCCAACAGTTGACACTTTCTGCATCATCTTCCATGACAGCCTTGGCTGTTCTTAATATTGTGAAGATCTTTTCGTGTGATCAAATTTTCTCTATTAATGTCACTGCCTTGCCTCAGCTCTTTCAATATGCAACGCTTGTCTACACCTTCTAAAAGTTCTCCTGTAAGAGAGAAAATAGACAGAATTAACTTTTTATTGAACAATGATGCAGTACTTGTATTATGAATCAATACATATTTTATACATTAGTTATTCCATGTCAGATCAGCATTGACAAGTCAAAAACTTTATAGTTTATATCTACATGAAATCTAAAAAACATTTATGTCGTACATAGAATGCATAAAAAAATGACAATCTTTTGGCTAAGCTAGTGATGAGGTTTGACAAAAAATCTGAAAAGTATGTGTTTCAAAAAAAATTTTTGTTCTAAACTGTCCACCAGAAGCCACCTTTTCCAGGAAAAACATGAAATTTAACACAGTAAATGACCAAAATTGAATACAGAAACTAGTCAATAAATGTTATTATTGTTTCTGTATATTGTGCTTAATTTTATGTTTTTCTCAAAAAAGTACCCTCTGGTGAACATTTTAGAATTTTTTTTTTTCAAAATTCCAAGAGCGCATATCATGTATCACCCATGTACAAAATTTTGCTGCATTCCGTTCACCCGTTTGCACTGTAGGATGCTGTTTATAGGCGAAGTTTAATTATAACCACCCTGTATATATATATATATATATTATATATATACAGTATGGAACCTGTTATCCGGAATGGTTGGGACCGGGTGTATTCTGGATAACTGGTTGGGGATTAATATGAATATGATATCTACTGATTTGATTGGTAGCATAAATGTTACTCTCTATTTTTGATTAGAAATAAACATTAATTGTTAATATACTAGAAAAATAATATAAAAAACTCTAATATGATCAAGATAATAATAATGATTTAGAGAGGAAGCAGTAAATATATGATAACTTCTTGAAAACTTAGTCACACACTAAAAAAATAAATAAAATACCTTACCAAGTTGCTTACTTTATAAATTCTAGCTGTAGTACTCAAAAAAAAAAAAAAAAAAAAAACATAAGAAATATTTTTTAAAAAAAACCTCATTGTTTGCTTTTTTTTTCGGAAAAAATAGGAATTTAATCAATTGAAAAATGATTCTGGATAACTGGTATCCAGATAAGAGTTTCCATACTGTATATATATATAAAATGACATGAATCAAAAATGTATTTCACATCTTACACATACATAAATAAAATCAAAATTTTGTACAAATTATAATTTTGATAAATTAACACCAAATTTGAAGAAAGCCAATGCAGTCGACTGATGATTTAACAATCCTAATGGGCCCTCGGTAAAAAGGAACTTAAATCAAAATTGCGATATTGGTATTGAAAAATAGTCAAGACTTCATCAGCGGGTCATTAAATGGAGAGGATCGCAAAATCAAGGGTCGAAAAATTGCGAGTTGACTGTATGTAATACATAAACACATGTACTATTTCCAGGGCCCGATTAACCTCTGAAGTGAGGGGAAGCTCAGTCTCATTTTGGGCCCCTCATCCCTTTTTGTTTGGGAAAAATAAAGTTTTAATGATTTTCTTTCATAAAAATATTTTATTCATAAAAAAGAAATTTCATTGATTTAATTAGTTCTAATCATTTCCTTTGATAAAAGCGTTTTATTCATTAATTTGAAATTTTCTTTTGATAAAGATATTTTATTCATTAATCTTCATAATAGTTTAGTTCATTGTAACGAGATTTTACAGTATTTTTGAAATTACTTTAAACATTAACAAATAACTAAAAACTTTACCTTAATGGAACATTAAACGGTACTTACGTATTATCCCGGCGGTCATTCCCGCCAAACTGTTTTTTCGTCAAATGAGTTGCCAAACTGTTGCCAATCGTATTCAAAACCATTAATAATTTCATGTGCCCGGCATTTATTTCGGCAAAAAAATCGCTTGTCTTGGCGGACCGCCGGGATAATACGTAAGTACCCATTAAACTTTATTAATTTAGTCCTATTTCTCATTAGACATGGCTTTTTTTCAGGAAATCTTTGTTTGCTTTGATGACATCATAAAAATCACAACACAGAAGTTAAGAATTAATTTTGACATTTAGAAGATTTTTAATATTACATATTAAAAGTCTACCCCTTTCTGCCGGCCAAATAATCCCCATAATCGAAAAAAACTCTCAACTGCACCAGATGTCCCAGACAAAGACATTGCAAACAACCAATTTAGAAATGTTCGACATGAAGCATCGAGACCAAGTACCACTCACTTCTCTTCATTAAAAATGTTTACAATAACTTAAAAAGATCATTTAAAAACAAAATTTTGAATTTTGATCACAGTTTTTCAGTCATTTTCGGGCCCCCCTTCAAATTCTGAGGGGAAGCTCAAGCTTCCCGAGCCTTTTCAGTAATCGGGCCCTGACTATTTCAATGGAAATAAATTATGCCTGCTATCATGTCTTTATCTTCTGTAGAAATTGGCAGGTGCTGCAAATCCAGTTTATGTTTAGAGTGCTTGGCATAATACGTAACTTCTATGTGCAATACAAAGTCTTTCATTAAACTTATTCAGATGTGCAGTGATGCCCTATCTTGCATGTTCTCTGAACAAGAAACAACACATTACATCTTCTCTGAACAAGAAACAACATATTTCAAACTTGTCTTTCGCTCCTCATCTGTAAGCCATCTAAAAAAACCTGAAAATGTATTACATTAAAGTAAATTTTAAAAACATCATTTAAATTTAGCAATTTATACTACAAACAATTTAGAAAAAAAATTATTAATAATGTCATTAAAATTTTTATTATGTGAATAAAGAAGTACAGGTTCTGTCGGAATAACTGGGCAAAGTTTTTTTTTAAAGTTACTTAACTCGGGGGGAAAAAAAAGCACTTCTGTTTTTATTTTTACTGTTTTGTTAAATCTTATGGCACTGCTCATTTTTCATAATGACAACATGCCAAATCTTAAAAGTCAGCCCTATCTGCTGGTGGTTTTTTTTTTTTTTTTTTTTCCCTTTAAACAGATGCTTCTTGGCTTAAACTTAAGTTTAGCACATATAGTTCTGTAGGCTAATCTTAGCAATTTTTTTAAGTTTAATATAAAGTCCAAAAAGAAGATTTTTGTTTAAAGGTGCTTGGGATGCTTGGCAACAAATCTCTTGCAGAAGATACACGGTTTTATAGGTTTACGTATAGGGCTACGGCCTTTCAAAATCCAAAAGTCTTCTCTTAAAATGGACATCAAAGTTTGAATTCCACAGTTGGACAGGGTTTTATGCTTGTGCATAATCATTTTCTGAAAGAAAGTGTGGTCAGGTGGCAAGAGAATGGGATATCTAAAGTTTTCCGAATCTTCTCTCATCAAGAGTTGTGTCTTGATTCTAAAGAGACCGGATGAATCAATAAACAGTCGTAGGTTACGAAGTTTCTCTTCGTTCACTGCCTTAAATGATGCTTTTTGTACCATTTTCCAAACTGTGATTTCGGCTTCCCCCAATTCTTCAACTTCCAAACTTTTGGTGGTGCAAGGAATCATCTTTTTACAATTTCTTATAAATCTACGCACCCATGCTGTAATCCTGACTATTTTTTCAAAGGATGAAACAGTGGTTAAATAATCAAATTCGGGATTTTCCGTGACTGCCAAAGCAACTATATTCTTCCTCCTCTCTAAATTTATAATCTGCTTATCAACAACACCTTCGCTAATTGGCCAAATTTTCTCATTTTCCTTCAGCCAAGATGGGCCCTTGTGCCATCTTTGACTCATTAAATTTTCTACAGAACATCCTTTGGAAGGTAAGTCTGCTGGATTCATGGTACCAGGCACATGATTCCACTCATTCTTTGAACTATATTTTCTTATTTCTCTCACACGATTCATGACAAAAACACCCCATTCTTCTTCATTTCTTATCCAATGTAAAGCATTCATTGAATCAGTCCAGTAAAATGAAGTCACATTTTCCAAATTCAAATCTTGTTTGATTGTTTTCAGGAGACGTACACCTATAGTACATGCGAGCAATTCAAGTCTTGAAACTGTTACAGGCTTCAATGAAGCCACTCGAGATCTTGCCTGTACGAGTTGACAGGAAACTCAGTCTTCATTTTCACTTCTTAAATACACACATGTTGCATACGCAAATTGGGATGCATCATTAAAAACATGGAATGATAGATTGCTTCTCACCGCATGATCTATCAGCAATCTCCTGGGGATTTTCAATCTATTTAAATAATTCAAATCTCTTCTCAGTTTCAAAAACTTTTTGGCAAGTTCATCAGGTAGTGCAGTATCCCAAGACAACTTGGCTCTCCAGCAATCCTGCATTAGAATTTTAAATCGCAAAGTCACAGGGCTTAACATTCCAAGTGGATCAAAAAGTTGATTTGCTGATGACAAAGTCGCTCTCTTAGAAATTTGAATTCTATCCAAAACATCTTCATCATAAGTACAGTAGAGCGCCGAAAATCCGGACGCCTAAAAACCGGAAAGACCAAAAAACCGGACATTTTTTGGATTTCAGTTTTTTCCCTTCCCTCAAAAAAAAAAAAATAAATAAATAAATAAACTACAGGATGCTCAAGCATTAGACTAGTTTGTTATCATAACAATAGCATCAATATATATATATATATATATATATAAATTTATATACACACACACACACACACACATATATATAGTATAGTATATATATATATCCAAAACCTCAGGGTAAAATCTGACTCGTGACCTAACTTTCCTTCTTTGCATTCCAAAGATTTAACTGTTATTTATAAACAGAAACGCAAAAAGGGGGGTGGAGACACTTCCTGTTAGTGTAAAGCATTTAAGCTTTAATAATCAGTAGAGATATTATTTTTAATTTAATGTTATTCTTTCTAAGGAGGCAAAGAAATTAATTAAACTCTTTATAACATCATTCAAGTCTGCAGTAAAAACATACATTAGCGTAAATACCATTGGAAGCCTTGTTTAAAAAAACGCATAAATAAAAATATCAGTAACACGTGCAATGAAGACAAGAATGTAACAACTTGTTTGGAAAGCGAAAGCTCCAGTCACAGACAAACCGGCTCCAGTCACTCCGGTGAAGGGGGGGGGGGGGGGAACGTCTGCGCACCCACAATCAGTGTTTTAGTACATGGGATGATGATAAAAATTGCTGTTATATCTTTTTATCCTTTGATACTGGAAGATTTTTTTTTATTTTAAGTTGTGACTACGTTCACGTTATTGGGCAAGCAATATATACGCGGCAATTAGTAGGGCGCCTTTTTTTTTTTTTTTTTCTTTTCTTTTCTTTTTTTTTTTTTAAAGTGAATTCAATAGAACAATTTGTACAGTACAACCTACGGATCGCGGCGATTTCGAAAAACGTTATAAAAATACATAGTTCACGGCGAGACCCCGTAATCCATGACGTAGCCGCTACTTTTTTTTTTTTTTTTTGTAATGACCAATATTCCGGAAATTCCGAGAATCCGGAATCGCCGTAGTCCCGTCCATTCCGGATTTTCGGCTTTGTACTGTACATCTCAATGTGTCATCTTCCGTGTTCCATTTTAGTCCCAAAACTGAGATATTTCCTTCAGTCGCAGAATATTCTATGTCATCCTGGCCAACTATAGACTTCGCCTCATTATACATCCATCCTCTCAAATCAAACTGAGCACTTGACATTACTTCCCTGGACTGCTCAATGAAGGCCTCGACTTCTTCCACAGTGTCCAAACTTGTAGCACAGTTGTCAACATACATAGAAGTTTTAATCTTCAACGCTACTTCTTGAAGATGTTCAGGAACATGCTCCAAATGGTACAAAATAGTAGCTCCAAGGAGAAAAGGACTTGCGTTTATTCCAAATACCACACGCCTGTGTCGATAAATCTTCAATTTTTTAGGATCACCATTTTCAAACCATAAAAATCTTAGATAATCTCTGTCCTTTTCATCAATACTGATCTGGAGGAAGGCTTTCCTGATATCTGCAAAAACGCCAAATTTTCCCATTCGGAATCTATTTAAAACGCTGGGGATCAATTCGACCAAATTAGGTCCCTTCTCAAGACAGCTGTTCAAAGATGAATCATTTTTCTGTTTCGCCAAAGCATCAAAGACCGGTCTGATTTTCGTTGTTGAATTCTCTTTGATCACTGCTCGGTGAGGTAATTTTGTGCAACGAAGATCATCCAACTTCGAAACAGGCACAGGTTCTATTATTTCCTCTTTCAGCCATTCGTGGAAGACGTCTTCATAACTGTGTAGCAAATTCTGCGACTGTAGAGTCTTAACAGTCCTTTTAAGTCTTCCCTCCGCAATTATCCTGTTATTTGTCGGTGTCTGTTGACCTTCCAACCAAGGAAGCGATACCTCATACTGACCATCAGGAAGTCTTTTCAGTGTTTTCAAAAAAATGTTGTCTGGCCGCTTCTTCTCGTTCCATCCTCAATTGATTCTCAGCTTGGATACCTATAACACCAAGATTCCATAAATCCGTTTAAGAAATCTCTCTGTTCAGCATTGAAGTAACAATCAGATCAGTGTTCTCTCTCATCGTGCGTCCCATGACTGTCCATCCCAACCTTGTTTCGACTGCCGCCAATCCAGAGGGCAACAGCTTGTATCCACCAGTCAGAAGTTTCCCCGCAACATCTGCACCAATCAGTAATTCTATAGGTCCGTTATGTTGATCACACATATGGATGTTACTTTCAGAAAGTTCCCTCATAACAACATCATCTGCAACTGGAGGGAGAGTTGTGCAAGTCATCTCTTGTCCAATAACTTCAAAATGACTGTTGTAAGTAAGATGAAAATCAGTAAGAAAAACTCTATAAACGTCGTGCTGGCAGACCTCAGTACTACCTCCACCAAACAAGGAATGCCGTAGACTTTCACTTCGGTGGGGTTGATAATTCATCCTTTGCGCTGTACTTTTACAAAGATAAGACTGCTGAGAAGCCGAGTCCATGATTGCTCTTACCTTCACTTTACCCCTATCTCCCCTCAAATAAACAGCAAGTGTTTGCAATAAAATATTAGGTGTGGTAAGAACATCTGCAAGAGCCTGATCCTGTACAGGAGCTTCAACAGCAGGCTTGGACTTCATTACTTCCTGGCAGAGTGAGCTTGATTATTGAGAGAGAAAATGATGAAAATTTCTGCAATTTGAGCACTTAATTTTGGATTTGCATGAGGTAGAAATATGATTAAGCTTCAAACATCTGAAGCCACCACCCTTTTTACTTAAAATATTTTTCTTCTATTCAAGCGACAAACTCTGGGCATGTTTACAGTCTGCACTAGGATGATTTTTATCACAGAAGGCGCATGATAAAAATCTTCGGGGTTGCTCTATCATGCACTGAACTGTAAAGTTCCATGCCCATAGTTATCCCATTGCAATTAATAGATGATTTCATCAGTTGAGTTTTCTTGCCTCTGTTTTCCAAACCAAAACCACCTTTAGCTAAGTTAATCTTCTCTCCCTCAATTTCGTTGCCAAGGAATTTCATTAACACTTCTAATTTATCAAATTTTCATCCGATTTATACGTTATTGAGGTTAAATGTCATTCCCAGATTCGCAAAAGCTCCAAAGGTAAGCAAGACTCAACCAAAGGATAAAGCATGGATGCATACTTATCACTTGTTACACCCAGCATCTGTAAAGACCTTAACTGAGTTTCAATTCTATCATTAATTTAACCAGCAGAAGTCTATGCTCATTATTCAGGGCATTGTTTAACACTAAGCTTAAAAGTTCCCGTACCTATACCTCTACCAACGCATCCTCTCTTCCGAATCGTGCTTTCAAACACTCTATGGCTTGAACATAATTTTCAGCAGTAGGGGGAAAGGACTCCACCACCTCCCAAGCTCTTGAACCTTTAAGAGTTGATTGTATTAAGGGGAGTCATTTCGTAAGCGGGTGTCGGCTATTTTTGGCGACTTTTTTTTGTTGCCAACACCCGCTATTTGGCGCTTTTTTTTTTTTTTTCGCCAAATTTTTTGCATGTGTAACACCATTTTAAAAAATGATAAAATCATACAAGACGGTGAGCACGGTCAGCAAAGTCAAAGAATTTTAACACATTAAAATTGCACAGATATTCCACAAAAAAATAATAAAACAAAAAAATACACCATCCATATTTAACCTAAAAAACGTCAACAATTTCAGTAACAGGCAATTCAAAATGAGCAAACAGTGGACCGCTTTTAACTAAAAAAACTTCAGTGGATTAAGCAATCTAGTTGTACAGCTACGTAAACTAGGCAACCAGTGGGCCTTTTTGAACTAAAAACACTTCAGTGGATTAAGCAACCTAGTTTTACAGCTACATAAACAGGGAAACACTGGCATGTTTTCAGCTCAAAAGACATCGGTGGATTAAACAACCTAGTTATACACCTCATATAAAGTAGCTATAGCACTTATGAAATCATAACAACATCAAATATCAATTTAAAATTCACATTTTAAACCTTAAACAATTGCAAAGATTCTTTAAAAAAACACTTACCTTTATTTTAATTAACTGCTCAGAAATATCCGTAACACACACCAGCTAATAACGTAACACCAACATGCTTCCTTTTATTTAGCTTTATGTTCACACCCTATTTCTAACAAACACACACTTTCTTTTCAAATAATAACATAATATTCACTACATCTTTAAGCAACGGACCACATTTCCAAATAAGAAAAATACACCTTATAATCTCCGGAACAACTAACCACGCACCACACACCAATAAAACAAAACAACAACTGACGCATCAAAAACAAATTCTGCTTCTTATAAACATCAAAAACAAATTCTGCTTCTATCACAAAATTCCTTTACCAAACATCCTGCTACCATTTAATCAATCCACCGAGCGTTTTTTCATCAAACTACGGCACCAGTTAACAACTCAACTCCAAACACAGGTTGCAACAGATATCTGAAACTATCGCTATCGTAAACAAACTGTCCAACGAACTTCAAATTTGACGACGCATCGAAACTTGGCAACGACACCTGCTTACGAAATTTCCCCCATATTAAGTACTGGTACTTATCTTCATTCTAAATTTTTGGGTCTTCATCTATCTTTCTAAACAACCCCCAAAATGATAACCAATCCTTCAATTTCCAACAAATCTTTGCAACTCAATCTTAGGAAACCTAAAATTCCTTTTATTTGAACGTTTTTCACTGATCGAATGAATATCAATCCTATTTTTAGATCTACCTATGCACCGTTCAAGTTTTGTTTTCCAATATATAAAGTTCTCTTCACATTTTTCCGCACCCTTGATTTCATCAGACAACTTTTCCTCCATACATTTAACAATAACATCATCCTTAATTAAGTTAAGTATATCACCATCAAAAGTCCGAATTTTTTCATACTTCTCAGTCAACTGACTCAGGTGACTAAAATACAAATCCGAGTCATCTACTTCTGTTTTCACAAAGGTTTCTAATTTTTCGATAAATTTAGTAAAACAGCCACGATACGTTCCTCTCAAAGTATTCAACTGTTCCATTCTTGAAATCTATAAACTACTTACTAACTATTACAATTTTTAAGATGATAACTTTAAAAACAAAGTCAATCAAAAGTTTTAAAAGTAACTCATTATAAAAATCTTGACAATAATCTAAATATATTTAACACAAAATGCACTTCTAGTTTCATTAACTAAAGCCTTATTTCAATTCAAGAAATTCTATTTCATTAAAATGTACAGTTCAAAACATGCATAAAATTCAAATATATCAAAGTTCTTCAAGAGCAAAGTTTCAATACATCTTCTTAAAAGGAATAATAAACTTTAAAATAGCATATACTTAATTCTTAAAACAGTGCACGGTTAATTCTCAATCACATCTATATGCCTTTATGGTTATCAGAATCTATCGTAAATTTAACCATTCGAAAATCAATAAAGCTTGTATTCCTAAAAATATATTTCAAATCAGTAACAAACAAAACAAGCCTCAATTTCACTCTCGGAATACTATCTTCAGTATACACTCACTGATTAAACTCCAAAACAATGAATATCCAAATATTTGTTCTATCTTTTACTTCGGTTCTCAGTTTTCAAATTATGACTCAATTCCAACACGTCCCTGTTCGGGTGCCATTATGTATCACAAGCAATCCTTATTTAACAGATAAGTATTTAGATAAATGAATATCTTTGCATACTCACTAACTGCCGCAGAGTTGCCAACCTGGCAAAGACAAAAGTCGGGAGAATTTATTCTAAAAATCGGGAGACTTGTTTTCGATAAAAAACTAAACTTTAAAAGATCAAGGATGTATCAACTGAAAGTACATTTTGGAGAGCGAAATAAGAAGCATTTTTCATGCAATTTCTTGCCAGAAATAGTATTTTTAGAGCATAAAAAATTAATATTGGGTCATGTCTTCTATTAAGGTCAGTATCTTGTAAAAAATTTGGCAACATAAATAATATTAAGTTAGAAAATAAAAAATTGGGGTTAATTTTTACACTTAAGGCATTGGAGGATTAAACAAAACAATGTGAAAGGAAAAAAAATAATTTTTAAGAGTGATGGAGAAAGATAGAAATTGGAATGCTTTTAGAACCTGAAGTTGCACTTATTATTATACATTTGTCAGTGAAGCCGAAATTTTATGTCACATATGTGTGGGTTCCTAGAACTAGTTTGCAGAAAAGAGAAAAATGCTGAGAAGGGTTCCTTGCCAAGACTGAACTTAAAAAAAAAAAAAAAATTAAAATTCAAAAAATTGCATTTTTCATGTGACGAATGATAAAAATCAGGAGAAAATGAACAAATTATCAAAAATCAGGAGAAATGTACCCTAAATCAGGTTGGCAGGAAATTTAAAAAAAATAATCTTTAATAAGCACACCTATCTACAAAACTATTTACAGATAATTCCGAGAGACTTAAAAAAACATCGAATCATTGTTTTTCCCATTACATGTCTACAGTTCCAACTAGAGTTCAGAAAACTCATTGACTCATTCTCGTCAAAGGGAGTCTTGTGTTTTCATTTTGCGACACTATGAAGAGGAAATACACATAACAAAGAGCACCAATCAGAACTCTACAAAAGTCAAGTGACGCGTAGAGCCAATCAGAACAAGAAGTGGCATACCAGTCTCCAGGCGCACAGACTTGTTCAATCATTTTTACCTGGGACGTGGAGAAAGGTGGTCGCTATGACTGACGCTGGATTTAAATATAGCTTAGGCCTGGTCGTAGTAACTCGGCGCCCTGCAGAGCGCATTGTCCTCATAGAAAGGAAAATTCCTTATTCTGTCCACAATGCGCTTCTGCAGTTTTATGATGGCAGCCGAGATGCGATGACAAGTGACCTTCTTTCCAGAGCTTTCGCTAAAGCAGAACGCTTGGTGAAGGCTTCAGGTGATGCTGCAGACCTCGAAGACCTGCAACGATATCGTGAAGACCGCCACTTTGAGGACAAGTTTGACTTTCCTCGCGGCCAGATGTCACGAAGATTCTCCTGCGCTGCTGGAGACCCGTCCTCCTCAGACTACATTAGGACTCTGAAGTGTGCCCAGTTCTTGTGCGCATACAAAGAGTTTGAGGAGGAGACGGGCTTCCGTTTCCATTTTTCTCGAGAGTTGGTGCAGAACAGTAGATCTGTTGTAGCACAATTCAAGGGACTAGATGGAAAAGAATACAGCCAGAAGTTCTTCGTAGTGCAGGTTGAAGAGGTCACGGCTTTCCAAAGAAATCGTAGATTTCTAGATAGCCACGTTTTCCGAGGTGTTCTGTGCTCCGAGGAAGAAGCTCTGGCTCATTTGAGCAAGAACGCACGAACCCTCGGTAAAGTAGACAATAAGTCTTCTCTTCTTCAACATGCCTTAGGGCATATTAGAAGAAATAGGCCAGTGAGATGTGCGGCATGGAGTGATTCCTGGTTTCTCAGCTTCGTTCGCCGCTGTGACCCAAGACTGACGTCTCGTGTTCTCGGGAGTTCGTCGCTGAGGAGGTAATTTTCCTACCTTTTTTAAAAGTGTATTGTAGTTATTTATATTAACCTTTTTATGCATGTATAGTCATTTTTAATACATTGACAGATACATTTTATGTAGCTAGAAATATTTTAGTATAGATATATATATTGACAAATACATTTTGTATAACTTATGTATGGACAGATACATTTTGTATAACTCATGTATGGACAGATACATTTTGTATACCTTAGAATAACATAAGTTTTTAACACTTTTGTGATACTCACTTACCTGATCACTCTGATATAGATATTAATGTAAGTTTGATACAGGTTTTTTTTGCATTATTTTTTGTTCTTGTTATATTAGGTGGTGCTCGAAACATTTGTCACTATTTATACCATCTATGAAGCTTGAGACCCTTTTAATTAACAAAATCATTCATCTGCATTGTACAAGATATCTTTGCTGTCAACTAAGAAAAGGATAAAATTAGGTATTTTATTTATTAATTTTTACTTAGAATTAGATAAATATTACAAATGCTGATTGAAATGTTTGCAGTTTTTAATGTGAATCACAAAAATGAATTAATTCTAGTAATTTTATTGAGGGATCAATGTAAAATTAAGCCTTAACAAAATTTCTAAAATAATAGTGTGCTTTTTATACAATCATTGCTCGTTTTTATAAACATCTTTTTTATGAAAACTTGTGATGCTATGAATTAGCGAGTAGGCTCTAATACACTTCCATAGAACATTTTATGAACTATTTGCCTGATCTCTATAGGTTTGAGAAAACGAGCATTGACTACATTTGTCTTTAATTTAAAATATTTTTAGAATGGAAATTTTAAGTGTTAAATCAATTGATAGTGCAGCTCTAATTATTAGTATCCACTTTCATAGAGTTATAAAAATCTGATTTTAAAACGAAGTGGGCAACAAAGAACCTCTAGCAAAGGCGATACCCCCACATTTTTGTGGATAATAAAGATAAGGAGCACTTATCTTGGGGACTCACAAGCTGGTTTTGAAAATTAGATTTGAAAGAACAGTACAAGTTGATCGTTTTGTTTGATTTTAACATTAATTCTAGTAAGAGATCATGTAACCCAGCATAATCTATAGAGCTTTTCATTAAGAGTGATTATCTTCGGAAGTTGAATTCAAAAAAGAAAAACCTCTATATATCAATGTAAATTGTGCTTTATTCTGAAGCTTAGACATCACAGTTATGTTCTAAACAAAATATCATTCAGAAGATACAGACAGCTGATGCTAGATCTTCTGAGGGAGAAGCTTGATGATTGGATATTGGCTGCATTCGTAAACGCCAAACAAATTACACTCGTGCAATGAGTTTCCATCTAAGGCGTTCGTAAAGGAAATTGAGTGCATACAGTTTTTAAACTAGAGCGTTCGTATACAAAACTGAGTGACCGATCCCAGGTACGGTTTCGTCAGTTGTTTAGAAGATACATTTGCTGCACGTTGTTGTTGTTTTCAAATGGCGTCCGTTGTTATGGAAAAGTATGTTGTTGTGAAAAGTATTTTACGTTTTCTAAAGCTGCAAATATTATTTTTTCGAGGAAGAAATTCTTATGTATGTTAGAAAATGCTACGAAGGTACATAATTTTTCAAAGGTAATCATTTTCTTGTATTTTTTACTTTAGTAAATTCAAAAATGCATGTTTTAGTGTTGAGATTGAAGTTGATTTAATCCATTATTAGCGAAATTTGAACTTCTCTTGCTAAATACTATTGTTATACTACTAATATTTGAAAAAATGAAGTTTAAGTTTAAATTTCTAAATTTTGATTTGTGCACTTCAATTATGGCCACTCTTTCTTTTAAAAATCCTGTTGATTTTATATTGAGTATGTACTAAAAACTATCCTCAGCAAAATTATGGCATTCGCGAATTGTAAACAAACACGTCTCCTAGGTGACGAAACTAAATAAACTGAAGTTGTTTGTAAAGTCAAAGGAAACTGATATCATCATCATCATCATCGAATTGTTTTTGAAAGTAGTGCCTGTTCCATGACGGTTTATCTCCAGTTTGTTGATGAGTAGTTATACATCGATGGGTCATGTAAGAGAAAATGCAGTATCAGAACATACATAATAGAAAAGGTAAATAGTAATATGTATTTGAAGTTTGAAGTTTGAAAACCCCCTCAAGAGGGGGCGGGTTTTGGAGATTTATGGCTGGGGAGCCGTTATCTCACTTGTTCTGTAGAGTAATATGTATTAGAGCAAAACAGTATGAGAATAATGCAAAATGAAAATAAATTATATACAATATATATAAGGGACTCTAGAAGACAATGTCAAGGGTGGGACAGGATCAGGAGACACAAATAGGGAAGTCGTAGTTTGGAAGAAAAGGTACTTAGAATTGGTGCTAATAGGCCTACTCATTAAGCAGGAGGACAGCTTTAGGCCGTGTCCGGTTGTCTGAATCGCGGAAGTCATAATCAGGTAAGCTATAGACTTATTGGCTATAGCTATTTGGTAAGCTATAGACTTTGTCATAAAAGAGTTGGGCTTCTTTTTTAATAATTTCGTACATGGAGGGAATCATGAGATCTCTACGTATAACCGAGTTTCTCATGTATCTATGAGCATGCCTAATTTTTCGTAGTATTTTGTTGTGTTGAGTTGTGATTAAGTTTAAATTTGTTTTTGCAGCATAACCCCAAATGGGGCTAGCGTATGTACCTGCAGGGAGGACAATCATGTTGTACAGTTTTCGTTTGTTGGGAATGCTAAGTTTGCTTTGGTATAGTAACTTTGAGATAGATTTTTCCGCCGCAATCATTTTGTTACGTGGTGGCCTGTGCCTTCCAAGTCAGTCTGGAATCCAGCATGACTCGCAAATACTTACAGGTCCTGCCCCATTCAACTCTCGTCGTCAATATATATTGGTTTCGCAATCTTACGGGATCAAGTAAAGTGAATGGCCTGACACTTAGAGGGATTTACTTTTAATTTCCAAGTGGAGAACCAATCTTTAAGTGTGTCAATGTGGTGCTGAATTTTGTTGACCATAGTGTCAGGGTGTGTGGATCTGGATATTATAGCTGTATCGTCTGCATATACTGCTAAAGATGTGTGAGAATCCCTTGGAATAGCATTTATGTAAATGTTGAACAGTATAGGACCAAGGAGTGATCCTTGTTGTACACCAGCCTCAATAGGAGTGTGAGTAGAGTAAGTGTTGTTGATGCGGACGGAGAACTTTCGATTTCTCAGATAAGAGTTAATCAAATGAATCAGCACGTCTGGCGTGTTTATAGTGATTAGTTTGTAAATAAGTGAGTTATGGCAGACGCAATCAAAAGCTTTGCTAATGTCCAGCATTACTGCTCTGGTGGATTCCTTGAGGTTAAAACCCTCAGAAAGAAATTCCACTACTCTGAGGAGCTGGTGAGTGGTAGCATGTTTGGGCCTAAAGCCAAATTGCTCAGGAATGATGATGTTGTTATCCCGTAAGTGAGAGTTAAGTCTCCTCAGGATAATTTTTTCAGCTACTTTAGAGACTGCTCAGAAGGCTAATGGGTCTGTAGTTTTCTGGGATAGCCAGGTTACCAGACTTAGAAATGGCACAAACAATGGCCGTTTTCCAAACATCAGGAAATACTTTGAGATCGAGAATTGTGTTTATGATTTGAGTTATAAGATCAAGAATGTTATGTGGGATATTTTTAAGCATAAGATTAGTTATGTTGTCTATGCCGGGGGCTTTTTTGTTGTTAAGTTTGCTAATTATTTCGCATACTTCTAAGTTAGTAGTAAGGGGTAAGGACTGAGTCAGGGGACAACTTAGAAAGTCCTCAATCTGAGCCTTGATATCTCTATCAAAATCAGGGTTAACGAGATCAGAGTGTACAGTGAATTGTTGTTTGTAAGCTTGCGCTAGAGTGTTGGCTTTGTCCTCATCCGTGTAAGCAATACCTGAAGGGCTCTTGAGAGGGGGGAAATCGTATATTTCCTCCAAAATCTTTTAATTATTTTCCAAACATCGGACTCGTCTTGATTTAGCTCTTCTAGAAAAGACTCCCAGCGCTCTTGACGGTGTATGTAGAGAGCCTCTCTAGCTAGGAATTTTTGTCGATAATAATCTTGTTTATGTAGGGGGGACTTAGTTCGTTGGAAAAGACGCCTAGCTCTGTTCCTATCCCTAATCTTTTGTTTGATATCAGCAGGGAGGGGTTTGAAGTTGTTATAAGGCCACTCGTAAGAGGCAAGATTTTTGGCAGTGGTTAAGGTATCATTTAAATCTTTAATTGCAGAGTTAAGTGAGGTGGGAGAGTCAAGATGCAAGTTTTCAAACTGAGCATCCAACAAAGACTCTGTATAAATTCTCCAATTGGTACGAGTGTTTGTTCTCTTAATTGGAGGAGAGTGGAAGAGCAAATCAACACTAATATGAATGGGAAGGTGGTCAGAGTCAAACATGTCTATTGTACGAGCTGCAGTGTTATAATGGGGAGTCTTGTGTTTTCATTTTGCGACACTATGAAGAGGAAATACACATAACAAAGAGCACCAATCAGTGCTCTACAGAAGTCAAGTGACGCGTAGAGCCAATCAGAACAAGAAGGGGCATACCAGTCCAGGCGCACAGACTTGTTCCGTCATTTTTACCTGGGACGTTGGAGGAGACAGGTGGTTACTATGGCTGACGCTGGATTTAAATACAGCTTAGGCCTGGTCGTAGTAACTCGGCGCCCTGCAGAGCGCATTGTCCTCATAGAAAGGAAAATTCCTTATTCTGTCCACAATGCGCTTCTGCAGTTTTATGATGGCAGCCGAGATGCGATGACAAGTGACCTTCTTTCCAGAGCTTTCGCTAAAGCAGAACGCTTGGTGAAGGCTTCAGGTGATGCTGCAGACCTCGAAGACCTGCAACGATATCGTGAAGACCGCCACTTTGAGGACAAGTTTGACTTTCCTCGCGGCCAGATGTCACGAAGATTCTCCTGCGCTGCTGGAGACCCGTCCTCCCCAGACTACATTAGGACTCTGAAGTGTGCCCAGTTCTTGTGCGCATACAAAGAGTTTGAGGAGGAGACGGGCTTCCGTTTCCATTTTTCTCGAGAGTTGGTGCAGAACAGTAGATCTGTTGTAGCACAATTCAAGGGACTGGATGGAAAAGAATACAGCCAGAAGTTCTTCGTAGTGCAGGTTGAAGAGGTCACGGCTTTCCAAAGAAATCGTAGATTTCTGGATAGCCACGTTTTCCAAGGTGTTCTGTGCTCCGAGGAAGAAGCTCTGGCTCATTTGAGCAAGAACGCACGAACCCTCGGTAAAGTAGACAATAAGTCTTCTCTTCTTCAACATGCCTTAGGGCATATTCGAAGAAATAGGCCAGTGAGATGTGCGGCATGGAGTGATTCCTGGTTTCTCAGCTTCGTTCGCCACTGTGACCCAAGACTGACGTCTTGTGTTCTCGGGAGTTCGTCGCTGAGGAGGTAATTTTCCTACCTTTTTTAAAAGTGTATTGTAGTTATTTATATTAACCTTTTTATGCATGTATAGTCATTTTTAATACATTGACAGATACATTTTATGTAGCTAGGAATATTTTAGTATAGATATATATATTCACAAATACATTTTGTATAACTTATGTATGGACAGATACATTTTGTATAACTCATGTATGGACAGATACATTTTGTATACCTTAGAATAACTTTAAGTTTTTAACACTTTTGTGATACTCACTTACCTGATCACTCTGATATAGATATTAATGTAAGTTTGATACAGGTTTTTTTGCATTATTTTTTGTTCTTGTTATATTAGGTGGTGCTCGAAACATTTGTCACTATTTATACCATCTATGAAGCTTGAGACCCTTTTAATTAACAAAGTCATTCATCTGCATTGTACAAGATATCTTTGCTGTCAACTAAGAAAAGGATAAAATTAGGTATTTTATTTATTAATTTTTACTTAGAATTAGATAAATATTACAAATGCTGATTGAAATGTTTGCAGTTTTTAATGTGAAATCACAAAAATGAATTAATTCTAGTAATTTTATTGAGGGATCAATGTAAATTTAAGCCTTAACAAAATTTCTAAAATAATAGTGTGCTTTTTATACAATCATTGCTCGTTTTTTTATGAAAACTTGTGATGCTATGAATTAGCGAGTAGGCTCTAATACACTTCCATAGAACATTTTATGAACTATTTGCCTGATCTCTATAGGTTTGTGAAAACGAGCATTGACTACATTTGTCTATAATTATAAATATTTTTAGAATGGAAATTTTAAGTGTTAAATCAATTGATAGTGCAGCTCTAATTATTAGTATCCACTTTCATAGAGTTATAAAAATTTGATTTTAAAACGAAGTGGGCAACAAAGAACCTCTAGCAAAGGCGATACCCCCACATTTTTGTGGATAATAAAGATAAGGAGCACTTATCTTGGGGACTCACAAGCTGGTTTTGAAAATTAGATTTGAAAGAACAGTACAAGTTGATCGTTTTATTTGATTTTAACATTAATTCTAGTAAGAGATCATGTAACCCAGCATAATCTATAGAGCTTTTCATTAAGAGTGATTATCTTCGGAAGTTGAATTCAAAAAAGAAAAACCTCTATGTATCAAAGTAAATTGTGCTTTATTCTGAAGCTTAGACATCACAGTTATGTTCTAAACAAAATATCATTCAGAAGATACAGACAGCTGATGCTAGATCGTCAGTTGTTTAGAAGATACACGTAGGGCGTGTTCAGACTGCCACTTTCGGGTAAAACTTGAGTAAAACACGAACTGCTCGAGTTTTACTCGGGAAGATTGACATCATGAACGGTTTTGGGTATTTAATAGGAAAATAAGGGGCGGCACATATTTACTAACCTCTGGAGCTATCTCCCCAACTTCCCAAGGAAAATCCTTGGGGAGTTGGGAAAAACTCGAGCTACTCAACTTGGCAGTCTGAACGCTTTGTTTATCTCCCCGTTCAGGGGAAATAAACTCCAATCGGGCTCAATCAGGAAAAAGCTCAAATCGGGCATCATAAATGGCTTGGGTTTTTCCCGAGTAACTCGAGTTACTCAAAAATGGCAGTCTGAACGCGGCCTGGCTGCACGTTGTTGTTGTTTTCAAATGGCGTCCGTTGTTATGGAAAAGTATGTTGTTGTGAAAAGTATTTTACGTTTTCTAAAGCTGCAAATATTATTTTTTCGAGGAAGAAATTCTTATGTACGTTAGAAAATGCTACGAAGGTACATAATTTTTCAAAGGTAATCATTTTCTTGAATTTTTTACTTTAGTAAATTCAAAAATGCATGTTTTAGTGTTGAGATTGAAGTTGATTTAATCCATTATTAGTGAAATTTGAACTTCTCTTGCTAAATACTATTGTTATACTACTAATATTTGAAAAAATGAAGTTTAAGTTTAAATTTCTAAATTTTGATTTGTGCACTTCAAGTATGGCCACTCTTTCTTTTAAAAATCCTGTTGATTTTATATTGAGTATGTACTAAAAACTATCCTCAGCAAAATTATGGCATTCGCGAATTGTAAACAAACACGTCTCCTAGGTGACGAAACTAAATAAACTGAAGTTGTTTGTAAAGTCAAAGGAAACTGATATCATCATCATCATCATCGAATTGTTCTTGAAAGGAGTGCCTGTTCCATGACGGTTTAACTCCAGTTTGTTGATGAGTAGTTATACATCGATGGGTCGTGTAAGAGAAAATGCAGTATCAGAACATACATAATAGAAAAGGTAAATAGTAATATTATATTTAGAGCAAAACAGCGTATTGAGAATAATTGCAAAAATAAAAAATAAAATATATATACAATATATATAAGGGACTCTAGAAGACAATGTCAAGGGTGGGACAGGATCAGGAGACACAAATAGGGAAGTCGTAGTTTGGAAGAAAAGGTACTTAGAATTGGTGCTAATAGGCCTACTCATTAAGCAGGAGGACAGCTTTAGGCCGTGTCTGGTTGTCTGAATCGCGGAAGTCATAATCAGGTAAGCTATAGACTTATTGGCTATAGCTATTTGGTAAGCTATAGACTTTGTCATAAAAGAGTTGGGCTTGTTTTTTAATAATTTCGTACATGGAGGGAATCATGAGATCTCTACGTATAACCGAGTTTCTCATGTATCTATGAGCATGTCTAATTTTTCGTAGTATTTTGTTGGGTTGAGTTGTGATTAAGTTTAAATTTGTTTTTGCAGCATAACCCCAAATGGGGCTAGCGTATGTACCTGCAGGGAGGACAATCATGTTGTACAGTTTTCGTTTGTTGGGAATGCTAAGTTTGCTTTGGTATAGTAACTTTGAGATAGATTTTTCCGCCGCAATCATTTTGTTACGTGGTGGCCTGTGCCTTCCAAGTCAGTCTGGAATCCAGCATGACTCCCAAATACTTACAGGTCCTGCCCCATTCAACTCTTTCGTCGTCAATATATATTGGTTTCGCAATCTTACGGGATCAAGTAAAGTGAATGGCCTGACACTTAGAGGGATTTACTTTTAATTTCCAAGTGGCGAACCAATCTTTAAGTGTGTCAATGTGGTGCTGAATTTTGTTGACCATAGTGTCAGGGTGTGTGGATCTGGATATTATAGCCATATCGTCTGCATATACTTATAAAGATGTGTGAGAATCCCTTGGAATAGCATTTATGTAAATGTTGAACAGTGTAGGACCAAGGAGTGATCCTTGTTGTACACCAGCCTCAATAGGAGTGTGAGTAGAGTAAGTGTTGTTGATGCGGACGGAGAACTTTCGATTTCTCAGATAAGAGTTAATCAAATGAATCAGCACGTCTGGCGTGTTTATAGTGATTAGTTTGTAAATAAGTGAGTTATGGCAGACGCAATCAAAAGCTTTGCTAATGTCCAGCATTACTGCTCTGGTGGATTCCTTGAGGTTAAAACCCTCAGAAAGAAATTCCACTACTCTGAGGAGCTGGTGAGTGGTAGCATGTTTGGGCCTAAAGCCAAATTGCTCAGGAATGATGATGTTGTTATCCCGTAAGTGAGAGTTAAGTCTCCTCAGGATAATTTTTTCAGCTACTTTAGAGACTGCTCAGAAGGCTAATGGGTCTGTAGTTTTCTGGGATAGCCAGGTTACCAGACTTAGAAATGGCACAAACAATGGCCGTTTTCCAAACATCAGGAAATACTTTGAGATCGAGAATTGTGTTTATGATTTGAGTTATAAGATCAAGAATGTTATGTGGGATATTTTTAAGCATAAGATTAGTTATGTTGTCTATGCCGGGGGCTTTTTTGTTGTTAAGTTTGCTAATTATTTCGCATACTTCTAAGTTAGTAGTAAGGGGTAAGGACTGAGTCAGGGGACAACTTAGAAAGTCCTCAATCTGAGCCTTGATATCTCTATCAAAATCAGGGTTAACGAGATCAGAGTGTACAGTGAATTGTTGTTTGTAAGCTTGCGCTAGAGTGTTGGCTTTGTCCTCATCCGTGTAAGCAATACCTGAAGGGCTCTTGAGAGGGGGGAAATCGTATATTTCCTCCAAAATCTTTTAATTATTTTCCAAACATCGGACTCGTCTTGATTTAGCTCTTCTAGAAAAGACTCCCAGCGCTCTTGACGGTGTATGTAGAGAGCCTCTCTAGCTAGGAATTTTTGTCGATAATAATCTTGTTTATGTAGGGGGGACTTAGTTCGTTGGAAAAGACGCCTAGCTCTGTTCCTATCCCTAATCTTTTGTTTGATATCAGCAGGGAGGGGTTTGAAGTTGTTATAAGGCCACTCGTAAGAGGCAAGATTTTTGGCAGTGGTTAAGGTATCATTTAAATCTTTAATTGCAGAGTTAAGTGAGGTGGGAGAGTCAAGATGCAAGTTTTCAAACTGAGCATCCAACAAAGACTCTGTATAAATTCTCCAATTGGTACGAGTGTTTGTTCTCTTAATTGGAGGAGAGTGGAAGAGCAAATCAACACTAATATGAATGGGAAGGTGGTCAGAGTCAAACATGTCTATTGTACGAGCTGCAGTGTTATAATGAAAGTCTTTGGTGAGACAGAAATCAATAAACGAGGGATTACCTTGGGAGTAATGAGTGGGGGTGGTTGAAACTGATAACCACTGACAGCACTAATCACATGCACTCCAGTTTTCTTATGAAAACTCGTGCAACGAGTTTGTTGTTTACGAATGCAGCCACTATGGATGTATTTTCAGATCAACATGAGGGAAAAAAAAAAAAACTAGATTGTGGATTGGCAACACTGATAATGTGTTTTGTTTGTATACAAAGCTGTTGTTGCTGTTTCTTTTGATAAGAATTGATGAAGTGAGTAAACATTTTATGCAGTATATATTTATGATTTTAGTCGTCATTTATAAAAACCATTCTTGGAATTCTTTATCTACGCGAGGTTTTAGAAATTTAATTGCTAAATTGCCCTACGCAATCAAACTTTGTCACCTTGTACTCATTGATGTCATCTTTTCTGGAAATGTATTTATTTTTGAAATAAGATTTTGTCAGGTTTATTATTAGAGATGCACACTAAATATTTGGTTGGTATTCGGTATACTGCCTATTTGACAAACCGAATATTCAGTTCGGCTGGCTTCTGTAATATTCGGTAACCGAATAATAAACAAATATAAATTTAAAAAAGTTATAGTATAGTACCATAGTTCAAAATTAATTCAGATTGTTTCTTACTAATATCAAATTCAAAGTAATTTTAGTGTGAGAGAAAATTCTAATGTTAGATTTAAATTTTGTTGCTTTTGAATTTATCCTAAATCTTATGACACTTCATTAACCTTAGTACTAACTCAATAGGAAATGCTTACCAGAAAAGGTTATATCATAATATTAAGTGAACATAAATATATAAATTCAATTAACTGCTTTTTTTAATAAAATATGCAAATAAAAAAGGTTAAAGTTTCACAAATATTTAAACAGGTGATCAATAATATATAAAGGAAACACATGGATGTTAAATTTTACAGTATTTTAATTTCTGAAGTTTTACACCATATGAAATATTAATATTGTTTAAAAAAGACTAATTAATTTAATCATTGTTATCATAGTCTGTTAATGCTTAAGAGTTATAGTAGCGTTTGTATCATCAAAATTTTCAGAACTTTAATTCACAAAAGTGCTACAGCAAAGTACCAGGGATCACTCTAGAGCGTTTCAGGGGGGCGGCCTGCCCTGGTGCCCTTTTTCCGGTAAAATGCTGCCCTCCTTGCCCTTTTTCTTGATAAAATTCCGCCCTTCTTGCCCTTTTTCTTAAAGGGTAAAAAATTCTGATAAAATTCCGCCCTCTTTTTTTTTTTTCTTTTTTCCAATCAAAATGCCGCTCTCCTTTTCTCCACCCCTCCTTGTTTCCCCCTTTTTTTTTATTCTCATTACCATTGCTGGTGCTCAGCTAGACCGGGGCCACGTGGTCCCGGCTAGACCCCAAAAAAGCCTCTCTGCAACAACAACAACAAGGAAGTTGATTTGTTTATTCTCTTATCAATGATGTGTGGGGAGGGGGGGGGGGCATCTGCACAGTCACCACTCTTCTCCCTCCCGACCTGAGGAGAGGGTTAAAACTGTTCGCTGTAGCTTCAGGTCATAAAATATCTCATTTGAGAAACAATCTGTCATCCAGAAGAGTAGTCATAACAATAAATTATTTCCTACGGTAAATGGCACTTTACCGTGTTTTATAAATGCTGTAAGTAATTAATAAATGCCACTTGGTTATTGTTTATTTTTTCAGATTTTCAAAACACATTCATCCAAACTTAAGGCTGGCTGCACGGAAGTTCAAGACAAGGGCAATTCCGGAAGTGTGGGGTGACCCCCCTCCCTACACACACTCCTCCCCGTCGATGTACTAAAAAGAATAGGGCAAAATTGATTCATTGACAGGGTGTGCAGCAGTCAGGAAATACTACTTGAAAATATCGAATTTCGAGTAGGCATCGGGGCCAAATTGATGATTATTCTATAGGGCTATTTTAGGCGGAGATAAGGGTGGGAACTGTCAATACAAAATTTGTGTCTATTTTGCAGCCCCTCCAAAAAAAATGAAATTGTCGACGATTGCGAGAATGCAAGTCTCGTCGACTGCACGGGCACGCGCCCCTGGGATATTCATTTTTACTGTACTACGCGCTCAGCAGAAGCCTAATGGACAGTGCGAAAATGCGCAGAGGGGAGAGCCATTGAGACTATTTTGAATTCATCGATTGGGAAATTAAAAATTTGTGCAAGAGGGTCAAGTTCTTTCTGATTCCTGAAGGGTCGGGAGTTATTTTATAATTATGTAATTATGAATATTACATAACAATAATTATTAAGACTTCTTGCCTAGTTAGAAAATCCTTTGCTGCCGCCCACGATAGGAAATACTATCGTCCTCTCCCCTCTTTTTTTTATTATGTCGCACACTTGCAATTTATTTTTTCCTTGGACACGTTTTAGCTAAACTGGTGTTCTTCTTACAGAATATTTCCAAATGTTATGCATATAATGCTGCAACTAGAGGTCAAGTCGCCCAGGACAAACCATTGTTTTGGCGCTCCCTTCTTTCCATTTCAATTTGACGTAACAGCACTATGCCTGGGCAAGTGTCCCGTTTTCCCTCCACTAGTTGCAGACTAGCATATATACAGAGAGAAAAGTTGCAGTGACGCTGAATACGATAAAATTTGAATCTAAAACAGAATGTTTTCGGGTCCGAAAATTGGCGTAATTATTAAAAATTTGTCGGCAAAACCGGATTCCCATTATTTTACGATTACAAAATTTAACTTTTTTATGCTTTTTTTTGTTTTGTTGTTGTTGTTGAAATAAAGCATAATGGCCGCCTTACACAATTTTTGTAAAAGTGTAGATTTCATTGAGTGAAAAAATTTGGTTTCAAAATTTGTTTAATCATTTGCTTAAAAAATTGCTATTAAGAAAACACATTTTCGGACATAAAAGTATGTTTATAAAAGCTACCCTTATGTGTTTATAGACAATAATTACAAAAGTTGCCCTTTTTGTGTGATATGATATGCCCTTTTCCCAAACACTGCCCTTTTTCATTTCTAGAGTGATCCCTGAAAGTAGACATTTCAATAATCAATAGCAAGAGTCATACATGAAACTCTTTTAAGTGTTGATGTTATATACTAACAGATTTTCATTAAATCAAATAAATTGTTTAAAAATATTGCTTATGATCGGGGTTTCTGGAATTTAACCAGGCAAAAAAAAAAAAAAAAAAAACTGCACGTTTTAACTAGTTTAAACCACCTAAAAAAAGTTGGATTTAATTTTAAAGAGCCAACTTTAATTGAAGTAACTTATTAAAGGCCAATTCACATTAAATTTGCATTAATTTATCTGATGATGCATTCATAACTTTTTTTTTACTAAAATAAATTACAATGTTATTAATTTAATATAAATTACATAGATATTTTTATTAAATATTCCCGTATACACAATTCTTTATTGCCACTAGAAAAATGCTGTGAATTTCATGTTGTCGTGGTGCTTCAAGAAGATTTTCTGTTTCAGTACTGATGGTTACTTTTGATACTCTATTGAAAACAGTCCACTAAACTTGAATTATTGTTGCCTATAGGTAATAATCTTATTTCTTTTAAATTATGATTTTGCAAAAATTTCTTCAAAGGCAAATGTTTGTACTGAACCTTGAAAACAGAGCTGTTTTTACATTAAGTCGAATTTCTATTTTATTAAATCATTTTTTATGCAGTGTTTTTCCTCCTATTAGTAAATACCGTATTTTATGGAAGAAACGCCGCACCCGGCGTAAACGCTGCACTCCTGATTATCAGCTTAATGACAAGAAAATTATCGTAAACGCCGCACTCCCGATAATTATTTTAATCAACCTTAATATCATTATAAACACTGTACTAAACGTACTGAAACAATAACGCTAGTATCGTTCATCAGAATTTAAACTCCTATTTAAACTAAATTACATATATTATCAAACTAAAAAACTTAAAATTTAATTACCGTTAAATACCGCGAAAGTTGTGTCCCCCCCCCCCCCCCCTCCGCTTTTCGCCTGAAATTTTACTTATTAAATACCGAATAAACTCCCCTTTATGCTACAGTAAAAGCTCAATTGACGTGCTGAGAATCTGCTGAATGGTTGTAAAGTAAATTACGAGTATAAAGTAAGAAAAACACTGGAGATATCACAACAGTATTCCAAGCTTAGAATAAACAATTATTCTCAGAGTACGCTGCTCATATTACGTTATCAGCAAAACAGCTGCCCGGCCGAGATCTGTTTATTTTAACAAGAACCTGACCCACTTTAACAGCGCGCGGCAGACGATTCGAATAGAAAGATTCGTAAGCTTCCTAAATTAGCGATAAATACTTTTAGATAATTTATGAGAAGGGAAGAAAAAGAAGTTATTGCATTCCGATTTTTATTTTTTATTTGGTATGATTGAGGGGCACTTAAGCCGTATTTTACGATATACTTTAAATCATTTCTCTAACTTTTTACTTACTATTTGAGGAGACATCGGTTGGATTTATTTATCCATCCAGAGCGCTTGACGTGGACCCTTCTCCTCACGGCGCTCCACGTTTTTTAACGTGGTTGTCATCCACTTGGCACGCTTTTTTTAAGTGGGTCGCATCCACTTAGCACACTTTTTTTAAGTGGGTCGCATCCACTTGGCACGCTTTTTTTAGTGGGTCGCATCCAATTTAAAATCTATTCAAAACCATCAAAATCGCTACTTTCACTGTTTGACTGAAACAGTCGAAGTAGCTCTTCATCCAAAACTAGATCATCATCTTCCTCCTCCTCATCATCATCATCATCCAAAATGGCTTCTTCATAAGCAACTACTTCCGCCTGAGAAAACCCAGATTTAACTGTGTTAACAGAGACGGCTTTCCAGGCTTCGGAAACCCACTTGGCGACTTCTTCGTAAGACGCTCTTTTTATCTTGCCGCCTTTGGTGTAATTGTGGTTTTCCTGCACTATCCACTCTTCCCACTGCTTACGCACCTTGCCTTTAAAAGTTTTGTTGATGGTTAAATCAAGTGGCTGTAAAATTTTTGTGAGGCCACCAGGAATCACAGCAAGGGTAGCAGAAGCCTTTTTTGCCGCCACTTTCACAGATTCTAGTAGATGAGCTCTCATAGAATCCATGATAAGCACTCCACTAGGTTGGAAAAACGCACCTTTTCTTTTCCGCCAGACTTCGTTGATCCAATCTAGCATGATCTTTTCACACATCCACCCTTTTTTATTACATCGGATTATAACTTCAGGTGGAAAGTTTCCGTGGGGCAGCGTCTTTCTTTTGAATATTAGCAGAGGCTTTAATTTTTCTCCATCAGCCGCACAAGCGAGGACACATGTAAAGGACATCTTTTCATGGCCTGACGTCACGACAGAAACAGTTTTTTCACCAGTTTTACAAACTGTTCTGTTTGGAGGACAATCAAAAGTTAGAGGCACTTCGTCCATGTTTATAATTTGTGCCGCCTTGAACTTTTTTTCTGTGACGATGGCGTTCACATACTCCAGAAAAGAACTTTTTTTTTCTTCCCAATCATCTGGAAAATTTTGGCCAACTGTAGTTCTGGCACGGACAGATAATTTCTTCCGTGCCATAAATCGAAAGCACCAGTTAGGGTTTCCATTGAAATTGGAAATACCCATGCTAGATGCTATATTCCTGGCCTCGAGACGGATGGTGACTGTTGAGACAGGAAGTCCCCTCTTCTCTCCAAAACCCACTTCTCCAACTTATCTTCGAGCTCAGGCCAATGTGCGATCCCACTTCTCCTCGCTCGCTTGGTTTTCGGCATACATTGTAGTTCGGCTTTTTCTGATCGCCAGCGACGAACACATCTTTCATCGATGGCAAACTCCCTTGCTGCTGCACGATTCCCGATGGATTCCGCTTTCTCAACCACTTGCAATTTAAAAGCTGCAGTATAGCTTTTATGCCGCTTGGGAGCCATTTGATTTTAAATCAAAATAATCAATCAAAAAAAAAAATAATAATAATAAATAAATAAACTAACGAAAACAACAACAACAACAAAAAAGCAACGATAGAAAAAATAATAAAGTAACGATAAAAAAAATTCAAGATTGGAAATTTTACACGAGGCAAAGCACAAACTACCAAATCTGCATGTGAAATGGATGCTGGACGGACGGACACACGTGTGCTCACGACGTTGCCAGATGACTTTTTAAAATAAGAATAAAAATTTCGGACGCTTCAGTCATAATTGGTTAATAATCAAACGTGTCCGTGTGTATTTCCTGGATCAGGCCTCTTTTTTATGGGAGCGGGCCGTTCTCTCATTGGTTAATCTGTACTATAGACTATACTTCAAGCAAGTGCTCGACCTAACACTGATTTCAGTCCGCTGACATAGTAGGTCAGTCATTTTGAATAATCGATTCTAAAACTGTGAATGGTGGCGCCATCTTTTGAGACAATTATTAGTAATTTCTAAAATCGTGTTTTATTTACTTTTTTTTTAAAAGATCGGCGATACTTTGAAGAAATTTATAAAAAAAATTATCGTAAACGCCGCACCCGGCGTAAACACCGCACTTAATATTTTTAAACTTTTATACTCGTAAACGCCACGGCATTTCTTCCATAAAATACGGTAGTCTTTTTTTTTTTTTTTCCAGGGGGAATGGGGTGGAACATAATTCGTGATATTGTCTGTCATTTTTAAATCATAAATATCTTACTTAACCCGTAAGCAGGCACGCCTACTTTTGTAACTTAAGCACTCGCATGGGGTAAATCTTACCCCATTTTGTCTTCTTTATATTTTTGACAAAAAACATTTGAAAAAGAAATTTGTGGACTTATAACGTAAAATACATCAGTTTATTACGTTTCATGGGAAGAAATCGTGCTTTTCATATTTATTTAGATTTTCTAGCTGTTCCTTTAAATATCATGCTTTCTGAGAAGAAAATTTCATCTGAAATGCTTTATACCTAAAAACACTAATTCCTTTATTAATTTCATTTAAAAGCCTTTTGTCAATACATACCAGCAGCGTAACGTCAATTTATAATTAATTTACATTTAGTTTATACTTAGTTTACGTTAACAACGTAATGAAACATTGTTAGTCGCACGGGAGTATTTAATCCCAAAGTGGAATTTTCTTCCCTTCCGGATAACAAAGAAATGGAATTCCTTCATCCACCCCAACTAGACCTTGACTTTGAAAGGTAGAAGACAGGGCAAACTTGTTCTCAAAAAATTTCTCCCATTTTGTGAAGAAAAAATGTCGCTGTAGTGAGATTTACCCCAGCACACCTGATTACGGGTTAAATTAGAATTTCTTTCGCAGACTGAAGGGTCATTCCATGCCATGTCAACAAACATGCTATTTTTTATTTTCATGAAATTTTGTAGGTAGTACGTGCCATGTTTCTCAAAATACAAAGATAATTAACCATTGTTTTTGTTATATTTATGTCAATGTATTGTGCTGGATGCCTCATTAACAGAATAGTGTTATGTGTGCAACAGTAACGTACAATTTGCCGTGTGTTTATATTAATTCTCACTTTCCTGTCCGTGTGGATGGTGGATGTTTTGAAGACCCGAAAGGATGATATGTCCTTTTTCTTTCTGTGTGTGTTATCTCCATAGAAAAACCCTTAACGGGTTAAAAATTTGTGATGCAGCCTTTTACTTCATAGTAGGGATCAGGGGCATAGCCAGAAATTTTTCATGGCGGGGGTTACGACCACTACAACTCATATATATGTATACGTGTGTGCGATAATGTAGTGAAGAATATACATTTTGTATGGCAAAAATTTCTCATGGGGGGGGGGATGGTTATGACCCCGCCCCTGGCTACGCCCCTGGTAGGGATGCACCAAACATTCGGTTGGTATTCGGTATACTGCCTATTCGGCAGACAAACCGAACATTTGGTTTGGCCGAATACTTAAATATACAGCAACCGAATAATAAACAAATTTAAGTATTCACCAATTAGTAAACAAATACATATTTTTTATATCATGAATAAAAGATATAGTATAGTACCATAGTACTAAATTAATTCAAGTTGTTACAGTAGAAGACCCAAAATCCGCAAGGCTCTAAAATCCACACTGTCTGTTCAAGGTAAACAATGAAATCTGCCCTGTCAGCTGCAAGTTCAGAAAACTATACTATAACCACAAAATAAAACTAAATAAGCTATTCCCACTTGTAAAAGATAATTTAAGGTTTTGTGAGCTCTGATGGTAACATTGATATCCTTCAAATGACTGAGAGTGACATAATTAACACTCAATTATGGTTACATAGCACAAACTCTGGCACAGTAACAAGTGAGGATGATCAAAAAGTTGATAAAATAACATTTAATGAAGGTTAGGCTCTGAGAAAGAAATATCTCAGATTTGTAAAGCAGCAAACTGTGTTACAGAACAGGAAATAATGATTTAAAAAAAAAAAAAAACTATAATTAGAACATCTCAAAGTCCTAAACTACTATTAAATATACATGTTTAAATAAGTTGTACTATAATTTCATAATTTTGTATATTGTATTATCCCTCTGTATTTTTATATCATGATTCTGATTATAAGTAACATGTGATCTTTATTGTTTTTTTTTTTTTTTTTTTGGGGGGGGGGTGGGATATAGAATAAATTTCCTAATATGACCCAAAATTCTAAAATCTGCACAAGGTCTGGAACCAAGCTATGCGGATTTTGGGTCTTCTACTGTACTTACTAATATCACATGTGAATATGCGTTAGAAACCCTTAGAAAGTCCACCTACCAAGGCACCATCCCATCCCTGGCAGATCACCCTACCGTAACATTGCCACTATCACACAAAAAACTAATATCACAATGAAATTAGCTTTAATGTAAGAGAAAACACTCCGATGCTAAATTTAAATTTTGTTCCTTTTCAATTTTTCTTAAATCTTATGACACATTACATTAACCTTGCTTTTATTACTAACTCATTTAAATTTGAAACAGTAGCCAGGAAAAAAATAAAAAAACCCTCATAACATTAAGTGTTCATAAATATGTAAAGTCAATTAACTGCTAATTCTTTTTTAAATAAAATATGCAGGTAAAAAAATTACCAGCATTTCACTAATATTTAAAAAAGTTATTAATAATATATAAAGGAAACACTTGGATATTAAATTTTGCAGTATTTTAATTTATGAAGTTTTACACTGTATGAAATATTGTTTAAGAACAAACTAATCAAATTAATCATTGCAATCAAAGTTTAATAAATTTTAACCAAGTATTCGGTATTCGGCCAAACATTCGGTTAGAATTTTAACCGAATATTCAGTATTTGGCAAACTATGGTATTCGGTGCATCCCTACATCATAGCTATATGAATTCTATGTATGAGTCTTAAAAATAATGATATCCAATTTTGAGTGATGCCCTGGTGAGACTTTATAAGATTTTATTTTAAATTCCATTACAATTACTCTTGTTTTATTTTCTAAATAAGATTTAGGAATTCAAGCAATCCTTTTAATTGTCATATATATCACACTTTCACTGAGCCTATATTATGTATTCAAATGAATTTATTTATGTGGTTGTGGTTGTGTGTGATTGTGGCAATGCTACACTAGGGCGATCTGCCAAGGGGGAAGGATGCCTTGGTAGGAGGACTTTCTAAGGGGTTCTAATGCATATTCATGTTACATCTGGAGAAAACCTACCAAAACTCCAGACCATTAGATCGACAGCCGCACGATGGGACCTGAACACGGGACCTTCACACTTTGGCCATCTACCATTTTCAGTGGCATAACCACTGTGCCATGGTGAGGCCCGAATTTATTTATGTATTCAAATGAATTTTTTCTTAACAGAGTCTTATTTCCGACCTTATTTTGAACATTTTTCCAACTGACACTGCCCACTTATCTCTAATAGATAAAGAATTAAAACCTGTTACCACCTTTTTAGGACACCCTGTATATACATGCATATAATTTAATTTTAAAGCAATTATAAATAAAAATATAATATTAAATCATTTTATATTCATTTTTAGTGTAACAGTATTTCTAAATACCTTACCCACTAGGTATTTACCCAACCCAAATCTATCGTGAAAAAAATCTCCCCCATTTTTTTCCGTAATGAAAACCCTCAGGACTGTATGGAGACGCCAATGCTGTTTATGTTTTGATGCTTTGTTTCTGGTTTTGTTTGGTGATGATTCTGGCGCATTCCTCGGGCGATGGATGATACCATTTAACCACAATGGATGTTTTGACTGGTAACCCTAATGATGCTCCTGTATCTGTATAACATGATTTATCATCGTCAGTTCTTCGGGTGGCAAAAATGTGTTTGAAATTTTTTCGTGTTGTGGACGGAAAGAAATGAAGATGCTAAATTAACCGTTTTTTTAGGTTAAGTTCAGGTCAGTATTTGCCCAGTTTACAGTACTTGTAGAACTAGGTTGCTTAATCGACTGTAGTTTTATTGAGTTAGAAACGGGCCAGTGTTTGAGCAGTTTACAGTAGCTGTACAACTAAATTACTTAATCCACCAAACTTCTTGTAGATTAAATATGGACCAGTGGTTGAAAATTTTTAAATTATTTTGTAGTGAGTTTGATGTTTTTACTGTTTATGTTAGTATAATTTACTGCAAATTTAATTTGTTAAAAATTTTGAGTTTCCTTTGTTGATTGTTCAAAATGGTTGACGACAGTCACTGTTGCTTGGCGACTGCTGACTTGTTTACATGGGGTCGCACTGTCTCGGTTGATTTTACCAACCCTGATGCAATAAAATGATAGTGCTTTTTTTTTCTTTTTACCAATTTCTAGCAAATAAATAACAATTAGCTGTAAAGAATTAATCACTTTCCGAAGATAACTATTTGATAAAGACTTAAATTGATGAGAACTTGTGAAAATTAATTGACTTGCATGAATATATCAAATGAGGATTAAAATGGAGCTTGCAAACAGTACTTCAGAAAAACATCTGAATTACCAAATTAACTATGTACCCTGATGCTAAATCATTTCCCAAAATACAGAGCAGGAAAGAAATTAATTTTGCAAACTAATCAACAGAATCATGCAAATCTTGTCAACAGAGTGCAACTGTGGATCATGAGCAGCTCTATAAAAACAAATATACTGAAAAAAGGAAATGGTGCAGTTATACTCTGTGGCTCAAAATTACCCTAAATAACTGTAATTTCAACTTAAAATCTTGTTCTTAACTTTAATTTTCATTTCAATAAACAGCTTGTACTTCTTTGATTTCTTTTGATATCCCTGCAAAACTAGGATATTCATTATGTTTAACCTGTATTTTGTACAAAAACTTTCTTTTCTCATTATTTTTTATTAACTTACATATCCATTTCTTACAGATGTCACAACTCTTCTCTGCATATATGTTTTCTGCATGCAACAAAATGTTTCATGCTTGAGATTGTTGGATGTTTTACAGTCTGGGAAGATCTGACTATTGATTAAAAGTGTACAGTTAAAACCAGATGATAGGCTAATTTTGATAGTTATTGACTTAATTGAAAATACAAAATATCTTGAGGCATTTGAAACAAGGTGAGAAAACTTTATATGGAGACTTGGTCTTTTCTTTCACAAAAACTGAACTCTGGAAAATAAATACTTCAGAAACAAAAACATTTTGATGTCTTGTCAGCCCCAAAATTGCTCAACATTTGCAATATATTTATGTGAATGAAGTGATACAGTAAACTGAGTACCTATACCTTCTACACAGCAAAACATTACAAAAATGATTTTTTACACGTACACTTAGAAAAAAAAAAGTGTGCAAGAATATTTTAATACTAAAATTAGTTAGTTTATCATATGTACTAAGTCAATTTTATTAATTATTAATTATTCTTCTCCCATGGATGTGAAACCTTGCAACAGTGGTACACACCAAGAAGTGTCCTCTGAGCTTCCTTTTTCAAAATTCAATTCTTGTGCTTTTGCTGGTGAGAAAAATTTTGAGTGCAATGTGTGTCAGAAAAACTTTCCTACACAGTCCAAATTAAAGAGGCATCTTCGTACCCACACAGGAGAAAAACCTTGTGTGTGTGACATATGTCACAGAGGATTTTCTCTAAAGGGGAACTTGATTGTACATCTTCGTACCCACACCGGGGAAAAACCTTACGTGTGTGATATGTGTAAGAAGGCCTTTTCTGTAAAATCATCATTGCATAAACATCTTCGTACCCACACAGGGGAAAAACCTTATGTGTGTGACATATGTCAGATGGGATTTTCTCAGAAGGGACATTTTGATAAACATTATCGTACTCACTCAAGGGGAAAACCTTTTGTGTGTAGCACATGTCAGAAGGGATTCTCTTATAAACAACACTTGTATGTGCATCGTCATGTCCACTGGGGGGAAAAACTTTATGCGTGTCATATGTGCAAAAAGGCCTTTCCTGAAAGATCTACATTGCGTAATCATCTTCGTACACACACAGGGGAAAAATCTTACGAATGTGAAATATGTCATAAAGTACTCTCTTGTGAAAGCAACTTGAATAAACACCTTCATAAGCATTCTTCTGTTCCTTTCATAACATGCGTAGCTTCTAATTAAAAAAAAAGAAAGAACAATCCAGCATTACTTTTTATTACAAATTGCCTATTATACAAAATTCATTGATCTCCGTCCATTAATTATTAAATACTTAAAAATGTAATTCTCTTTATTCGTTAACTTTGCTCTGTGTCCGTTCTTCACACTGTAGGAAATGAAAACTTTCCTTGCATGTGTAATTCGAATTAATTCCAGTGATATGAAATCTAAAAAAGAACAAAATTATTTGACTCTTGATGTAAAGTTTACATCGTGAGTACTAACCTGGCATCATTGCAATATAATGGCTCAATAAACTACGTCAATGTCATTCTCGATCAAACAAGTGGAAAGCCTAATGGTTTGCAGAGAACTCCGGACATTGAAGATGTTTTATTTCTACATTATGCTGTTTTTTAGGTTCAAGTTGTAGCATTAAATACCTCAGACACTGCAATGGACAATCGTTTATTTTAGCACCCACTCTTCATATGAACTGGATATTTACTAAAATTGTATCTGCATGGGGCAAAACCGAATTTTATTTTTTTTAAAGTTCAAGTAATCTCCTCTGTTGAAATGACTGTAGGATATATTAATGCAAATTCAAATTTCTTATTGTTTAGTTGTTGTTAGATGACTGTTTAAAAAGAATAAACAGAATGCGTTTAATTTCATGCAACACTATTAACTCGGCAAATTGTGATTTATTCACAATATGCAAATCTACCCTTGCAAATCTATTAATACTACCTATTACTTATAGCAATACTATCTATCTTCGTTTCTCCCTCCGCAAGGCTTGATTAAATGAAAGAGCTAGATTATTTGGCACCAATGGGACCGTTTTATTCTGTGGTGACTTTTTGCCTAAACATCATACATATATAGAGGAAAAATTGTATGAATGTGAAATATGTCATAAAGTACTCTATTGTGAAAGCATTAAAATTTATTAGTTATTTTTATGTATCTTAAAGCAATTGATGTCATAGAATCTCACTTGCGAATTGAAAATCTGGTGTCCCATTTAAAAACTCTATCAATAGGTTGAAAGAAAAACCTTTTTTCCAATTCTTTCTGTCACAACAATCCAACATAAATTCTCGTGCCACGATTTATTAATGTAATTGAATAAGCTCTCCGTGTTACTGCTATTAAATTCTAACCATTATGTTACATTAAAATTCTTAAAACATCACCTAATTTATATAATATTTTCATTTTAAAAGAGGGCAAAATGTTTGTTTTATCATTTGCCAAAATATTACAAAGTTATGATGGATAGAATTCAAGATGCGAGAGTTTAAAAATTATTTTACGAAAATTTTTGTCAAGTGTTGTCTTTAAATAAAAATTTAATAAAAACCTGCAAATTATACTGCATATTCAGAATAGACTATTTAAAAAAAAAAAATTCTCCTCTATCCGCTGATGTAAATGCCATTTTCCTGCAAGAAAAATTACTGCTGTTCTTACAAATTAGGTGAGAAATAATGTTAAAAGTACTATAAAACATAAATAAAAAATTTCTAGGTTAAATTTTGAAAAAATCATTTTGAAGTGCACAACTTCATGTTTAGAACTTCCTGAGTACCAAATTTGGTGTTTCTGGATGTAGCTGTTTGTCTGAAATGCCGCCAACAAACAGACACATGCACACACAGACAGACATCTTCTTTCATAATAAGTAGAGATTTTATTTCGTTTCCTTTGTCCTTTTCTTCAAAATCAAAAGTTGCCTTTTTTATTTTATTTTTTCCTCTCCTATACTGTGTATGCTTCTTCCACCCCCCCCCCCCTTCCCTGTCACCTTTCTGTCGCCAGATGCATCATCATGTAACTTCCCTGTTTGAGAACTTTCCACTGTATTCTTTGCGACATACTTCCTCTAAAGGAAAAGGAATTTTTCGGTTGGTGGTTCAAAAAATATTCGTTAGAGAGATGTGAGGCGAGGCAGGTGTAAGGTGCTCTTACCAGAGGGTAAAGTGCTTGCCTTTATTTGGGGTGTGTGCAATTTAAAAATGTGCTATTTAAAATACTTTCACATCGGTGTAAAAGAAGATGTCTTGTGAATCTTTATATGTTACAAATAAAGCTGAACTTGTTCATCTAAATCCTTGTGTGGTTTTTTTTTTTCTTCGTATGACAAGTATGTTCCTGTGTTGGATTTCGATGTGTTCTGAATACAATTCTTCATAAAGATCATTGAAAATTGACTTGAATTCTGTGCTTCTACGTTTCTGAATGGTTGTGGGATCTTCTTGTACGTACGACTGAGTCATGCTTTTCAAGTCCGTACCCACACAGGGGGGAAACCTTGCATGTGACATATGTTATAAAGCTTTTTCTGAGATCAGAAATTTGAATGCACCTTTTTGTATCCACTTAGGAGAGAAACCTTATGTATGTGACATGCAATACTAGATTTTCTCAGAAATGGCACTTCAATGCACATATCCATACCCACACAGGGTGAATATCTTATTTGCAGGGACTGATTTCTGAAGGTGCAGGTCCAGGACTAAAGCTTCATGGATGACTCCTCATGAAAACTTTCTATACCATGCAAAGCAACTTTCATATCATACCATACTAAGAAGGATGTTTTAACGGATTAAAAATAATTATTCAATCACAAGATGCAAAGTCAAATGCAATAATTTGATAATAGTAATATTATGTAGGAAGGATAACATCATTTTAATTATATTATTTAATTTTCAATTGTCAATTTCATTCCATATTTTTCAAGTAATATGTTCAACACTGTTTTTCTCTTTATTTTCTTAGTGTTTATATGAGAGAATTTATTTATAGTGAGATAGATCTTCACTTCGCTCTACTTAAGAAGATATTACCTTTCATCCGTTAAAATTGAAAATCAGCTATATGGTTTCCTTGTGATCCCCAAATATCACTACATAGGCCACACCCAAATGATAAGTTGGTGATGAATAATAGCCTGAGACTACAATGTAGCTAAAAAAAGGTGTGGATATAATGCTAGCTCTATGAAATAGTAACACAGTAGTTATTATTACTATCACTTTTCGTATAGTTTCACTGTCTCTTATTTTAAATTAAAATCTAAATTTGAAAGTCCTTAAAAAATAATTTTGCCTCTCCTTCTTGTTGGGGGCCTGGGTGCTTGCCCGGAGTGCTCTGTCAGAAATAAGTCACTGTTGCTTGACGACTGCTGTCTTGTTTAAATGGGGCACACACCATCTTGGTTGATTTTACCAACCCTGATGCAGTAAAATGACAGTGCTTTTGTTTTTTCTTTTTATCAATTGCTAGCAAATAAATATCAATTAACCCGTTACAAATTAATCATTTTCCAAAGATAATTATCTGATACAGACTTAAATTGATAATTACTTGTGGAAATTAATTGACTTGCATGAATTTATAATATGAGGATTCAAATGGAGCTTGCAAACAGTACTTCAGAAAAACATCTGAATTACCAAATTAACTATGTACCCTGTTGCTAAATTATTTTCCGAAATACACAGCAGGAAAGAAATTAATTTTGCAAACTAATCAACAGAATCATGCAAATCTTGTCAACAGAGTGCAACTGTGGATCATGAGCAGCTCTATAAAAACAAATATACTGAAAAAAGGAAATGGTGCAGTTATAATCTGTGGCTCAAAATTACCCTAAATAACTGTAATTTCAACTTAAAATCTTGTTCTTAACTTTAATTTTTAATTTTTATTTCAATAAACAGCTTGCACTTCTTTGATTTCTTTTGATATCCCTGCAAAACTAGGATATTCATTATGTTTAACCTGTATTTTGTACAAAAACTTTCTTTTCTCATTAATTTTTATTAACTTACATATCCATTTCTTACAGATGTCACAACTCTTCTCTGCATATATGTTTTCTGCATGCAACAAAACGTTTCATGTTTGAGATTTTTGGATGTTTTACAGTGTAGGAGGGTCTGACTGTTGATTAAAAGTGTACAGTTAAAACCAGATGATAGGCTAATTTTGATAGTTATTGACTTAATTGAAAATACAAAATATCTTCAGGCATTACAAAGGAGGTGAGAAAACTTTATAAAGAGACTTGGTCTTTTCTTTCACAAAAACTGAACTCTGGAAAATAAATACTTCAGCAACAAAAACATTTTGATGTCTTGTCAGCCCAAGAATTGCTCAAGATTTGCAATATTTTAATGTGAATGAAGTGATACAGTAAATTAAGTACCTATACCTTCTACACAGGAAAACATTAGTAAAATGATTTTTTACACGTACACTTAGAAAAAAAAAAGTGTGCAAGAATATTCTAATACTAAAATTAGTTAGTTTATCATATGTGCTAAGTCAATTTTATTAATTATTAATTATTCTTCTCCCATGGATGTGAAACCCTGCAACAGTGGTACACACCAAGAAGTGTCCTCTGAGCTTCCTTTTTCAAAATTCGATTCTTGTGCTTTTGCTGGTAAGAAAACTTTTGAGTGCAATGTGTGTCAGAAAAACTTTCCTGCACAGTCCAAATTAAAGAGGCATCTTCGTACCCACGCAGGAGAAAAGCCTTATGTGTGTGACATATGTCAGAAGGGGTTCTCTGAAAAAGAAGACTGGAATAGACATCTTCGTACTCACACAAAAGAAAAACCCTATGTGTGTGACATATGTCACAAAGGATTTTCTGTAAAGGGGAACTTGATTGTACATCTTCGTACCCACACAGGGGAAAAACCTTACGTGTGTGATATGTGTAAGAAGGCCTTTTCTGTAAAATCAACATTGCATAAACATCTTCGTACCCACACAGGGGAAAAACCTTATGTGTGTGACATATGTCAGATGGGATTTTCTCAGAAGGGACATTTTGATAGACATTATCGTACTCACTCAGGGGGAAAGCCTTTTGTGTGTAATGTAATGTACCCACCGGAGGGGCTGACCCGAAGGTTTATGGCGAAAGATTCCCCCCGGGGACCCTTTTGTGTGTAGCACATGTCAGAAGGGATTCTCTTATAAACAACACTTGTATGCACATCGTCATGTCCACTGGGAGGGGGGAAACTTTATGTGTGTGATGTGTGCAAGAAGGCCTTTCCTGAAAGATCTACATTGCATAATCATCTTCGTACACACACAGGGGAAAAATCTTATGAATGTGAAATATGTCATAAAGTACTCTCTTGTGAAAGCAACTTGAATAAACACCTTCATAAGCATTGTCATGTTCCTTTCATAACATGCGTAGCTTCTAATTAAAAAAAAAAAGAAAGAACAATCCAGCATTAATTTTTATTACAAATTGCTTATTATTCAAAATTCATTGATCTCCGTCCATTAATTATCAAATACTTTTTTAAAAAATATATAATTCTTTTTATTCTTTGCTGTATGCCCATTCTTCACACAGTAGGAAATGAAAACTTTCCTTACATGTTTAATTCAAATTAATTCCAGTGATGTGGAATCTAAAAAAAAAGCAAAATTATTTGACTCTTGATGTAAAGTTCCCATTGTGAGTACTGACCTGGCATCATTGCAATATAATGGCTCAATAAACTACGTCAATGTCATTCTCGATCAAACAAGTGGAAAGCCTAATGGTTTGCAGAGAACTCCTGACTTTGAAGATGTCTTATTTCTACATCATACTGTTTTTTAGGTTCAAGTTGTAGCATTAAATACCTCAGACACTACAATGGACAACTGTTTATTTTAAAATAGCTGTGCACCCACTCTTCATATGAAGTCGATATTTTACTAAAATCGTATCTGCATGGGGCAAAACAGAATTTTATTTTTAAAAAAGTTCAAGTAATCTCCTCTGTTGAAATGACTGCAGGATATATTAACGCAAATTCGAATTTCTTATTGTTTAGTTTGTTGTAAGACAACTGTTTAAAAAGAATAAACAGAATGCTTTTAATTTCATGCAATATTTATTAATGTGGCATATTGTGATTTATTCATAATATCCTTGCTAATCTACTAATACTACCAATCTCATACATTAATACTATCTATCTTCATTTCTCCCTCAATAAGGCTCGATTAAATGAGACAGCTTAGATTATTTGGCACCAATGGGACCGTTTTATTCTGTGGTGACTTTTTGCGCAATCATCTTCATACACATATAGGGGGATAATCTTATGAATGTGAAATATGTCTTAAAGTATGCTCTTGTGAAAGCATTAAAATTGTGGTGTTATTTTTACGTATCTTAAAGCAATTGATGTCATAGAATCTGACTTACGAATTGAAATCTGGTGCCCCATTTAAAAACTCTATCAATAGGTTGAAAGAAAAACTGTTTTTCTAATTCTTTCTGTCACAACAGTCCAACATAAATTCTCATGCCATGATTTATTAATGCAATTACGTAAGCTCTCTGCGCTGCTGCTATTAAATTCTATCCATTATGTTACATTAAAATTCGTAAAACATCACCTAATATACATAATCTTTTCATTTTAAAGGAGGGCGAAATGTCTGTTTTATGATTTGCCAAAATATTAAAAAGTTATGATGGATAGAATTCAAGATTCAAGAGTTTTAAAATTATTTTACAAAAATTTTTGACAAGTGCCATCTTTAAATAACACATTAGCATAACAATAATCATTTCGCATAATGGTTGCTGTTAAGGAAGCTTTCCATATATATTTAATTTATTGATGGTTGTGTAAGATTGGCATATTTTGCACCGCAAAACATTTCTTCTCATGGTCGTGGAAAATATCCAAGAAATGCCATTTTAAAAATCCATGTCCAATATAGCGATATCTTATAAATCCTCCATGTTTCTGTCTCCTGAAAAACATCAAATTGTGTAATCTCGAACAGCTGTTTAGAATCGCTTTAATTGTGACGGGATGTTCGAGGATTAGAGTTTACAAATTTTACACATTTTTTAAATTTATAATGTCACTATTTTACTGCCGTTAAAAATACCCCTGTTGGTTAAGGGAGTTAATTTGGATACTTCACACAGTAGTTTTCAGAGGGTATCATATTAAAACTTTCAACGACGTTGAAAAATTTTTTGCTTTGTATAGAACCACTGTGGAGGAACATAATCCGACGTTAAAATAAAACTATACTCGCAACATGCATATGTTAGGAAGCATATAAACATATTGAAATAAGCAAAGGATTAAAATACCACTTATAATTTAATAATAGTGAATTCCTTAATTTATTTCTGTAGTAAGTTTATTTGCCTCCTTGTGTTAAAAAAAGAGCAGGAATAAATGCATTATAAAATAGTGCTGTAAGTTTTACGTATCTTAAAGCAATTGACATACGTCATAGAATCTCACTTGCGAATTGAAAATCTGGTGTCCCATTTAAAAACTCTATCAATAGGTTGAAAGGAAAACCTTTTTTCCAATTCTTTCTGTCACAACAATCCAACATAAATTCTTGTGCCATGATTTATTAATGTAATTGCATAAGCTCTCCGTGTTACTGCTATTAAATTCTAACCATTATGTTACATTAAAATTCTTAAAACATCACCTAATTTATATAATCTTTTCATTTTCATTTTAAAAGAGCGCAAAATGTTTGTTTTATCATTTGCCAAAATATTAAAAAGTTATGATGGATAGAATTCAAGATGCGAGAGTTTAAAAATTATTTTACGAAAATTTTTGTCAAGTATCATCTTTAAATAAAAAATTAATAAAAACCTGCAAATTATACTGCATATTCAGAATAGACTGTTTAAAAAAAAAATTTCTCCTCTATCCGATGATATAAATGCTGTTTTCCTGCAAGTGTAATTACCGTTGTTCTTACAAATTAGGTGAGAAAAAATGTTAAAAATCCTATGAAACATAAATAAAAAATTTCTAGGTTAAATTTTGAAAAAAATCGCTTTGAGGTGCACAACTTCATGTTTAGAACTTCCTGAGTACCAAATTTGGTGTTTCTGGATGTAGCTGTTTGTCTGAAAAGCCGCCAAGAAACAGACACACAGACATCTTCTTTCATAATAAGTAGAGATTTTATTTCGTTTCCTTTGTCCTTTTCTTCAAAATCAAAATTTGCCTTTTTATTTTATTTTTTTCTCTCCCATACCCTGTATGCTTCTTTCCCCCCCCTTCCCTGTCACCAGATGCATCATCATGTAACTTCCCTGTTTGAGAACTTTCCACTGTATTCTTTGCGACATACTTCCTCTAAAGGAAAAGGAATTTGTCGGTTGGTGGTTCAAAAAATGTTCGTTAGAGAGATGTGAGGCGAGGCAGGTGTAAGGTGCTCTTACCAGAGGCTAAAGTGCTTGCCTCTATTTGGGATGTGTGCGATTTAAAAATGTGCTATTTAAAATACTTTCACATCGGTGTAAAAGAAGATGTCTTGTGAATCTTTATATGTTACAAATAAAGCTGAACTTGTTCATCTAAATCCTTGTGTTGTTTTTTTTTTTCTTCGTATGACAAGTATGTTCCTGTGTTGGATGTCGATGTGCTGTGAATACAATTTTTTATAAAGATCATTCAAAATTGACTTGGATTCTGTGCTTCTACATTTCTGAATGGTTGTGGAATCTTCTTGTACACACAACTGAGTCATTCTTTTCAAGTCCGTACCCACACAGGGGGGAAAACCTTATGTGTGTGACATATGTTATAGAGCTTTTTCTGAGATCATAAATTTGAATACACATCGTTGTGTCCACTTAGGAAAGAAACCTTATGTATGTGACATGCAATAATAGATTTTCTCAGAAAAGACACTTCAATGCACATATACATACCAGGAACAGGGTGAATACCTTATTTGCAGGGACTGATTTCTGAAGGTGCAGGTCCAGGACTAAAGCTTCATGGACGACTCCTCTTATGAAAACTTTCTTTTACCGTACAAAGCAACTTTCGTATCATACCATACTAAGAAGGATGTTTTAACGGATTAAAAATAATTATTCAATCAGAAGATGCTAAGTCAAATGCAATAACTTAATTTGATAATAGGAATGAGCCATTTTAAAAATAAGTATAACAACAAAATATGGGATTGTAAAATGTGCATCGGAAAGTTAGTAAGAATGATTTTAAAATTTTTATAACCAGCTACACATATACAAAAAACAATTTAAAAACACTGATTTTACTCATGTAAGCAGAAGTAACAAACGGATGTTTATTTTACAGAAAAATTTTGTGTGTGAATTCATACTTTCCTTCTGAATTATATAGAACACTAATAAATAACGCGTAATTTGTAATCAAGTCAAATGGGATCGAACGCTGTAATTCAAGCACAGATAAATACAAAGTGCAAGAGTAATTTTTTTTTCATAAGCAAAATACAGTAGACTCTTGATTAACCGGATAATTGGGAAATATCTTATCCCGGATAACTAAATTTATTCAAATTTTGCGGTAAATGTTTGCAAAAAAATATAGAAAATGTAAAATTTTCATGCAATAAACCATTAAAAATTGAATTAATACAAATGAAAAGGACTGATTATAAATTTTATCGTTATTTAGATTTGCGATTAGTACATTACCAAAAAGAAATATTTTTCCCTAACTGTTTTGTAAAGAATGAAGTGATTAAATTCTGTTTTCCTCTTTCATTTGCTCTTGATGAATTTTGTTATGTGAATTTTTCAGTAGGCTTTCATCTTCTTACTCCGAGTAATTAAGTACCTCATGTGTCACCATGATTCGATTTCTGATGAGTTACATGATTTCCATCATTACTTCACCCCACCATGGCTGAGTGGATAAGACAGTGAACATGGTAGATAGCTGAAGTGTGGAGGTCCTGAATTCAGGCCCACCGTGCGGGAGCCGATCTAATGGTTCTGAATTTCAGGCAGTTTTCTCCAGGTGTATCATGAATACACGTTAGAACTTCATTTTCGAACTTTTAAATCCATTGTTGCACTGCAGTTTTCTGAGCAGTCCAGGTTATCAATTTAAAAGATTACCTGTTGGTTTTTCTTATTACCCTTAAATCAGATGGATGTGGGAACTATTCTAACTCTGAAGTATAATTGTTCAAACCTTGTCAAAGTGTGAGAGACCATTTCCAGGCCTGTTGGTTAGTTACAATCTTATTGGTTCATCTAAGGCAGTGGTCACGGACCGGTAACGTTCTGCGGATTAAATGGTACTGGGTTGCCCACAAGGAACATTAAATTATTTCGATTCTAGTTACTGTGGTATATTTCTTTGACTTTGTGGGGTTTGTGCCAGTAAATGTAAAAGAATAAATCTTGTAACTATTTTAAATTTGTTTATTCTTTATGAAGTACTTCAAGAATATGAATGAAAATTGCTGTCACTTGATCCCTATTGCCCTTTCTGACAACCAATCTGTGTTAAGACAGGTTTTCTGCACAGACAGCAACGAAAACAAAACAACGGAATAAACTGAACATATGCAATTCACTTCGGGTGTCATTGTCTCCGATTACCCCCAGATGGAACAGACACATTTGCAGAGAAACCAGAAACAAGCTCAGGGTGATTCTCATCGATTGAGCACTCTAGTGAGATATAATATTAAATGACTTTATGAGGTGTGCCTAAAAAGTCCGGTGAATGGTCCGATATCTCCGATATAATATTAAATCATTTTATATTCATTTTTAGTGTAACAGTATTTCTAAATACCTCACCCACTGGGTATTTACCCAACCCAAATCTATCATGAAAATTTCTCACCCATTTTTTCCGTAATGAAAACCCTGAGGACTGTATGCAGAAGCCAGTGCTGTTTGTTTTGATCTGGGGCGTAGCCAGAAATTTTTCATGGGAGAGGGTTACAACTACAATTCATATATGTGTACATGTGTGTGTGATAATGTAGTGAAGAATATACATTTTGTATGGTGAAAAATTCCTCATGGGGGGGGGGGTTATGACCCCCCTAACCCCACCCCCTTGGCTACGCCCCTGGTTTTGATACGTTGTTTCTGTTTTCGTTTGGTGATGATTCTGGTGCATCCCTCAGACGATGCATGATGCCATTTAAGCACAATGGATGTTTTGACTGGCAACCCTAAAGACGCTCATGTATCTGTATAACATGATTTATCGTCAGTTCGGTAGCCGGTAGTGAAATTTTTTTCATGTTGTGGATGGAAAGGAATGAAATTGCTTAATTCACCGAATTTCTTTTTTAATACATTCCAGTGTTTCCTCAGTGTACAGTAGCTGTACAACTATGTTGCTTAATCCACTGTAATTTTATTGAGTTAAAAACAGGCCATTGTTTGCCCAGGTTACGGTAGCTGTACAACTAAATTGTTTAATCTGCCAAACTTCTTTTCAATTATACATGGACCAGTAGTTAAAGATTTTTGAATTATTTTGTAGTGAGTTCGATGTTTTTACTGTTTTTGTTAGTATAATTTACTGCAATTTTAATTTGTTAAAAATTTTGAGTTTCCCTTGTTGATTGTGAAAATGGTTCGCCATAGTCACTGTTGCTTGGTGACTGCTGACTTGTTTACATGGGGCTCGTACCGTCATGGTCGATTTTACCAACCTTGATGCAGTAAAATGATAGTGCTTTTGTTTTTTCTTTTTACCAATTTCTAGAAAATAAATAACAATTAGCTCGTAACAAATTAATCATTTTCCAAAGATAATTATCTGATAGACTTCAATTTATAATTACTAGTGGAAATTAATTGGTTAGCATGAATTTATCAAATCAGCATTAAAATGCAAACAGTACTTCAGAAACAAACAATGCTTGCAAACAGTATTTCAGAAAAAATCTGAATTAAAAATTAACTATGTACCATGTTGCTAATTTATTTTCCAAAATACAGAGCAGAAAATGAATTAATTTTGCAAACTAATCATCAGAATCTTATCAACAGAGTGCAACTTTGAATCATGAGCAGCTCTATAAAAACAAATGTACTGAAAAAAGGAAGTTTTGCAGTTATACTCTGTGGCTCAAAATTACCCTAAATAACTGTAATTTTAACTTAAAATCTTGTTCTTTACTCTTATTTTTGACTTTAAATGAACAATCTTGTACTTCTTTTGATATCCCTGCAAAACTAGGATATTCATTATGTTGGAACTTGTTTTTTGTACAAAAATTTGCTTTTCTCATTATATTTTATTAACTTAAGTATGCATTTCTTACAGATGTCACAACTCTTCTCTGCATATATGTTTTCTGCATGCAACAAAACGTTTCATGTTTGAGATTGTTTGATGTTTTACAGTGTGGGAAGATCTGACTATTGATTAAAAGTGTACAGTTAAAACCAGATGATAGGCTAATTTTGGTAGTTATTGACTTAATTGAAAATACAAAATATCTTCAGGCATTTGAAACGAGGTGAGAAAGATTTATAAGGAGACTTGGTCTTTTCTTTCACAAAAACTGAACTCTGGAAAATAAATACTTCAGCAACAAAAACATTTCGATGTCTTGCCAGCACAAAAATACTCAAAATTTGCAATATATTAATATGAAGAAAGTGATACAGTAAATTAAGTACCTATACCTTCTACTCAGGAAAACATTAGTACAACGATTTTTTACATATAGTAAAAGGAAAGTGTGCAAGAATGTTTTTATACTAAAATTAGTTAGTTTATCGTCTGTCCTAAGTCAATTTTATTAATTATTATTTATTCTTCTCCCATGGATGTGAAACCCTGCAACAGTGGTACACACCAAGAAGTGTCCTCTGAGCTTCCTTTTTCAAAATTCGATTCTTGTGCTTTTGCTGGTGAGAAAACTTTTCAATCCAATGTGTGTCAGAAAAACTTTCCTGCACAGTCCAAATTAAAGAGGCATCTTCCTACCCACACAGGAGAGACATCTTATGTGCGCGACATATGTCAGGAGGAATTCTCTCATAAGAAAGACTGCAATACACATCTTCATACCCACACTAAAGATAAACCTTATGTGTGTGATATATGTCACAAAGGATTTTCTCTAAAGGGGAACTTGATTGTACATCTTCGTACCCACACTGGAGAAAAACCTTATGTGTGTGATATATGTCACAAAGGATTTTCTCTAAAGGGAAACTTGATCGAACATCTTCGTACTCACACTGGAGAAAAGCCTTATTCGTGTGACATATGCCAGATGGGATTTTCTTACAAGAAACAGTTGAATGCACATCTTCATAGTCACACAGGAGAAAAACCTTTCAAATGTGACACATGCGAGAAGGGATTCTCTTGTAAACAACACTTTTATGTGCATCTTCACACCCACAGCGGGGAAAAACCTTATGTGTGTGATATGTGTAAGAAGGCCTTTTCTGTAAAATCAACATTGCGTGATCATCTTCGTACCCACACAGGGGAAAAACCTTATGTGTGTGACAAATGTCAGATGGGATTTTCTCAGAAGGGACAGTTGAATGTACATTATCGTACTCACACAGGTGAAAAACCTTTCGTGTGTGACACATGTCAGAAGGGATTCTCTCAGAAACAACACTTGTATGCGCATCTTCATGTCCACTGGAGGGAAAAACTTTATGTGTGTAATGTGTGCAAGAAGGCCTTTCCCGAAAGAACTATATTGCATAATCATCTTCGTACACACACAGGGGGAAAATCTTATGAATGTGACATATGTCATAAAGCATTCTCTCGAGAAAGCAACTTGAATAAACATCTTCATAAGCATTCTCATGTTCCTTTCATAACATGCGTAGCTTCTAATTAAAAAAGAAGAATGAACAATCCAGCATTAATTTTTATTAAAAATTGCCTATTATTCAAAATTCATTGATCTCTGTATATTAATTTTTAAATGCCTCAAACAAAAATATAATATAATTCTCCTTATTCTTTAACTAGCTGCATGCCTGTTCTTCGCATGGTAAAAAACGAAAATTTACCTTACATGTGTAATTCCAATTAATTCCAGTGATGTGGAATCTAAAAAAAAGCAAAATTATTTGACTCTTCACGTGAAGTTTGCATCATGAGTACTAACCTGGCATCATTGTAATATAATGGCTAAATAAACTACATCATATCCATTCGCGATCAAACAAGTGAAAAGCCTAACAATTTGTATTGAACTCTTAACTTTCAAAATGTCTTATTTCTACATCATACTGGTTTTTAGGTTCAAGTTGTAGCATTAAATACCTCAGACACTACATGAAATGGGGAACCGTTTATTTTAAAATAGCTGTACACCCGCTCTTCATACGGGAAGAAGCAGATATTTTACTAAAATCGTATCTGCATGGGGCTCTCCGCATTGATGCTATTAAATTCTAAATATTGTGTTACATTAAAATTCGTAAAACATCACCTAATTTACATAATCTTTTCATTTTTATTTTAAAAGACAGTAAAATGTCTGTTTTATCATTTGCAGAGATATTATCAGGTTGTAACGAAAGTTTTCCGCCAAATCTGCCTGAAAAACTCACTTCTAAATCCTTTGATAACTGTTTATGAACTTTCGGTATCAAACCTGCACAGTGTCACATGATACAACAATAGTACTTAACGCTGTACTCCTAATTCGTTGATATTCTGTAGCTGACTTTTTGCAACACAACTGGAAGTAAATGATAGTTCTAATCCTCTAGAGTGATAGTGTCATTTGAGACACCTTGTACTTAATGATAACTATATTTTTTACAGATTTCACACCATAGTGTTATAAAGTAAGTCTCTTTCTTCCAAATTCCAAAAATCGTTTAACAAAATATGAGCAAATACGCCAACGCGAACTGTGTGCTGACGATGTTTGAGGTGGCGGGAAACTTTCGTTACAACCTAATAAAAAGTTATGATGGATAGAATTCAAGATGCGATAGTTTTAAAATTATTTTACTAAAATTTTTGTCAAGTGTCACCTTTCAATAAAATATTCCTAAAAACCTGCAAATTATACTGCATATTCAGAACAAACTGTTTTTTTTTTAATTTCTCCTCCATCCTATGATATAAATGCCGTTTTCCTGCAATCGTAATTACCGCTGTTCTTACAAATTAGGTGAGAGCAAATGTCAAAAATCCTATAAAACATAAATAAAAAAATTTCTAGGTTAAATTTTGAAAGAATTGCTTTGAGGTGCACAACTTCATGTTTAGAACTTCCTGATTACCAAATTTGGTGTTTCTGGATGTAACTGTTTGTCCGTAATGCCACCGACAGACAGACACACACACACACACACAGATATCTTTCATAATAAGTAGAGATTTCATTTCGTTTCCTTCATCCTTTTCTTCAAAATCAAAAGTTGTCTTTTTTATTTTTTTTTTTCCTCTCCCATACCTTGTATGCTGCTTTCTCCCCCCCCCCCCTCCCTGTCACCTTTCAGTGGCCAGATGCATCATGATGTAACTTCCCTGTTCAAGAACTTTCCACTGTATTCTTTGTGACACACTTCCTTTAAAGGAATTTGTCAGTTGGTGGTTCAAAAACTGTTCTTTTGAGACATGTGAGGCGATTCAGGTGTAAGATGCTTTCATCAGACGGTAAACTGCCTGCCTCTTTTTGGGATGTGTGTGATTTAAAAATGTGCTATATAAAATGCTTCCATATCGGTGTAAAAGAAGATGTATTGTGAATCTTTATATATGACAAATAAAGCTCAACTTGTTCATCAAAATCCGTGTTTGGTTTTTTTTTTTTCGGTATGACAAGTATGTTCCTGTGTTGAATGTCGATGTGCTCTGAATACAATTTTTCACGAAGACCATTGAAAATTGACTTGGATTCTGTGCTTCTACGTTTCCGAATGGTTGTGGGATCTTCTGGTACACACGACTGAGTCATGCTTTTCAAATCCTTACCCAGGGGATCTGGTCCCACCCCCAAATTTAAAATTTTGTTAATGAAATAATAATGATGAAGTCTTTTTGTGAAAAATTCTTCGACTTTGTGGTCTTTGTGCCAATTTATATCTTGTTTTGTGCCAATAAATGCAACATAATAAATCTTGTAACTATTTTAAATTAGTTTATTGTTCATTAAGTACTTCAAGATTAAAATTGCAGTCACTTGAATCCCTATTGCCCTTTCTGACAACATATCTGTGTTAAGAAGGGTTTTCTGCACTGACAGCAACCAAAATAAAACAACGGAATAAACTGGACATAAGCAACTCACTTCGGGTGTTATTCTCTCCTATTACCCCCAGATGGAACAGACACATTTGCAGAGAAACCAGAAACAAGCTCAGGGTTATGCTCATGGATTGAGCACTCTAGTGAGATATAATATTAAATGACTTTATGAGGTGTGTCTAAAAAGTCCGGTGAATGGTCCGATATCTCAACGGCAGCACGTGCTTGCACATGAAAATCCAGAGACTTGTCAAGGAGCACCACCTAGAAGGAAGCCTCGTGGCTGTCGTGGGAAAACTGGCTACGGGCAGTCGAACATAGTCAGTGTGAGAGGTAGTGTCACCGTGCAATGGAGCAACGAGTGAACATGAAGTTCTGTTATAAATTGGAAAAAATGGCTACGGACACACATGGAATGTTGATGCAGGTGTATGGGATGGAATACGTGAGCAGAAAATGTGTTTACGACTGGTTCAAACGTTTTCACGACGGCAAGGAAACGACTAAGGATGAGCAACAGTCGAGTCGACCGTCGACAAGCAGAACACCAGCTTGGCGTAACTGTTCCCGATCATCCACCGTACTCCCCTGATCTGGCACCTGCAGACTTCTTTCTGTTTCCCCTCATGAAAGAGGTCCTAAAAGGACCATGCTCTGCGGACGTGTCGGCCATCCAAGGACGTTTGACATCCATTTTGCAATCGATTCCGAAAGAGGCATTTTCTGACAGTTTTCAGAAGCTTTATGAACGTTGTCAAAAGTGTGTTGTGTACAATGGCGATTACTTTGAAGGCCAATAAAGGTAATTTATTTGTATCTTCAATTTTGTTTCTGTTTTAATACCATTCACCGAACTTTTTAGACACATTTCGCAGGCGCGTAGCCGGGAAAATTTTTTCGGGGAGGGGGTATATAAACTTATATGTGTATAAATAGACGGAATTTCTGCACAGCATTAATCTTGTAATCACTAATCCAAAAATTCCGGGGGTTATATCCCGATATCCACCCCCCCCCCTTTGGCTACGCCCCTGATACCTCCTATATTCATTTTTAGTGTAACTGTATTTTATTTTGAAGGCATATTTAAATACAATTAATTGAAGATTATTAAATCAAAACAATCTGAAAAAGAAACAATCAATCCCTCCCCTTCAGTGGGACGCTGTAAAATTATCAAATGTTGACCGGTCCATGGCGGTTAAAATTTGGGAAGCACTGATCTAAGAGAATGAGTAGGTCATGTATCTACACTCTGCAATTCCTGAGTTTAGCCCTCTGTCGAGTCACCCGAGTTTAATTCATGCCAGCAATTTGTTCGTCATTTTCGGAAACTAACATTCACCGGATGTATCCGGAAAGTGTTAACCCTTTGAGGCACAACCCTTTCCCAAAGCTGAATAAAGGGCAGCCGTTGCCATCGCTCGACTTAACTACCAGCAAGAGGGCGGACGATCGAAACGTTCATCGCATGCCACAGATCTAGAGACCCTTTTTTGACGACAGCTGGCTGTGCCGCACAGCACTGGGCAGTCTATCCAGCTGTTCTCGCATTCTTCCATTTTTCAGCAGATTTCAGTGCTGTCTAAAAATAATCGTGATCATTTTTTTACGGGGGAATGACATACTAAAAAGTAAAGCATTCTCTCGGAGCTATGTCACCCGCAACTATTTTTTATAGAAATCCAATCTATTCTTCATGACTGACAACAGTCAAAACGTCAGAGTTTGGGGTTCCCAGAGCGGGAACACTGTGCGTTAAAGGGTTAACCTTTCGAAGACCAAGCATTTTCTAGAGGACCGACTGCCCAACGCTGAAAAAGTGCAGTCATTGCCATCGATCCATTTAACTACCAATACCATTGCGGTCGATCGAATAGCCCATCTGGCACAACAGAGCTACAGAAGTTTTACGACACGGCTGGCTGCGCGGCCGTACATCCACCTGTGTAAGAGAAGTACATACTTGTTTCAGAATTTTTTCCCCCCTTACAATAGTAAGAATAATTAAACTACTCTAGAAGCATGTGTACGGGGGAGGAGACTATGTGTGCCACAGTGCGCGTTAAAGGGTTAAACAATTTTATTTCCGCGCTAAACCTACCGATATTTTATGTATAGCCATTTCTACTGATGACCGTAAAATGATCACTTTCAAATGAACATTATATTGATTTCCAGTTGATTATAAATAACTATTGGGTTGGCAACAAAGTAATTGTGTTTTCTTGTATAAAATTCAAGCAAATAAGTTTTCAACAAGTTTTTAATTACAGGTAAGCTGTGCCTGAACATACGATTCATATTTGTTACATTTTAAAGTAAGAATTTCACTGGCAGTATTTTTTTTCGTCCGTAAAAGATGGCCACCCTCCCCCTTTTTTCGCTTCTATCCTCCTTAGAGGACAATATTAAAAATGTCCTGAAATTAATTTTTAGGTATTCGTGACTGCTGTATTTTACAGAAAAAATTTCAAGGATATCTCTATTTTTATTTGAGATCACGCGGGATATGTGAAAAGAACTTTTTGGCCCCTTACCCCCCCCTAAGATTACGAATTTTGGAAAATGCGCTCTAATCTAGCACCTATGTTGAAGAACTCACGTACGTGCCAAATTTCGCATAATTAACTTCAGTAGTTTTGGCCAGGCGAAATATTGACTTACGGAAAAACGCAATTACTTTGTTGCCAACCCAATAGAAGTTTACTCCCGTTGTGGAGGCAATGACAACGGGCGCTAGAAAAAAACATTGGTCAAAAATATGTCTACACTCAATCTATTGAATCTTCGTGCACCTAATATAAATAACTTCATGCTCTCTTTTTATTATAGCCCCAAATCGTATTTCATACTCTTCTAGAAATGCACAGAAATTCTTCGCATTCGAACTATAAATTGAACTATGTTAGCTCAGGGTGTCTACCGCTCCGGAAAGTCTGGAAAAAGCCGGGAAATTGGAAAATGGGTCCTGAAAGTCTGGAAAAAACCGGGAAATTGGGTAATGGGTCCGGAAAATTCACCAAAAGAATCATTTTTTTTTTTTCGTGTCCTTTTTTTTACCCTCCCTATCTAATTGTCAAACTGGAAACCGAAAGCAACTGCAACGCATTTTTCGGACCGCGAAAGCATGAAGCGATGTGTTTGTATAAGGAGGGAAAAATGGGGGCTCAATAATCGTGACGGGAGGGTAAAACACAAATTATCTTACTTGGTAACTTATGGGTTAGGACCGTCTTTCCAAGAACAGTTAGTTAATTCTACCATAAATTGGGACTACTTCTGTTTCTTTTAATTGATGAAAGCTTAATCCTGTATTTCAAGAAGTTGTACAAAATATGCAAATATAAATACAAGGGAGGGGGCATTGTGCAATTCCCCTAAGTAAAATGCATTCTTTTTTCAGGAATTTTTTTCCCGGGACCTCCCAAAAGTCAGGAAATTGACTTTCAGAAATTTGGTAGACACCCTGTAGCTGAAAAATGTATTTTTAAACGAATTGGAATCCCAACTTTCCCTTGAAAGCCTGATGACCTGTGACTTCAATAGGACGTCATGTCCATTGCCACAGCTCATTTTGTCACTCAAATGATTCCCTTTCTGACTCTCGAAACTGAAATAGAGCTGAAAATAGCAAAAGATCGCTTTCAACAGTGGATTTTCAGATTTTTTAAGTAGCGCAGATTATATTCTATATTTTTATATGTAATAATGAAAAATTTCAAGCGGTTCACATCTACAAACGGTGTAGATGTATTATGCTTTTTGCACTTTTTGGTGTCATGACGGTAAAATCTTTATCTCGGAATGGTTACTCAAAATTGTTACAGAATCAGTGCCTCAGGGATCAACGTAACTGTATTGTAGGATACAGAATTTAGCATAGGCAATAAAACACAAAATAATTATAATGTAGCAATTAAAAAAATTTTATATTTTCAGTCTTTAGGAATGTACAATTTTAGAGGGAAGACTCGAATCTGAAAAATTGTGTATTGCTTCAGTACCGTTATGCAAAATAAAATAAAATTGATTTGTCGTCGCACTTTTTACAGATGGAATTTCTCCCCCTTTAATATTTTCCACATATTTTTTACAGTTAGAACATGTATGTGTTATTATTATTACTATCTTTGTTATTATGATTATTTTGTAATACACTTTAGATTGTATAAAAACAAAAATTACCCTTATGGGCGATTTTCATAACTTTTTTTTTCCTCCCCAAGGAATTTTAATTCTTGTGTTATTACTAATCACCATACCAAGTTTGGTGACAACGGAGCTTTTAATTTATTTTCAAACTATCTGCGGCCCACGTTTTTTCTCGCGATCCCTTGCGGTTCTTCACCCTTTTTGTGGATCAGTTGCTGGAAACGTTCGGAGCTAGATTCTTTTGGAACGCGTTATCGATGCGTTGAAGAAGATTCTCCAATTCGCTGCCCTGTATTTAGAAACTTTTTATTTCCTTTTAGGCAAATTATTGTCGAAATTTCCTAAATAGAATTGCGTCAATTATGATCATATGCATAGTTATAATATGTCCCATTAAGAATTATATGTGATTTTTTCATTACCATAGGGTAATTCAAAATCAAAATATAGGGTGTGTCACAATTCCCTCCCAGGTTTGGAAGGCTTACAAAGAAGTAAGTGTTAAGAATACAGCAAAGTTGACTTTACTGGAGAAAGAAACATTGCAAGATTTATCTCACTTTGGCGTAAATTACTCTCGTCAAAAAAGGGTCTCTAGATCTGTGGCACGCGATGAACGTTTCGATCGTCCGCCATCTTGATGGTAGTTAAATCGAACGATGGCAACGGCTGCCCTTTTTTCAGCATTGGGAAAGGGTTGCGCCTCAAAGGGTTAAAAGATTTCATTATGTTCCTTGATTCGAGCCTAGATTTTATAAATCCATCCCTCCTTTCTTATCCACAAACAAGAGATGCAGCCTTTATTTTGTTACCACTTTTACACATCATTCATTTTCTTGTGTGTGGCATGGGAAGCTAGACAAATTAGTAAATTTCACTGAAGCAATCTCCTTTGACAGGAATATTTTAAAATCTTCACCGGAGATGTCTTTCAAAAGCGGTGGCTCTGACCACTCGTTATTATTATTCCAAAAAATTAAATCCGTGTAATCAGTTGCTTGCATTTTTATTACTGGTACACGAAAATTTCTCACAGATGAAGTATTCTGATTCTCTTAAGTATGCTGATTATGTATTGTTGCGAAATAATAAATTAATTTGCTCTCGTATTGCATGCGCCGCCGTGAAACTAGTTTTACAGGCATAATAGCGAAGTCCTCAGGTAATGGTAAACCTGTGGAAGTAACCCTGTATTCTTGGCGACGGATTTGGCGACAAATGGTGGCTTCTAGAAAATTCATGTCTCGAGACCATTTTTCAATTTGATAAGATTGTTCCAGAAGTTTCTCGGCAATTCTGGTGACGTCATCATCTCTATAAAAACGCTATGATTTCTCTCCGGGGAGTTCAGTTGAGTGATAGACTTTGAAGCGCACGGTTGATTCTGTGAAATGAATAGCGTTATTGTTGTGCTTATTTGTGATTTTAGTTAGCGTATGCTAAAGTTACATGTATTATTTTGAGCTGCGAGCCGTAAAATAAAGTGTTATTTTTGTTTACTGTGCTGCTTGAACTGCTTTAAAATACACCCACTTGGCGATTTTCGTAAAAGTATGCTCTCTGAAGCAGTGGCGGCCCGTGGTCAAAACTGTTAGTGCAGCCGGAAGCATATGAGCCCCCTCCCCCTTTTCCTCCGGACAGGATTGGAAAATCTTTGTTACTAAATTCGAAAGCTGGCGGATTAAGCCCTCACCGAGGAAAAAAAAAAAGAAATTACATAAAAAATGTAAGAGATCCTATTTTACTTCCATAAAATGGACATAAATTTCAAACAGCCACTCTTATCCTCAAAATTGCATTCATCCGTGTCTGATTCGAAGTTTCCTTAGAATTTTCTTTTGTAACGATAACTTGAGAAGAAAAGAAAAAAAAAAGAAAACTTACTTATTTTTTATAAGTCAAATCAATCCTCCTTTCTTTTAAACATGCGAATCCGTCAGTGATGTCCCCATAAAAAGGCGTTGTTTTAATTCAGATATCCATAATTTTAAAAGCTCTTTAAAATTTCCCATGTTTAAAGAATTTTCTCGCTCGCCATGTCCTCTAAATGCCAGTTCTTGCTTACTTAAAAACAATACTGCTTTGATGGGACATAATATATTAGGTCTTACATGGCAAATTGTCCATTAAATAATCATGGCAAATTGTCCAGTAATTGTCCATTCATAAGCGTCTGTTCAGGCTTACCTTCTTGATAAATTCAGCAATATAAAGTCGAGAGTTTTCCAAACATATTCTCCTTGCCCCCTCCCTCACTTCTCGTGCGAGCCAATCAGTTAGTCGAGTTCTCAAGTTCAGCCGCCGTTAAAAAATTGTTCATCGGCTGTGTCAGCTGCATACTCCCTATGTCGGAGAGGCTGCTTACATAGTCATTGTCATGGCAACGGTGCTGCCAATTTTCTTTTCAGCGCTTTGGGCTGAACCAAAGATTTTCCCAATTGAATTGAAGATTAAAGTGCTTTTTTTCTGAATGAGCGATCCGGCCACAATACTTTTTTTTTGTTTGGTTTTTTTCGGAGATTTTTTTAATTTACCGTAGGAATTCCACAATTCTAATCTGAATTTAGGAAAATTAGTAGAATAAATTATTTTAAAGTATGTGCTGATAATTTCAAGTGCAGCCCGGCTGTACTTGCTGTATCCCACGAGCCGCCACTGCTCTGAAGTATTCTGATGAGGCAGAAAAAACCCTATGGTAAGCAGGGTGCAACGAATTGAACATTTTCTCCGGGGGGGACATTAAAAAAAAAAAAAAAAAACGTTCCTCCCGGAGGGGATATTTGAAAAGAAAGAAGAAGGTGCTCCACTCACATAATATATTAGGTCTTACATGGCAAATGCAGTCGTCAACATGTCTGAGAAGTGACTTACATTCAAACAAAAGTCGACCCCCGATTTTCTATGCATATAGTCCTGCTCATGCCGATTCTACGTCAACTTTCAAATTCGGCAGAGCAGTGCTTATTCGTTCATTTCGCAGGCTTTGAAGCCTGACCCCAGTTACAGAATGAGAGAAGTGGCAGCAGACATGTGTGGCTATTGCAAAGGGTTATTTGTAACTTGCTCCTTTGTCTAGTAAACAAAAGAAGAATTTCTATTCTTAATACTTAAATTTATTAGGTACTGTGTCACGTGTAGGGAGAGATTAATTTAACATTTCTCCAGCAGGGGATAAATAGTATCCCTGGCAGGGATCCATTAATATTTCTCCAGCCACGGATATTACATTCTTCAGCCGGGGACAATCCCCGCTGAAGCAAACGAAATTCACTAGTCATGGAACACCAAAATTAGCAGATATAGTTAACACTTTGAGGCGCAACCCTTTCCCAATGCTGAAAAAAGAGCGGTACAGCCAGCTGTCGTCAAAAAAGGGTCTATAGATTTGTGGCATGCCATGAACGTGTCGATCGTCCGCAATCTTGCTGGTAGTTAAGTCGAGCGATGGCAACGGCTGCCCTATTTTCAGCATTGGGAAAGGGTTAAACGAGACGTCTTATACTTTTGTCGGGGGAAAATATAGTGACGTCAGATCAGAAGCGCGGACAAAAGCTAGTTAGCTCTTGTTTCCTGGCGAGGGAAATAGCCTAATTTTTTATTTTTGTATTTGAATTTTCAGAGCGTCTATAGCAGTGGTTCCCAACCGGGGGGTCGCGACCCCCAAGTGGGTCGCCATGTCGTTTTTCGGGGGTCGCCGCAGACCTCTTTTGTAGGAAATGAGTAGTAAACTATTTTCTCGTTTCTTTGCCATTAGACGCTCTTTTACCCTTTTTTCTTTAGAAAAAAAAAATCCTTATTCTCGTCTGGGCTTTTGTATCAAAGCTACAAAAACTGACGTCGGCGAATCTAGGAGTGTTAACTAATGCTTCAGAACCTATGCATTAAGACAGAAGAATCGGAAATAGGAACTGCAATTAATTTAAAGGAGGTAATTAGGAGCCACCTTGAAGCCCTTGAATCTGAAATTCAAAGATATTTCCCAGAGTTCGATGAACAAGAGATTGCACTCGTGCGAAATCCATTTCACGCATCTTTAGATGTCGCCGATCTTCCCGATGAAGTTCAGGGTGAATTTTTGAATTCGCAAAATGACTCCTCCGTAAAAAAACCGTTAACTCAATTTTCAGTGTGCTCTGCTTTGCTCATATCCGATAACTTCTAAGCTTTCATGTCAGATGTTAATAGTCATTTGCATACACCAGGGGTCGCGCTGGCTTTTTTTAAAGTTTCGCCAATCCTTTGGCCAAGTTAGATTTTGCCGGACATCATTAAGAAATGCAATTGCCAATATTGTCGCCAAATCGTATTTTCTTTCGCCAAACTAATTTTACTATCGCAATTTGCGACGTTGGCGATCGACAGCACGACCACTGGCATACACTTACCTGCGTGAAGTTGGATTTTGAACTCTTTTGCAGATTAAGACAAAAGTCAGTAATAAATTAGATGTCTAAGATGACATGCGGTTAGCTTTGACCAATATTCAGCCAAGAATAACCAAACTTGTCAGTCAAATTCAACCTCCAATCATCCTATTAATAATCACTACGTATTAAAAAGATATCAATTTTAAATCTCAAAATATATTTTCATTATTAATTTTTTTTATTGGTCAAACATGGCAGATGGGGGGAGGGGTCGCGAAAGTTTTGAAAAACCTAAAAGGGGTCGCGATTAAAAAAGGTTGGGAACCACTGGTCTATAGGGAATGCTATGAAAAACCTTTTTTTATGGAAAAATACTTCTGATCATTTGGCAAATCATGCCCACCATTACATACATATAAACATTCTTTTTTTAAAAAAAAAAAAGATTTTTTGGAGTGAGTAGGGCACCTGAAGGAGATGATTAAAAAAAGAAAAGAAAAATTCTCACCTGACCATTTGGTCACTTTTGCCATGCGGGCCGTCATTAAAAAAAAAAAAAAAAAAAAAAAAAAATATTTTTTTTTCCATCCACCTTATTGAATAACTTATGACGTCTAAAGAAAACCAGATACCCGTAGATCTATCAATGTGCAGTAAATTTTTAAAAACACAAAAATAATTATGCTGTCTCGTGAAAAGGAAAAAAAAAAAACACAGTTAGGATGATTCTTTATAACCTGCATTATATCTCCTGTTAAAAAAGTTAGACCAATTATCAATCAAAATAAATATATGAATACAGTGGCGCACCCAGGATTTCAATTTAGGGGGGGCTGGGCTGGGCTACAAATACTGCTGAACTCGGTTATAGTGACCTCTCGATTATAGTTACAACTCTCTTATAACGTCGAAATATTTGGTATTACTTGACTTGCTCGTTGAACATAAGCCCACTATCAATGTAACTCTTTATACAGTTATAAATAATTATCAGATCTTTTCAGTGATGTTGTAAACGAGTATAACTGTGTTTCATACACTAACTGTAAGTCTTATTTAAAAATTAATGTCTTTTTTAGGTAAAAAATATTTTAGAAATAATTTGAAGACGATTTTTTAAAAACAAAATATATTAATTAAGTGATAATTTTCAATTTTTAAAGCTTTCCACTTCTAAATCTCTACCTTTAGGGGGGCTTTAGCCCCCATAGCCCCCTCCGTGGGTGCGCCTATGTATGAATATAACACAAAATTTTGCTTAATATTGTGCAAGCTTTTAATGTTGTGTAAAAAGTTTGGAGTTTATGACTATCTTTAGATGATACTTATCATAAGAGTAAACTTCATTTAAAACAGAAAAAAATCTGATTTTTTTTCGGAATATTTGACATGTTTTTTTGAAATTTCGAACTCTATAGTCAATGTGCATAAACTGATGACACCTCTCGAGTGCTGCCCTCTATGTTTTAGCTTATCTTGGCTGTTCGAAACGAAGACAGGCAGGGAACCTAATGCAAAAATTATCTTTCATTATTGAACTTTTTAGTTCAAAGGCTAAAATGCGCATGTTCTTCGAGAAAAATACTTTCCCCCTTTCATTAAAAATAAAAGAGAAAGAAATCTTCCGATAAAAGATTTTTTTGAAGCTCTCCTTTCTCTTCTGTGACCATTTCGATTCGATTTATTAAAGAAACTGCTCAATTTACACTCGTTTTATAATTTCTTTTTAAGGTTGGAAAATTCCGGTTAACGAAATAGAAGTAACGGCTTCAGATTATATCTGTTGATAATGCTTTCTTGCGGCAATATACGTCGTCAACTGGTTTTAAATGGCAACTTCAAGGTTTACAAGGAGGCGATCTCGTACCGCAGAGAATCTTTAAAAAATTTGAAAATAAAACTTTAACGAGCTTAAAAAATGATATATCTATAGCACGAATGACTCAATTTATCGAATTTTCTAATCCCTATGTGTAGAGTGGGTACTGCCAGCACATGGGAATCCTTATCCGAAAATATTCTTTATCCCTTTAACGCGCAGTGTTCCCGCTCTGGGAGCACCAAACTCTGGCGTTTTGACTGTTGCCAGTCACGAAGAATAGATTTGATTTCTATACAAATAGTTGCGGGTGACATAGCTCCACGAGAATCCTTTACTTTTTAGCACGTCATTTCCCGTCAAAAAATGGTCACGATTATTTTTAACAGCACTGACATCTGCTGAAAAAATGGAAGAATGCGAGAACAGCTGGATAGATTGCCCAATGCTGCTGTGCCGGGGCGCAGCCAGCTGTCATCTGAAAAGGGTCTCTAGATGTGTGGCCCGCGATGAACGTTTCGATCGTCCGCCATCTTGCTGGTACTTAAGTGGAGCGATGGCAACGGCTGCCCTTTTTTCAGCATAGGGAAAGGGTTGCGCCTCAAAGGGTTAAATGCTATAACCGAACAGAAATTTCTGCCACGTATTTTTGCGTTCTGTGCAAGTACGTTTGTTCTTAGCCAAGTAGTATCGACAGAATTCCCAGATTTCGATTTGCTGGGAATACTCTTTGTCACCCATGAGGTGAAACAAACACGATGTCGAAAAGTGTATAAGGATTTCCTTTCTCCTTCCGAGACCTTCTTCCTTGGTGCTTTTTCTTTAGCAACATAGACCTCGGCACTCACTCCTCCACCTCTGTGAATTTGGAAAAGACTTCTGGACGGAAAGGGAGAGTGAAAGTTGATGTAACAAATAACTCAATTCATTCGAAAAAACACGATAAAACAGCGTTTCTATCAACTATATTTAGCTGGCTGTAGTAAGTTAAAAAATCAAAACCTTGAGAAATGTTTAGTAATTGTGACCCATATGTCCCGCTGTCCCCACAGAACCCTAAAATGTCCCGCTTTTCCATTCCTGTCCCGCCAAAGTCCTGTTTATGAAAATAAATAAATAAATGTAAAATAAATTGGGGATGAATTCACATGAAAATGGTTGTGTTATTTACAAAGTTTTTTGTTAGCTTGTATTTAATACCTTTTTTTTTTTTTTTTTAAATTGATGAAAATGGTTGTTTCATACCTATAATCAATGGGTGGTGTTTCTATAGCTATTGTTAGTACAGCAAACTAAGTTAATCAAAGATTAACAATAAAATTATTTAAAACCTCAGTTTACATAATAAGCCTATTTTATTTGTATATTCGCTATATATTTTTTTCAACTCATTTTTCTCATAAATGTAGAAAATCAATTTATGTGTAGAAAAAAATATCTTGGGGGGGGGGGGGTCGGGATTGATTTTTACCAATCCCGACTCTGTGGTTTAGAAGTGTCCTGATTTTCGGTCCAAAAAAAAAAAATGGTCAGTTTAGGCAAATACCCACTATCAGGCAACTCCGATTTTGAATCATGTTTCCATCGAGAACACTCCGTGAACGGTTATAAAGATTCATTCTGATTCATTCATTCACGTTCCTACTACAAATATGTCTGAAAAATCCTTAATAAACTAGAATTCGCAGAAAATCAAATGAACACTTTTCTTTTTGAAAAGAAAAAAATTCATTATTTTTATTGCTATGATTTATTCATTTGATTGAGTAAGAGAAAATATCATTCTTTAGAATATTTGCCCTTTCTTTTTGGCAACAAACTTAATGTGTTTTGTACAAAGCTGTTGTTGTTGTTTCTGTTGACAAAAATCAAAAATTGATGAAAGTGAGTAAGTGTTTTATGCAGTATATGTGTGATATTAGTCATCATTTATAAAAAACCATTCTTGGAATTCTTTATATACGCGAGGTTTTAGAAATTTAATTGCTAAATTGTCCTACGCAATCAAACTTTGTGTCACCTTGTACTCGTTGATGTCATCTTTTCTGGAAATGTATTTATTTTGAAATAAGATTTTGCGAGGTATTTAATTAGGGATGCAGACTGAATATTAGGCTTACTGCCTATTCGAGAAACCGAATATTCCTTTCGGCCGACTTCTTTAATATTCGGTTTCCAAATAATAAACAAATATAAATAAAAAAGTTATACTACCATAGTACAATATTAATACAAATTGTTTCTTATTAATATCACATTCAATGTAATTTTGATGTGAGAGAAAACTGATGTTAAATTTAAATTTTGTTGCTTTTTAATTTATCTTAAATCCTATGACACTACTTTAACCTTAGTATTTACTCATAAATACAAAACGCTAACCAGAAAAGAAAAACCCTGAATATGAAGTGTTCATAATTATATAAAGGGTCATTCCATGTCAGATCAACTAGGCCACGACACCTTTCGTCATGGATTTTGATGAAATTTGGTACATATGTGCAACTTTTGATGCTGATTACAAATATATCAATTATATTGAGATTGATTAAAGGATTCAAAAGTTATGAGCTTTCGGACTATATTCCGTATACGGTGCTTTGTTTACATATCAATGTTTTGTTTACAAATCCTTGGCGAACAATCTGACGCGAGAGTGAGCGATGCACCGCCAACTGCCGGTGGTAGTTGTGACTGGCAACCATAAAGAATACGTGTTTCGTCAGGTTTGGGAATCTGAAATTGTTTGCGTTATTGATGGAAGGGAATGAAATGTGTTATGTTAATATAAGAAAAGAATTTGTGTGTGTTTCTTAGAAATATAGTACGTTATAAGCCGGTGGGTGTTGGGGACATTTCTGAGCGGTTATTTAAAAAAAAAAAAAAATAGAAGTAAGTGCTCTTTTTTAACGAATCTTTGCAATGTTTAAGGTTTTTAATGTGAATTTTAAATTGATATTTGAAGTGTTTATGTTTTCGTAAGTGCTATTTACATGCTATTCTAATCATACTGACTTTATAAGAGGTGTACAACTAGGTTGTTTAATCCACCGATGTTTTTTTGAGTTGAAAACGGGCCAGTGTTTGCCCAGTTTACATTAGCTGTACAACTAGGTTGCTTAGTTCACTGTTGTTTTTTTTTTTTAGTTAAAAACGGTCCACTGGTTGCATAGTTTACATAGCTGTACAACTAGGTTGCTGAATCCACTGAGGTTTTTTTAGTTAAAAACGGTCCACTGGTTGCATAGTTTGCATAGCTGTACAACTAGGTTGCTGAATCCACTGAGGTTTTTTTAGTTAAAAATGGTCCACTGGTTGTATAGTTTGCATAGCTGTACAACTAGGTTGCTGAATCCACTGAGGTTTTTTTAGTAAAAACGGTCCACTGGTTGCATAGTTTACATAGCTGCACAACTAGGTTGCTGAATCCACTGAGGTTTTTTTAGTTAAAAACGGTCCACTGGTTGCATAGTTTGCATAGCTGTACAACTAGGTTGCTGAATCCACTGAGGTTTTTTTAGTTAAAAACGGTCCACTGGTTGCATAGTTTACATAGCTGTACAGCTAGGTTGCTGAATCCACTGAGGTTTTTTTAGTTAAAAACGGGCCACTGGTTGCCTAGTTTAGATAGCTGTACAGCTAGGTTGCTGAATCCACTGAGGTTTTTTTTTTTAGTTAAAAACGGACCACTGGTTGCCTAGTTTAGATAGCTGTACAACTAGGTTGCTGAATCCACTCAGGTTTTTTTAGTTAAAAACGGTCCACTGGTTGCTCATTTTTAGTGGAATATATGTGCAATTTTAATGTGCTGATAGTGGAAAATGGTTGGCGACAGTCGATGGAGCTTGGCGGCCGCCAAGCTCCAGCGTGTGTGTGTGTGTGTGTATGTGAGTGAACACGATAGCTCCTAAATGGTATATTGGATTGAGCTCAAATTCAGTATATATGTTATAAATCACCGTTGCAAGATTGGTAGTGATTTTGGTGTGTATAGGACTTATAATTTTTTTACGGGGTTACGACAAATATTTCTTTTACATTATGGCCTATAGGAGAAAATTCTTGAAAGTGTGCTAGCGTTTAAACAGTACATTCGATTGAGCTTAAATTGGGTATATATGTTATAGTATATGTCATCGTAAGACCGGTATTGATTTTGATGTGTATAGGACTTATATAGGTTTTCTTCAGCGCTGCGACAAAGATATCTTTTATATTATGGCGTATGGGGAGACATTCTTGAAAGTGCGCTAGTGTTTAAAGGCGCATTTGTTTGAGCTTCAATTGGGTATATATGTTTGAATTATTCATCGATTAAAATTTATTTAAATGCTTGGTCATGATCTTAATCGTAAGTGTTCGGAAAGTCAAGTGGAGTCACTTCAGATTTTTTTTACTTTAGCAAAGTCAGTATTATACAACTTTATGTTGGCCCAGAACTTTCAAATGCCAAGTGTTCAACTTAACTCTAACTTAGTTTCAACTTAATTCTATAATAATTACCATTCAAATACCTGTGCAGTAATAACCTAATTCTTTTCCACCTTCCTTAGCTCTGAATAACTTTTAAATGCTTTAAAAATCGTAAATACTGCTTTATTTAAATTTAGCACGTAAGCACTTTGACGTAAACAATTATTCCTCCAGCAGACTCGGACATCGGCGAATCCGCCATGTTGTTGCGTCATGATTGGAGTCGGCAGGCACATGTACGCTAGAGTGACGTCATACAGCAACCTGATTGGCTACTGCTTATCGCCGCTTCACCACTCGACCGGAGTGGGCATCGGTCCACGGCAGAATTGTTTAAAAGTAGCGATCTTACGTGCCAGCTTCAGTTTCGAGTTTCGTTTTTAGTCTATCACTATGCATGTGTAATATAATGAGCCAAGAAGTCTACCTCTGCCCAGGAAGGGCATTACTTCTATTTTTAGCGGTTTCGGATTTTTAGGGAAAGTTTTTTTTTTAGCAATACTTCAATGAAGTTTAACGTTCTTATAAAGTATTTCAAGCAGTTATAAAGTAATAAATTACAAGGATGTGGATTTGGAACAATTGTATATTTAATCAAGATAAATATCCCCCGGCATCCAATGATCAAAGTGTCAACCGGTAAAATCATACAAGCCGGTGCGCACCCCATGTAAACACGGCGACAGCCGCTGCAGCTTGGCAACCGCCAGGCTCCAGCGACTGTCGCCAACCATTTTGCACGATCAGCAAAGTATTTTAACACATTAAAATTGCACATATATTCCACTTACAAAAACATTAAAACAAAATACAATGTCCATTTTTAAACAAAAGAACGTCTGCAAATTCAGTAACAGACAATTTAAAATGAGCATACAGTGGATTAAGCAACTTAGTTGTACAGTTCTGTAAACTATGCAACCAGTGGATCGTTTTTAACTAAAAAAACCTCAGTGGATTCAGCAACCTAGTTGTGCAGCTATGTAAACTATGCAACCAGTGGACCGTTTTTACTAAAAAAACCTCAGTGGATTCAGCAACCTAGTTGTACAGCTATGCAAACTATGCAACCAGTGGACCATTTTTAACTAAAAAAACCTCAGTGGATTCAGCAACCTAGTTGTACAGCTATGCAAACTATGCAACCAGTGGACCGTTTTTAACTAAAAAAACCTCAGTAGATTCAGCAACCTAGTTGTACAGCTATGTAAACTAGGCAACCAGTAAACCGTTTTTAACTAAAAGAACAACAGTGGATTAAGCAACCTAGTTGTACACCTCTTATAAAGTCAGTATTTTTAGAATAGCACGTAAATAGCACTTACGAAAACATAAACACATCAAATATCAATTTAAAATTCGCTTTAAAAACCATAAACATTGCAAAGATTTGTTAAAAAAGAGCACTTACCTTTATATTTTTTTAAATAACCGCTCAGGAATGTCCCCAACACCCACCGGCTTATAACGTAACACCAGCATGCTTTCTTTTATTTAGCTTTATATTCACACACTATTTCTAACAAACACGCACAAATTCGTTTCATATATTAACATAACATATTTCATTCCCTTCCATCAATAACAGAAACAATTTCAAATTCCCAAACCTGACGAAACACGTATTCTTTATGGTTGCCAGTCACAACTACCACCGGCAGGTAACTTCACTTTGGCGGTGCATTGCTTATTCTAGCGTCAGATTGTTCGCCAATGATTTGTAAACAAAAACATTGATATGTAAACAAGCACCATATACGGAATATAGTCCTGTCAACCTCCTGTTCAACTAATTGTGCAGCTGCCATGTTCTCCCTTTGTTTTTGAATGAAAATTAGTAAGATGAATGATTTCTTTAATTACATCAATTAATAGTCAATTTACTGATAATTAAATTACCTGGTCATTTTATAACTGTTATTGTTTTGTTTTTTGTTAATTGTTAAATAAAATTAATGTTTGTTATAAATTTAAAAGGTCTGGTTATTTTGTCTTTAAAGCTATTTTTTCAGCATTACAAATTTGAAACTTATAGGTATCTGGGAAAGAACAGCAAACGCTACCACTGCAAGATATTATGACTGTGCTAAATAAAATTATGGTGATACAAATTATTTTCACTTGAACCCTATTGGGTATTGCAGAATGCTTTTCAGTTCAACACTTTACTACAGTAACTCTAAAGTCCATTTATTTCTCATTTTTTGGTTGACAGAGTGAGTAACTTCAACAGCTAATTTCGTGAAGGGCTCCATTTGCAAATTCCACCAAATTTTATGCACAAGTAGTTAAAAGTATGCTATAACATCTGATTTAAAAGTTTTGGTGGGTATTTTACAGATAAAGTTTTAAAAAATAAAATTCTGAACAAGTACACTCATTCCTATTACAGTGCATTGTACTATTTTCTTAAAGATCATTTATCCATATAATTACATTTTTAAAAAGTATGTATAATTTTACTGATAATATGAAAGTGTTTTTTGGTATTTCTATAAATTTTATTCCAGCAAGTTTTGAAGGAGAAATAAAGAAACTCACTAAATAGAAACAGGTAAGAAAAAGTACTTTCTACTGAAAAAGAATATACCCTTTTTTCAAATAAACCACATTTTCTAATTTAAAAATGATAAATAAGTGTTTTTTTCCCTAACAGGTTAATTTTGCAGAAGAACAACCAGCATTTTTAATGACAAATCAAATCAGCTTTCACTCATATTTAATAAAAATATATTTCCCTTAATACAATTCAATTGACAATTTTAATTTGTTATGCATTGTATTTTTTATTAAACATTTAAAAATAAATATTGAAAGTGAAAGCTGTTTTCTTGAAGCTTTTTACATCCACAGAAACATAAATAAACTTGTAAATGTTGATTTTGCTGTTCTCCCTCTTTTGAATGTTGGAAATCCCTCTCTTCTAAGTTAGTTTAATTTCCTGCACTTTGATTGGCTCCTGAAAACTCGTCTTCTAATACCTGCCATCTCATTGGCTCCCGTAAACAGGCGACCAGTAACACAGGCGATGAATATCGCATCGACGATCACCTTGCATCTCTCGTCAAGAAACACTTAACGCCCGATCACTTCATGTATGAACTAGTTATCGCGCAAGAAAAAGCTGATGAGGCTGAAAAGAAGCGGACCGCGGGTAATAAGAACGACTCAGCGACATCTAAATTAGACTGGTACGAACGGACCGTTGCAGAAGAGAAATCACAGACTGTCGAGGAAATGGATGCTTCCACTTCAAAATCAGGTGATGCTCTTACTTTTGACATTTCCTTCGCCCCCCCCCCCACCTCAACTGATTCGAACAACGACTTCATCAAACCGGCTAAAAAAGCCAAACTCAAAAATATGAGGAACCACGATAAGAGAGATAAGCAAATTAATTACGAAACTGCCAATCCCTTCCAAATTCTAAATGAAGTAAAAATCGTAGAAACCTCCCTAGTATCGCAAGTGAGCAAACTCCCAACTACGGAAGAGAAACCAAAACCCCCCAAAGCTCTTATTATCCCCAACGTTGAGGACATGCACACCATCACGGCACTCATTAATGAAAACACAGATTCCAAATTTCATGCCAGAATTAACAAAAATACCCTTAGGATCCACCCCCACGACAACAAAAGTAAAACCGAAATTCTCAAACTCTTCGATTCTCAAAACATCTCCTACTTTACGAATTCTGACACTCCCCCCCCCCTTAAAGTCATCGTTAAAGGTCTTCCCCCTAATACTAACCTCGAAATTTTAAAAGAAGCTCTTCAATGTAATGGCTATACAATTATTAGAACCTCCCAACTCAAAAGTTTCAAAGACAAACTCCCCCTACCCATTTTTCAAGTACAATTACCCAATAATGAAACCAGCAAAGAGATATTCGAAATTAAAAACCTTCTTTCATTTCAAGTGACCGTGGAAAAATTTAGACCCCCTAGGAAAGCCGTTCAGTGTTACCGCTGCAACGGCTTCTTCCATTTCGCCAAATTCTGCCGTATGCCCCCCCGTTGCGTTTTCTGTGCTGAGCCCCACGAAATTTTTAACTGCCCCCTCAAGAAACTTGATAACAACCCCCCCCCCCCCAAGTGTAGCAACTGTAATTCCGATCACCCGGCAAGCTATAAGGGCTGCCCCAAATTTCCTTCTAATACTCCGGCACCTACTCCCAAAAACACTAATTTTTCCTACGCCAACGCACTAAAAAGAAATTTGAACCCCCCCACCACCACCCCAAACAAACCAAAACATTTTTCTCAAAATCCAAAATATAACAAAACAAATTGAAAATGAACTAGGAGTTCGCTCCCTTAGCGATTTGCTTAATCAGCTCAAATTACTTTTCCAAAACTTAAAGAAAATCGAAAATAAACAAGAAAAGATGCTTTACTTTTTAAATTTTATAACTTACGGTCAAGAAAATCTAAACATCAACGAAAAAGTAAACATTGAGAACAGCGACTAAGTCTATTGGCTGTTCCATCTTTCTTCCTCCCCCCCCTCACTTTTGTTTGTAAACAAACCCCCCTTTTGTTTGTAAACAAAACTCGCATTCTTTAATGTAATTGCCTACCTATAATTGAAAGGGAGATGTGGGATTTTAAATTTCCCAGGCACTCCCCAGACAACACGTACTTATCTCTCTCCTCACGCAAAAAGAGTCCCCTCTCCGCTAGCGGAAGAGTAGGACGTATTTTCTGTGCTCCGCGAACCCTGGCAGAGGCCAGCCGTAGGCAATCGATCAACTCGCCCCCACCGCCTCGCACGGGAAGCAGTACGATGGATACCAACGAAGCAACGACTGTCGAACCGGGAAACCTCGATATTCTCGTTACAGAAAAACCCTTACGGGTTATGGAAAACGACCTCCACAAATTATATGTCAAGGACGAATCAATCCTCGACAAGATCACGAGACTGCAAACGCAAATGAACAAACTTCAAGACGAATTGGCAGACCTCAGACACACTAATAGCGTCCTTCGATACAAGTTGGAAGACGTGGACCTATTACGGAACGAAAACGCTGAGATGAAACTCATGCTTGATGGAACCAACAAGGCGATGAAGGAGCGTGGAATAGACTTGGAACTAATTGAGGAACCACGAGAGAGAAGAGTAACGGATAATACCTATGAAGGTAATTTCCCTCCTCTACCTAACAACAAAAACAAAAAGTCTAAGCGCCCACTAATGGACGCTCACCACACCACAAGCACCAGCAAAAGGATACACACTAACAACACGCACACAGAGGATAGGACAGACGGCCAAAGCGGCCCACAAGACAATCTTATGGATTTCGAACAGGAGTCAGTGAAAATCCCCCCTGTAAAGCCAATTAACATCCGTGCTAACGGAAGGGATGCAAATAGGCACCTTAAAGAAATAAAATCTGAAATCGGAGACCAATGCAGTTTCACCGCGAAAGCCGCGGGCGAATTTACTAAGATATTCCCCGATACTCCCGAACATTACAGAATCATAGCCGAAGCTGTTGATAAACTCAACATCCCGCACTTCGTCGTATACGAACTGGGTCAAGCCCCCCTGAAAGCAGTGATAAGAGGCCTGCCCTCCAACTTTGACCCAGAGGATATAAAAACTGAATTAATCGAAGCTGGCTACGAAATCACTAAAGTTGCACAAATGAAGAAACTTAAATCAGGAGATCCCATGCCCCTATTCCAAATCCAACTACCAGACAATGTTAAAAACAAGAAAATTTTCGAAGAAAAAACACTGGGCTTCTACGCCATACAAATTGAAAATTACCGCCGCCCCAGTCGCACCCTACAATGCCACCGGTGCCAATACTATCATCACTCCCAAAATACCTGTAAGATCCCCCCCCACTACGTTAAGTGTGCCGGTGACCACTTAACTAAGGAGTGCACAATAGTAACTAGTGAAAAAGATTCAGACAAAATTAAATGTGCGAATTGCAACAAAAATCATACTGCCTCATACCGGGGTTGCACTAAATTCCCCGAAAACCGACAGCCAAGAACCCCCCCACGCACTTTCACTAGCAACAAAATCACCCCCAACGTAAGTTTTGCCAAAGCTGCAGCCCCAGCCCGCACTGCCCCCCACCTCCCAACCCCTACTCCATATTTAAATCATCCCGACATGCAAACCTTCATTTTCCAAGCTATTGCACAATTCACTCAATCATTAACTGCATTCCTCCAGACAAACACCCAGCGCTCCTTAGAACCGCAGCCAGCTCCCCCCCCTGTTCAGACCACCCAAAATTCTCCCCCGCAGCCCAGCTGTTCGAACTCCGAAACTAACCTGCCCGCGCCGTGACTGGGCCGCAAAACCTTTCACTTTTTTCATGGAACTGCAATGGCCTCCGAAATAAATTGCTTGAGTTTAGAGACTTCATAGATGAGCACAACCCCCACATTATCCTCCTCCAAGAAACACACCTCTGCCCGGGAATCACATGCAACGTCCCTAATTATAGCATCCACAGGAATGATTACGTCAACATGAACAGCAGCACTCCCATGAGGGGTACGGCCGTTCTCGTTCGTAACAACATTCCTTTCCACACGCTAACACTTCCTACGCTTAACGCTGTCGATGCCTGCGGCGTCAAAATTATACTCCCCAATCACCCCCCCCTCACTTTCATTTCAGTCTACGCGATTAACAACAAACCGGCCTTTTGTGTCTCCGCAGAATTGGAAACCCTGCTAAAAATAGACACAAACACCCTCCTCGCGGAGGACTTTAACGCTCACCACCGCTCTTGGAATTGTCACTCTAGTAACACCTACGATAGATTCATCCGAAGCTTTCTCGATGCCACCCCCAGTGTGGACATTATTTACCCCCCCCACCCCAACTCATTTCCAAGGCAACACTGGTACCACAATCGATTTCTGCCTGTTTTCCGGCTTTAATTACACTAAAAACATTTCCTCCCTCCCAGAACTCAACTCAGACCATAACCCTATTCAAATCATTCTCCAAATTTCCACCCCCCCCTCCCAGAATCGCACGTATACTTACACTAACTGGACTGAGTTCGCTTTTCGGCTTACCTCCAACGATGTCGACGATCACTCCCAAGGGATCAGCTCCCCGGCAGAAATCGAAACCTACGCCTCCCAACTCATTGAAAAGATCCAGACCGCCCACGAGGCAGCCACATAGACGAAAGTTGCCACCAACTACAAATTTCACGACCCGCATGTCCGCACTCTTATCAAAAATAAAAATAAGGCTAGGAAAATTTGGCAAAGAACACGCAGAGCTGAGGACAAAACCATCATGAATAATGCGCAAAACCAACTTAAAATCTACATAAAGGCTAGTAGGCAGCAGTCATGGACCGACTACCTTACGTCCCTCTCTCCCGAGCACACCTCTCTCTACAAAGCGACCAAGAAACTGCGCTCAGCCTACACACCAATTCCTCCTATTCATATACCTAATTCCTCAGACTTTGCGTATTCTGAGAAAGATAAGGCGAATGCTATCGCAAAGAGCCTAGAGTGCCAATTCCAGGAAAATCCTTTGACCGACTACGAGACTGAAACGGAAGTGTCCACTACTGTTAATGCCTTCCTATGTTCCCCCTACACTCCATACGAAAGTAATATCAACCCTCTCGATGTCTACAACAAAATTTTAACGCTAAATAAAAATAAATCCCCTGGCATTAGCGGTATTACTAACTTAACCATCAAAAACCTCCCCAATAATTACGTCATTAAAATTACTAAACTCATTAATGCCATCATTAAATTTGCTTACTTTCCTCACCCCTGGAAAACAGCAGTCATCGCCCCTATCCTAAAACTGAATAAAAATCCTGCCCAACTCAGTAGCTACCGCCCCATCTCCCTCTTAAATTCTCTAAGTAAACTAACTGAATACTTTGTAGCTCAACAAATCAAATCCCATCTTAACAAAAATAACATCCTCATGCCCCAACAATTTGGCTTTAGGGAACACCTTTCGGCCCCACATCAAGTTAATCGTCTTGTTGAGCACATCACTACTGGGTTTAATAATAAACAAAAAACAGCTGCTGTATTCCTAGATTACGCCAAGGCATTCGACAAAGTCTGGAAACAAGGCCTCATTTACAAACTAATTAAACTTAATTTCCCCCCCACATCACACGCTTCATACACAACTACCTCACAGATAGGAGTTTTCACGTAAGAGTACAGGGAACCCTCTCTGACAATTTTTATTGTCAGAGTGGAGTACCCCAAGGCTCAATTATCACCCCCACACTTTTTAACATCTACATTAACGATATTCCGACTTATAGTCGTACACACCTTTCAATCTTTGCAGATGACACAGCCATATTTTCCACACACAATAATCCTAAATACGCAGTTAAGTCCCTTAATAAACACCTAACACTCATCGGAAAGTGGCTGTGGAAATGGAAAATAGAACTTAATATTGACAAAACAGAGGCCATTCTATTTTCCAAACTCAAACCCCACACTAAGAGAAAATACAGACTCTACATGTTTAACACACACATTCCCTGGACAGAGTCCGCTAAGTACCTCGGAATAATTTTAGACTCCAAACTCACATTTCGCGAACACATACATTACATTAGAAATAAATTTCGAGCCGCTAAAAACCAACTCTTCCCCCTAATTGCTCGAAACAGTGTTTTATCTCTCGACAACAAGCTGCTCATCTATAAAGTTTATTTACGGCCTCTCCTCACCTATGCTTGCGAAACATGGGCGATCGCCTCGAACACTAACATAAAACTTCTATGCCAAGCGCAAAATAGCACCCTAAGACTTATCACAAACTTACCCTATTATGTTCATAACAAATATATGTACGATGAAATTTCCGTACCGCGTCTCACCCAATTTATTCAAAAACTAACTAATAACTTCCAGAACAATATTGGCATCGCCAATAATAGTGCTTTAAACACGCTACCCGAGTACGACGCTCATGGCGATTTCGCAAGCAGGAGGCCTAAACAAAATACCATTCTTTGCCAAAGAATTGACTACTAATTTAAGTCCGCCTCGGACAAAAAAAAGAATATCCTTCGCCGACCAGCTGTTATAAGTCCATTTCTCCTCCCGTGCTCTGCTCCACTCTCTGTCTAATCCCCCTCGGGGGAAAAGACTTCCTGGAATTTACTCCTCCCCGCCATGCACGGATGAAAATATGTGGTAAACTACCATCTCTCTCTCCCGTCCGGACCCCCCCGGGGGGAAAGGCAGGAGCAACAGCTGTGACTAATCCTCTACGGTCATTCACCCACAGCCCCGGCTTTTGATGATGTTTTTCTTCCTCTCTGAGGAACTTTAAACTTTAAAGCTTGCTTTCTCTTTCATTCTACACTGATTCTAAACTCAAGCAAACACTTCACACCCTTTAAAATTTTGCTCAGCATTTTCTGCTGTATTTTTTTTTAAATGGCCTGGCTAATTTGATTTCTTTTGTGATTTTTCTCTTAATTTTTTCCACATCCTCACAAACAAAACTCTCCCCACTCCCGTTAACCCCCTTAGCTGTAATTGAAAGGGAGATGTGGGATTTAGTCCCAGGCACTCCCCAGACAACACGTACTTATCTCTCTCTCTCCTCACACCCCATACATCACGTTCTTATCTCTCTCTCCTCACTCTAGCACTGACGACGACATGTAAAACATGTCGAAACCGGTATGCTAAGGTTTTTCCAATTATTGGTGTCAGTTACATTGCGTCTCTATTTACTTATAAAGTGGACCTGTTTCTATTTAGTGAGTTACTTTATCAGGGTTCATACGCCCTCAGGGAAACCTGGAAAACAGGGAAAACTCGGGAAATTGAAAATTAGCTCTTAAAACTCAGGGAAAAATGTAATTTTGCTTTAAAAACCTGGAAAATCTAGCTTCAACCCTGGAATTTCAATGTAGAATGTGTGCTCCTATAATGTTTATGCATAGGATTGGTGGATTTTACTTTGTTCTAAAGAATATGGAAATTTTTTACCAATAGCCTTGTGTCTCTCAATAGTATAAAAAACATATCTTGAAACTATCAATCAGTGAAGTGTCCTAAAAATCTTTTTTTACTTCTGTAAAGCTGTTGCATAATTTCTGATATTTTATAGGCGAAATTGAATTTAAAACCATGTTTGATATAAATGTAATCCATTATTTATGCGATAATTGAAGGGGAGTATAAGTTTGATTACCATAGTGCTATCATAATTTCATTACCTTAGAATGAGGCATGTAAATAAAAAGTATTTAGTCTTTATCTTATGTTTATTTTTTTTGCGATAACCTGGAAATTCTTGAAAAATCACCTGGAAAACTCAGGGAATATCATTTTAAAAATGAGTATGAACCCTGTTTATTTCTCCTTCAAAGATTGTTGGAATAAAATTTATAGAAACACCAAAAAACACTTATACTATCAGTAAAATTGTAGTATATACTTTTTTAAAATGTTATTATATGGATAATGATCTTTAAGAAAATAGTACAATACGGTGTAATAAGGATGAGTGTACTTGTTCAGAATTTTATTTTTAAAAACTAGCTGTAAAATACCCATCAAAACTTTTTAATCAGATGTGAAACATTCTTTAACTACTTGTGTATAAAATTTGGTGGAAATTGAAAATGGAGCACTTCACGAAATTAGCTCTTGAAGTTACTCACTCTGTCAACCAAAAAATGAGAAATAAATAGACTTTACAGTTGCTGTAGTAAAGTTGTACAATACTGACCTTACTTAAGTAAAAATACGTTATTTTCTGATCAAAACAACACAAATATGAAGTTTGTAGTACCAAATTTAAGAAAGTTATGGCTGTTTATGTGTGTATAAGTGTCATTTAAGATGGCGTCCTACAGGGCATCTCATCTGAACTTTGAAAGCTCATAACTTTTGAGCTTGCAAACAGTACTTCAGAAAAACATCTGAATTGCAAAATTAACTATGTACCATGTTGCTAATTTATTTTCCAAAGTACAGAGCAGAAAACAAATTAATTTTGCAACTAATCAATAGAATCTCGTGAATCTTGCCAACAGAGGGTAACTGTGGATCATGAACTGCTCTATAAAAACAAATGTACTGAAAAAAGGAAGTGGTGCAGTTATACTGTGTGGCTCAAAATTACCCTAAATAACTGTAATTTTAACTTAAAATCTTGTTCTTAACTTTTATTTTTGATTTACAGTGAACAAGTTTGTACTCCTTTGATTTCTTTTGATATCCCTGCAAAACTATGATATTCATTATGTTGGAACCTGTATTTTGTACAAAATTTGCTTTCCTCATTATTTTTAATTAACTTATGTATGCATTTCTTACAGATGTCACAACTCTTCTCTCCATGCAACAAAACGTTTCATGTTCGAGATTGTTGGATGTTTTACAGTGTAGAAGGATCTGACTATTGATTAAAAGTGGACAGTTTAAAACAGATGATAGGCTAATTTTAGTAGTTATTGACTTAATTGAAAATACAAAATATCTTCAGGCATTACAAAGGAGGTGAAAAAACTTTATAAAGAGACTTGGTCTTTTCTTTCACAAAAACTGAACTCTGAAAAATAAATACTTCAGAAACAAAAACATTTTAATGTCTTGTCAGCCCTGAAATTGCTCAAAATTTGAAATGTATTAGCGTGAATGAAGTGATACAGTAAATTAAGTACCTATACATTCTACACAGCAAAACATTAGTAAAATGATTTTTTACTCATACGCCAAGAAAAAAAAAAGTGTGCAAGAATATTCTTATACTAAAATTAGTTAGCTTGTCATCTGTACTAAGTCAGTTTTATTAATTATTATTTATTCTTCTCCCATGGATGTGAAACCTTGCAACAGTGGTACACACCAAGAAGTGTCCTCCGAACTTCCCTTTTCAAAATTCGATTCTTGTGCTTTTGGTGGTGAGAAAACTTTTCAGTGCAATGTGTGTCAGAAAAACTTTCCTGCACAGTCCAAATTAAAGAGGCATCTTCGTACCCACACAGAAAAGAGATCTTATGTGTGTGATATATGTCACAAAGGATTTTCTCTAAAGGTGAACTTGATTGTACATCTTCGTACCCACACTGGAGAAAAACCTTATTTGTGTGACATATGCCAGATGGGATTTTCTTACAAGAAACAGTTGAATGCACATCTTCATACTCACACAGGGGAAAAACCTTTCAAATGTGACACATGTCAGAAGGGATTCTCTTATAGACATCACTTTTATGAGCATCTTCACACACACACCAGGGAAAAACCTTACGTGTGTGATATGTGTAAGAAGGCCTTTTCTGTAAAATCAACATTGCGAAAACATCTTCGTACCCACACAGGGGAAAAACCTTATGTGTGCGACCTATGTAAGGAAGCCTTTTCTGATAAAGGAACATTGGCTAAACATCTTCGTACTCATACTGGGGAAAAACCTTATGTGTGTGACATATGTCAGATGGGATTTTCTCGAAAGGGACAGTTGAATGCACATTCTCGTAGTCACACAGGGGAAAAACCTTTTGTGTGTGACACATGTCAGAAGGGATTCTCAAATAAACAACACTTGTATGCTCATCTTCGTACCCACACAGGGGAAAAACCACATGTGTGTGATATATGTAAGAAGGCCTTTTCTGAAAAATCTACATTGCGTAATCATCTTCGTACACACACTGGAGAAAAATCTTATGTGTGTGACATATGTCATAAAGTATTCTCTTATGAAAGCAACTTGAATAAACACCTTCATAAGCATTGTCATGTTACTTTCATAAAATGTGTAGCTTCTAATTAAAAAAAAAATAGCATTACTTTTTAATACAAATTGCCCATTATTCAAAATTCATTCTCTGTCCATTAATTATTAAATACTTCATAAAAATAATGGAATTATCTTTATTTTTTAATTTCATTTTGTTACCTTCGTCCTTTTCTTCAAAATCAAAAGTTGCCTTTTTTATTTTTATTTTTTTTTTCTCTCTCCCATATTGTATACGCTGCTGGGTTTTTTTTTTCTGTTACACTTTCGTGGCCAAATGTATCATGATGTAACTTCCCTGTTTGAGAACTTTCCTCTGGATTCTTTGTGATGCACTTCCTCTAAAAGAAAAGAAATTTGTTGGTTGGTGGTTCAAGAAAGTTCTTTTGAGAGATGTGAGGCGGGGCTGGTGTAAGGTGCTCTCACCAGAGGGCTATCCGCCTGCCTCCTTTTGGGATATGTGTGATTTAAAAATGTGCTATTTAAAATGCATTCATATTAGCGTAAAAGTAGATGTCTTGTGAATCTTTATGCGTGACAAATAAAACTAAACTTGTTCATCAAAATATGTGGGGTTTTTTCGTATGACAAGTATGCTGTAGTGTTGGATGTCGATATGTTCTGAATACAATTTTTCACAAAGATAATTAAAAATTAACTTGGATTCTGTGTTTCTACATTTCCAAATGGTTGGGTGATCTTCTTGTACACACATATGAGTCACTCTCCTTAATTTTTATTCCAAACATCAATTTTCGTTACAGTTTGAATATTATTCTATCTCATTGCTCAATATGTTTCGTGGTGAATTTCCCGTTTCATTGTCTGCAAACCATTAACATAGTTCCTGTCCTGTGTTTCATGATTTACTGTCTACTACGAGTTTCTTTGGTAACTGAAACACAACACATTTTTTTTTTTTTTTAAGTGTTCACATAGTTTTTCAAGAATCATCATTCACGTCATTGCAAATAACTACGTGATAACCATGCAGAAGAAAAACCTTATGTGTTTGTGAGATATGTGAAAAGGGATTCTCTCATAAGCAGAACTTCAGTATACATCTTCGTACCAACACAGGGGGGGAAACCTCATGTGTGTGACATATGTCATAGAGCTTTTTCCGAGATCAGAAATTTGAATGTGCATTGTTGTATTGACTTAGAAGAGAAACCTTATGTATGTGACTTATGCAATAATAGATTTTCTGAGAAAAGGTGCTTCAATGCACATATCCATACCAGGAACAGGGTAAATACCTTATTTGCAGGGACCGATTTCCGAAGATGCAGGTCCAGGACTAAAGCTTCATTGACGACTCCTCTTATGAAAACTTTCTTTTACCGTACAACTTTCGTATCATACCATACTAAGAAGGATGTCATAATGGCATAAAACTGATTGTTTAACCCTTTGAGGCGCAACCCTTTCCCAATGCTGAAAATAGGACAGCCGTTGCCATCGCTAGACTTAACGACCAGCAAGATGGTGGACGATCGAAACGTTCATCGCTTGCCACAGATCTAGAGACCCTTTTTTTGATGCAGCTGGCTGTGACAGCCAGCTGTCGTCAAAAAAGGGTCTCTAGATTTGTGGCACGTGATGAACGTTTCGATCATTCGCCATCTTGCTGGTCGTTATGTCAAGCGATGGCGATGGCTGCCCTTTTTTCGGCATTGGGCAATCTATCCAGCTGTTCTCGCATTCTTCCATTTTCCAGCAGATGTCAGTGCTGTTAAAAATAATCGTGACCATTTTTTGACAGGAAATGATGTGCTAAAAAGTAAAGGATTCTCATGGAGCTGTGTCATCCGCAACTATTTTTATAGAAATCAGATCTATTCTTTGTGATTGGCAACAGTCAAGACATCAGAGTATTCCCAGAGCGGGAACACTGCGTGTTAAAGGGTTAATGAAGATGCAAAGTCAAATGGAATAGTTTGATAATAGTGATGTTATGTAGAAGGATGACAGCATTTCTTTTTTATGGTCATGAAAAAAAAATCCTCTTCTAATTGTCAAAATAAACATTTCATGTTTGAGAATGCGTAAGAATGCAATATTTTTTCCCCCTCGGGTTCTCGCACACCAGTTTAACATGTGTTTTACAATTTGCTTGCCTGTTGATCTAATCAAGTTGCTAGCAATTTAGTTTTTCAATTAATATATCCTTTCAAAAATACTCTAGGCAGCAAATGTATGCAAATAGCAGATACAAAAGGAAATTTTGTGTTCTCTTTCAATTGTTTATTGAATTGGCTGCACAGCTGAATAAAGTTGCTTGCTTGGAATGCAAGAATTCGATGTTATATAAGAATTTGACAACACATTACTTAGGATTTCACGAGGGGAAAAAATTAGACATAAATCGGTTTCCTATCCAAATTGTTAAAGGCTGTTAATGAGCTTTCAAAGGAAATACCTGTATTTATTAATTTTTTTACACACACTCTTTCAATTCCAGTATCAGAAGCTTCCAGTGAAAGTTGGGGATCGGTCACTGAAAAAGTGAGCAAAATGCGATTAAGATGTACAAATGGCAATGATGAGCAAGCTGTTGAAACTGTTGATCAGAGAGTGTTTATATTTCTTAATGGCCCCCCATCTGGTTATACAGGAACCAGAAAATTTTTGAAAGCTGCATTAATTTCCATGTTTGGAGTCTCATATTACAAACATTTTGATAGAGTCAGTACGAACAAAAGTATGGACAAAAATATCTCTTCTCTTATGATATCAGGAATATTCAATAATACTAACTGTTTACCTTGCTTCACGTAATTAAAACTGCCTTGGTTTTTTGGCCTGATAATTAAACTGATGATTCATTTCTTGCTTTTTATGCAATTTAAACTAAGAATGCCACAAACAGTTTTGCCGTGTAACTATTACATTCTATCTAAAAAAATAATTTTTTTTATATAACACTGTCCTACCGTTGCCTACGTAATACTTACACAATGCCGGGAAAAGGTCGTGTTTTTCAGCAATAAAACGGGCAAAAACTTAGTTCACTAAAATGACAGTTGGGGGCACTTTTATGACCCTTCAACGTTTGTGTTTTACTGCTGTTTGAATGTAAAGAATGAGTTTTCGAGACGTTTAAACATGTTAATAAGGCAACGATGAGTACTTATAGGACCAAAAAGCGCCATCTACATTTTCCCCAGTTTTGAAAGCCGCATTTCCCGGCCTTATGTAGTATTACGTAGGCAACAGTCCTACTCAATAGATTATGGCTGTAAAATTTGACAAAACCTACCAGGAATGTTTTTCTTAAGAATATCTATTTACATAAATTTTTTCTCTCTATCCAAGTCTGTTAACCAAGACAACTGAAAGGGGTTATGTTTTATTCTCAGCCAGAAATTTTTCATGAGGGGGGGGGGGAATTACGACTACTGCAACTCATATATATGTATACATGAGTGGGATAAGGGAGTGAAAAATATACATTTTGTATGCCAAGAAATTCCTCATGGGAGATTATGACTCCCTAACCCCGCCTTGGCTACGCCATTGTTCTCAGTAAATTATACATGTAAATTTCTGTTAGTCTGATCATGTCTAACTGATTAACTAACATTTGATAAATGCAAGGTTGGTATAAAATATGCTTACTGAATCCTACAACTTTTTTTTCCATTATTGTGAAATTATGCTGCAGATTAGTTTTATTGCCTAAAAAGCTGTTGCAGTTTGGCAGAATAAGTTCTGCTTCTGGGGCAGAACAGCAGACTGTAGAATCAAATATTGTACTGTACATGTACTTGACATAAATGTGGAAAGATTGTGAAGCATTTAAAAGAATGATGAAGTAATTTTATTAAAGTGATTTCAAATTAAGTTTTTTTGTTTACTTATTATATGCTACTTGCTATAGTTAATAAATTTTTGTGCCCTAAATTTCATAGTTCTCCACACTTTATAATCCGTATATGCAAATTATCAATATTACATTTTTAGTTACTAAATTTTTAAAAAATGAATGAGCATTCATCAAACAGATTAGAAATTAAATTTGAAGGTAATACAGTTTTAATGAAACTTTGTTACTTATAATTTTTGTTTTAATGTTATAAGTCCCCCGACACAGACACACACACATACATGGAAAAAAAAAAATTGAAAAAATGTGCACGCGCATTAGACTTCACTTGACTTTCAATATTAATATACAGAAGTGCCATGTTTCTTGGGAACATCCTTTTTTCCATAGAAAGTCTAGGGCAGATGCATAACGAACCACGAAAGTTACTTCGATTGAAATTTGTGTTGACTTTCATTTTTTGGGACAACTTGAAATATCGATATTTGGCTCATGATCGAAACAATAAAACTGCAATGCAATGAATATGCAAGGTACTCCGGAATTAACATAAAAGCACATATTTCCTTAGAAAATTCCAGATCCCTCTACTTCTATTCAAGCTTGTGTTGATTCTTATAATATGGGGTTGATTGATTGATTGACTAATCGGTACATTATTCAAAAACAACTGGACCCCTGAATTTGCTCATGAAAGGCTTTCTTAAAACTCATAAAATCAATCCATCAATGATGTATTTAAAATTAATTTCAGCAAGTTTCAGTTTTCAGTAATGTTTGCACAAATCACAGTACAATTAGAAATATTTTTCAGAACCACAAGGTCAGATGTTGTACTTGCATTTTTTGCTTGCATGAGGCAAGTTTTATAATCAGTCATATTTATATCTCTGAGAAACTAAGAAATGAGAATCACTCTGGCAATTGAAAAGCGGGGTCAGTTTTATAAGCAATGAGAACAGCAAGATTTTCTATTGATTGTGAAGAGGGCATTTAAAGGAAAAATAACACTGGTTCTGTTCAATCTCATGCAAAACACATTTATTTTCTCTGTCCCAAAATTTGATTTCTGTGGTCCAAAATACTCTGGGGTTACCAGGTGTAGTTTTTCCAAAAACCTGTCCATAAGAGCGGTGTTCGTATACTGGAATGAGGCATTTAAAAAATAAGTACAACAGCAAAATATGGGATTGTAAAAAGTGCTTTGGAACGTTAGTAAGAATGTTTTTAAAATTTATAACCAGCTACACATATACAAAAAACATTTTTAAAACACTGATTTTATTTATGTAAACATAAGTGACAAATAGGTGTTTATTTTACAGAAAAGTTTTGTTTGTGAATTCATACTTTCTTTCTGAATTTATATATATAAGCAAAACACGGTATACTCTCGATTAACCGGATTGGTTGGGAAATGTCTTATCCCGGATAACCAAATTTATTCAAATTTTGTGGTAAATGTTTGCAAAATAAATAAATAAATATATAGAAAATCTCCATTTGCAATATATATATATATAGAGAGAGAGAGAGAGAAAGAGAAAAAAAAATATCTTGAAATTTTGCATACACGGTTTACAAATGGTAATAAAGGGAACAGACTATGCTCATTATTATAACATTCAAAATTTTATATTTTGACTAGTGAAGAATTTTCAGAAATATTTATGCGTGCGTTTTAAAATCAAGCCTCTCAGATATTCAAATTATTTGTATAAGAATAGTCTTCCCTAGAAAATGTCGTGATGATTATTATTTAATTTGCAGAATATTGAAGCATGCATTTATTTTTAAATTACATTTTTTTTTTTTTTTTTTTTTTGTTGCGGAATTGTTAACTTTTCAGTTTTTCCCCATATTTCTCTGGCTAAATATACATTTCAATACAAAAAAGTTTTTATTTTATACTTTTCCTAATTTTTAAGTCACTTGTAATAATAAAATGGATCTATGAAGTTAAACATTTGAAAAATTCTGAAAAAAAAAAAAAAAAAAAAACCTTGAACGTGTTCTGTTGCCTTAATGGACGTACAAGGTCATTCGGCGTCCTCATGGGATTTTTCTCAAATATATCTTCGAGTAACGTATTTATTTTACTGGAATTAACTGAAATCATTTCAAAATACTGATTTTCCACCAAAAATCTAATCACCTTGTTTAGAACATAAAAACGCACATAGATGATGTCGTCCGATTGCCTTGTTTGTTAGGTTCTGCTTCTTGCTTTGAAGCTACACCTCAACTCATCTTTTTGAGTACTTAACTAACGATGTTTTTCATTAACTTTTAAATCCTTGCAGGAACAATTTTGTTAATGGCTTGATTGAGGAAAACAGCTTCTTAATTTGCTGTTATTTTTCTCTGGAATGTAAACAAATTTGGCTTATTAAGAGAACTTTCAAGTGTTCAATGTGCAGAAATTTCTAGAATCGAAGCACCTATTTCCACTTTTAACAATGCAATTTTTTCAGATTCAAATAATGTCAAAGAGCATATACGAGCTGATGGATAGAGTTTTTAACTTTCACACAAAGCTAGATTTATCCGTCTGTCCGTCCATCTATGATTGGTATATATTGGATCACAATATGTTTCTACAACAGTCTTAAATACAAAATGTCCACCTTCTGCGGGGAATTGTTTTTGACTTATGCGAGCTATATATGACATCAAGACAAAACTATTCCAAATGGGTTAACACTGGGTCCAATTAGATCATACATGCGTTGTGATGTCACACAGAAACTTGTCAATGTTCTGTTTAAAAATAGAGAAAATTGATTTTTCTGTTTAAAAAAAATCGCTCTTACCTATACTTTTTTTTACCTAGTACGTGGAAGTAAAAAATCTAGTAAATTGCTAAAGCAGAGAGATATTAAGTTTTTGTATCGTTTTTTGTTCCTAAATAAGTCAAAATAAAGTTCTAAAATGTTCAATTAATAAAATAAATAAGCTGTCACGGGCGTAGCATTTTACTTTTCTAATAAAAAATCTCAACTTCACAGTGTCACATTTGCAGAAAAAAATAATAAATAACAAGTTTGAATGAATATGGTATCTGCGAAAAAGAAAGAAGGTTTCGTTAATTCCAAACAGGACACTGCATCATTTCTACAAAAGAAGCCATTTCTTTAACTAGTTCTTAAACTGATATTATAGATCGATATAAAACAATTCTCTTAATCGCTTGAATAAGGCATATTTTATTCAGCTTCGATTTATCATTTTTACATAAATTAAGACAAATTTGGCTCTCAAAAGATTTAAAAAGACTCTAAGAACGCCTCCCAAACACGAAACGTTACTGCATCCTGAAATATACTTCTCAATTCAACATATGTCACAACTGCTTAGAACGAAGGGGTGAGGGGAGAGACTCTACAAGCTTTCCCCCCCCCCCCCCAAATACACGACAATTTTAATATAATTCGAATTGAATAAAACAAATTTGGATGTTCCCACGTGGGTGACTGGATTAGATTTCCAAGATGAAAAAAATCTGACTTGCGCTTAATAATAAAGTAATTTGCTTTGAAATAAACGACACACTTCCTCTCTACTTTAGTTTGGAAATTTTATTCTGAGTGTTATGAACAAATACGTGATTGAATAAGACAAGTATCTTATTAAAAAAAAAAAAAAAAAAAAAGTCAGTGTAAGCTTTTACATTTAAATATTTTTGAAGTAAAACTTCTTTATTGGCGACTAGGGAGTAACTCAGATTTTTTTTTCTGACGGAAGTAACGCTCTACACATGGTTCGGACGGTGCTTAAAATACCTTAAAAAGTACTTACTTTTTTTTTTCATTTTTAAGGCCTTTAAAAAGTACTTAATTTTTTACCTATATCCTTAAAGTTTCTCAGTATAGCCGCAAGGTGCTTAAAAAGTGCTTAATTTCTAGTGGTAATCGACCATAAAATCATCTGGCATCGAAACTTTTCGTTCCCCTTTTCCAGCCTCAAGCTGCGTTCATATTGATCGTACCGTAACACGATGACGTCATACGTTGGAGCCCCTTTTCAATAGCCAAGGGCCCCCTTAGGAGCCAGTCCAGGCCTGATTGTTCTTAAAATACTGAATCTCAACCAAAACTAGTCTGTTGTGCCCGATGCGAGTTTAACCATTCTAAAAAAAAAAAAAGTTTATAAGTTATTTCTGTTTTTTCGCCGTGCGGCTTTGCGCCCTGTGAAGGAGCACTGTACCGAATAAACACTGCCTTACGCTATTATTAAAGTAAAAACTCGACTACACTACAAGTAATTGGCAAGCTCAGGAAACGCTGAGTGCTTTTAAAATAAACCCCAATGTTATAAATATCAAAAGTAATAAATGAATAGAAATATCAACAACACACAACATTCAAAGCTTAAAACAAACAATTCGCTGAAGCACACTCATTGCGTAATCAACAGCTGGCCGTCCGCGGAGGAAAAAAAAAAAATGTTTACTTTTGACTGGAGCCTGCTCATCGGATCGCTGTTTCACTTTATCAGCATGTGCTATACTGTCCTAACTTTTTGCGAATGCAAGAAGTTTTTACAAGTTATTTATTTATTTCTATAAATTCGCCTTTGTGAATATAAAAACTGATGTATCGGACACTGATTATTTGAAAATGGAAATTGTAAGCTTCGTAAAATAGCGGTAAATACTTTAAAACATATGGGAAAGAAGATATTTTTACCACTTATTTCCCCCCCCCCCCGAAATACATCCCAGTGCGATGTTTCTTTTTTTTTTCAAAGGGAGGGGATCGCGGGTGCGGCATTTCTGATAATTTTCTAGTTAATTAAGCTCATTTTCGTGGGTGCGATGGGTGCAGCGTTTCTGCCATAAATTACAGTATATGGACATACATGTTACTTGAGAGAAAAAATCTGATGTGTCCAACACATGACTTCCTTGCACGTCTATTAAATCAAAAATGTTTTTTACGCACTTCCTCTAAACTTATTTGTTTTAAAGATATAAAATATCAATAATAGTAAGATATAGCGATTTCTAGCCAAACATTTCGATATCGCCAAGCTGAGTTCAATTTGAAAGATTTCTTTCTGACACTTTATTTGGCGATATTTCACCAAAAGCCGACAAACTTGAAATAGTTTGCGATATTTTGGGGATAGCCAAAGTAGTCATTGACCACAGACTTTCAATGAATTGAATGCATCCATACACCTTAATGTATTTAAAGTCATTTGGCTCACCCTGTAAATAAATTCCCAGTCGATTGCTGTCAAAAAAGATATTGAAAACCGTTAGATATTATAATATAGTTCTAAATACAAAAGTTCAAAATTCTACGGGTTAAAGTTTTAGAGTTATACAAAATACGAAATAACTTTTGGCGCCAAATTTGGCGATATTTCGGCGAAACTCGTCAATGTCGACGACATTTGGCGAGATATTAAGCATGGACCAACAATGACAGATTATCCGCAAATTTGGCGATATTTCGCCAAAACTCGGCAAGAACGATGACAAATGGCGATACTTTGGGCATGGACCAAATGACTGACTATTGCCAAATTTGGCGACATTTCGGCAAAATTCGCCAAGGTCGAGGACTGACGGCGAGATTTTGGGCATGTACCAAACAATGACTGTCTACAATTGTATTATATTGAAGATGTCCATAGACATTAAAGTACTGAAATTCTTTTCGGTGGTCCTGTAAATAAACTCTCCAGTAGATTTTAACCAAAAATTGAGATGCACAACTAGATGTTACAACAATCTTATATATGAAATTTCATAATAGTTTTTGAGATTTGAGAGTTAAATATGCACACATGTACACAAAAAAGTCGCCAAGCTAGGCGACTTTTGGCATAGTTCTTGAGGGAGGCAGGTGACCGTGGTCGGACCATTACCTAACTTATGTGGTAGGACGGTATTGTGCTTGAAATGGATGAATCTCCTAAAATTGCCATTGACCGTAATATATTGGAAATCTTTTGAGTGTTCCTGTAGCAGAAATGTAAATGATAAAGACACTTTTTTTAATGGAGAAATTCATTTTCTAACTCTTTACAGCATATATCACTTCTGAGTCGTTTGAAATAGCCCAATACCTCTAAAAAACGCTTTGATGAATTTCGGCCCATAGAGCGTAATGTATTTCGAATCTTTTAGGCGGTTCTGTAGATAAACTATCCAGTTGAATGGAACCGAAAGGGGAGGTGCACAACTAGATGTTACAACAATCCTAAATATAAAGTTTCAACATTCTACGCCTAATAGTTTTTGAGATATGCGAGTTTAATGAATTTCGGCCCATTGAGCGTAATGTATTTCGAATGTTTTGGGCGGTGCTGTAGATAAACTATCCAATCGAATGGAACCAAAAGGGGAGGTGCACAACCAGATGTTACAACTATCCAAAATATGAAGTTTCGACATTCTACGCCTAATAGTTTTTGAGATATGCGAGTTTAATGAATTTCGGCCCATAGAGCGTAATTTATTTCGAATCTTTTGTGCGGTCCTGTACATAAACTATTCATTCGATTGCGACCAAAAGGGGAGGTGCACAACTAGATCATAGAACAATCCTAAATATCAAATCTCAACATTCTACGACCCATAGTTTTTGAGATATGCGAGTTACATACATACGTACGTACGTACAGACGGCATGGAAAAACTGACCACAATAAACTCGCCGCTGGTCAAAATGAGTTGCAGATGCGTTAATATGATCGTGCATGTTAGCCTACGATGAGATGCATCGAAAAAATTCTTAAAATTAAATTTAGAGGTAGTCAAAATCGGTTTTTTTGTCGAAATTTGGCCCCCAAAATTTTTCGGGATCACATTACTTCCTTATACTACGTACAAGGAAGTAAAAAAGGAATTATTTTGTCTGTATTAATTGCTTGTACATACATGAGCAAGAAATTGTGGGCTTTTCAATTTTGGAAAATTGGCTCATTTGCACTTAAAGCAAAAACCTGCCAACTTTACAATAAGAAAATCTAAAGTTTGGTAATAACGAAAGTAATAAGGGGCTGTCCATAAATGATGTCACGCTTTTTAAAAAATATTCTTTGCCTCCTGCTCACACTTCACCATACCACCCTTGGCACATGTCATACTGTATTACATTTACATATACTTACAGTTTAAAAACAAAGCACTATGCTAGAAATCAAATTTAATTTTCTGATTGTAAATGTTTTTATTTTAATGTAAATGTATAATGTCACACATCTTGTCCCCCCCCCTCCCCCCTCGTCACAATTTCACAGCCCTCCTTTCCTCCAAGCGTGACATCATTTGTGGATAGACCCTACTTAAGAAAATTTTGGAGGTCCTTAAAAAGTGTTTATTTTTTTTTGCTCCGAAAAGAGTCTGAACCATGTTACAGGAAGTGACGTGCGTGCTCCGAAAAAGAAGAACCACTGAAAACATACCTTTTCGACCTGCTTTCGCCGTTCCCAGAATTCCTTGTGTAAAAATACACGGAAACGAAAAACAGTCAAGAGCCGTATCTTAGAGACATCAATCTTTATTTATATATCAATAAGCGTTTGGAAGGTACATCCAACATAATATTTTACATGTAATCCCAACCTCACAGGAGGTTCTCGATAAACCTTATTTTTAGATGAATAATATACAATACATGGTTTTGGAAAATCACAAAGAAATGGAACCTGCCCGCAATCGAGCCGGAACAGTCAGGGACTGATTTATGCCGGGGCATGTGCCCTGGGCCCCCGATTTTTAGGGGCTCCCAAAACTTCCTTTTATGTAATCATAATAGCTACTAAAATTATCTCTCAAGAGAAAAATTTCTGATTACTTAATTTCATCACAAATATTCAAAATTTTTAATTTAATGTAACTTGTAACGCTAAAAATTATGCATTCGATATTCGCAAATTTGTTTGAACACTTCTGCATGCTCCTCCTTTTATCTTTTCAAAGGTGTGTGATGGCTGTAAATACCCATAAAAACATTTCAAAATTGAAAAATTCATATAAGTGGTATCTGTCGTTACATTTTACTGATTTGTAAATGTTTACGTATGGTAACTTACGAATGATCATTGGTTTTAACTTAATTTAATTAAGTAATATTCTGCGGAAAATTTTTGTGCAGGGGCCCCAAAAAGTATCTGTGCCCTGGGCCCCCAAGTGTGTAGATCGGTCCCTGGAAACAGTAGATGGAAACGTCAGTTTAAGAACACTTTTCCTGGATTCTAACCAGACTTCCAGACAGAACAAGGGGATGGAACACCACAATTAAAGGGACAGGGGCTGCAAACGAACCTAAACAGCAGAGGGAAATTTTCGTTTAAGAACACTGTTGGAGGATCATACTTCGATCCCACGAAGGTAAATTTATAGGAGGGGACACTTCTCTTAGAAAGTTGGATAATACCGTAGTTGCAAACAGATGGCGCTACGCACCCTGGGTAACTGCGCACTTCAGGTTGTTTATATTTCCATCGAGACGAAGTAAATGGAGATCTTTGAATTAGCAGAACTCAAAAAATTAAATACATAAACTTAAGAATGTGATATATAGTAATTACTGGCTTCAGATGTGTTTTAATTACATAATTGTCTTAGAATACTGTAAGTAATGATTATAGGCAATAGTTTCAAAGCGAAGTGATATTATTATTTATCAAATGCCTGTTACATTGGCCATTGAACTCCTAAATATTATGTATGTCATGTCTGTTATTATTTTGGCAAAAAGCTACATTTTAAGAAATGTTAGTAAATTTAGAAGAATGTGTAAATGCAATATTTATAATGATATATATAGTGTAATGATATATATATATTTATATATAGTAATGATATATATATATATATATATTTATAATATATATACAACGATTTAAGAATACGGGTATGTAATACCACAAAGAAACAAACACTTGCTGCAAACGGTTTAATAACAAAATAAAAGAATAACAAATGGACGCTCCGTGGATTCTAACCCAACCTCAAGACAGAGGAAGCAACGGTTTAACATGGGGATAGAACACCACAAAGAAACGGACCCTGGCTGCAGTCAAACCTGAACAATAGACAGAGCCCACAGTTTAAAAACACGGATACAGAATAATAATTCGAAACCTACCAGCAGACGAAATTAACACTTAAGAATACAGTGATAGAAAAACACACACACAAAAAAAAATTACACTGCCTGCATTCGAACCCAGCTAACAGAGGAAAACATCAGTTAAAGAACACAGTTAAAGTGTAATACTAGACTATGGACATTCCCCCATTCAAACCCAACCTCCAGACGGAACAATGGTATAAGAAAACAGTTAAAGAATAATACTACTACATGGACACTTCCCGGATTCTAAGTAATTATCATGAATTACCGATGATTCTTACTGGAGATTTTAATTTTCATTCTCGCTCTCAAGAATCTCAGCAGTTAATCGATTTTTTTAAAGAAAAATTTGATCTAACTATGAATACTTCTCAACTTCAATCAACAACGCATTCTGGTACAACAATAGATGCTGTATTTTCAAGAAAATTAGCAAATTTAGAGAGTAAAATTTATGTTTCACATTATAGTTACCACAAACCTATAATTTCATACCAGGGGAGTAGCCAGAAATTTTTCATGGGGGGGGGGGGGTTTACGACTACTACAACTCATATACAGTAGAGAGCCAGAAATCCGCAGAGCTTGGGACCAAGGCTTGTGCGGATTTTAGGATTTTGCAGATTTCAGGCCATAAAAGATAAATCTTATTACATTTCAGACTTAAGAAAAAGAGAATATGATTACAATGAAATAAAAACACAGTCAAAAGTATTTAATTTATATTTTCACTTTAAATACAAAAGCATAAGAAAAAAGAAATTACATGAAGACTAGCAAAGCAAATGGTTTCAAAATTTCCTTTCTCTAATTTTGAAAACATGTTCTATGGTGATTTGTTTTTAAAATATATTTTTTCTACTTTGTTTGTTTGTTTATTTATTTAATTTTGCAAATTGTATAACTGTTTAAATATGCAGTTTAAACAATAACTGTTTAAACTGCATATTTTCATCAGAATATTTAAACAGAATTATGATTAATTTTTGTTTTGTTATAGAACTTAGCTGTTGTAAAAATTTAGGGTATTCTTTTCTTAATTCTTTCTTTAAATTTTTATCAAATGGATTTTATTATTATTATTACCCAAGTTTTAGATCATCATCAGAATCATATTTATCTGGATTGAAGAAACTTTTCAACAATTTCTTCATTGGTGGAATACTGCTAATTTCATTATTTATATCAGAGAAGGTGTGCGGATTTCGGACGTTTGCGGATTTTAGGTTGGCGGATTTCTGGCGTTCAACTGTATATGTATACGTGGGTGTGACAATGTAGTGAAGAATATACATTTTGTATGGCAAAAAATTCCTCATGGGGGGGGGTTATGACCCCCCTAACCCCCCCCCCCTTGGCTACGCCCCTGTTTCATACATAAAAAATTATAATCTCATTCAAGTACCTATTTCCAATGAATAATATGAATATAGCATTTGTATCATCTTTGTAAAGTACATGAATAATAAATATAATTAAACTATAATATGATATTTAGAGTTAAAGTTTAATCATTTCAGTGATATGTGCCGTAAACCGCGCGTAAAGATTACACGCATACACTTTTTTATATATATTTGGAGAATATTTTGCATTCCACCCCCAACCGAAAAAAAAAATGCTAGGTTATAGCCTAGCATACATCCCTGTTCTGTTCGCCAAATATGTTGACAGATATTTTTTTTAAAAAAGCAGATTTTTTATTTTATATGACCAACTGTTTGATGTATCCCTGTAAAGTATGGCTTGTGGTAAGTGACAAAGGTATACTCCGACACACAAAATGTATTAACTTAATCAAACGCTTGTTAAATCGATTAAATAGCACCAAATTTGTGTTGAATCAACAAAGTTTTGTTCAATTCAAAGAAACTTTTTTTTTTTCTGTGCAGGATTTGCGAAGTTTGCTGGACTGCTACGTAGCAACAACTAATCTACAATTATACAAAAAAAAAAAAAAAAAAAAAACCCTTACAATTATTAAAATAAAACCTTTTTATTAAACTTTTTTGTTTGTCTTTCCAACTCATAAAAAACCCCGTTGTTCGTATTACCTCTCAATTCAACTTCATGCCTGCTCATGAAACAAGAAAAAAATAGATTGAAACAAAGCCGAAGTCTTACACAAAACAAGTCGAAATAGCTTCACGTTACTTTAATGCTTTTTTGGGGAAGTTCTGTTATTTCTTTTAAACTTTTTTTAACACCTTCCATTTTTAAACAATAGTATCAAATTCAGTTTTCTTTCATTGTATTCCTTCCAATGCAACGAGAAATCTAAATTTACTCCTCATATCACTTTCTTGATTTCTTTTAAGAATAGAGAACCTCAGGTGTGAAAGTTAAAAATTCGCAGATGCAGGAGGAAATTAAAGTGTCGGGTCTTTTTTAAGCACTAGAGTGCTATTTCGTACACTACTTGCTACTTGCTCTTCTTCAAAACCACAGACCTCGGCACTCAGTCCACCTCTGTGAATTTAGAAAGGACTTCCGTCCGGGACAGTCTTCTGGACGGAAAGGGAGGGGGGAAAGTTGACGTCACAAAAAATTCAATTCATTCGAAAATATGACGATAAAACAGCATTTCTGTCAAATATATTTGCTGGTTGTGATAAGTTAAAAAAATCAAAACCTTGAAAAATCTTAAATAGTAATTGCCACAAATATCTGTATCTTTAAAATACCCTCAATCATGGAAAATTTTACCCTCATTTGGGTAAATACCCACAATCGGGCAACTGATTTTGAATCATGTTTCCATCCAGAACATGATCCAGAAATAAAGATTCATTCTGATTCTGTTCATTGCATTGACCCGTTGCCATCTACTAGAAATATTTCTGAAAAATCATTAACAAACTACAATTCATAGAAAAACAAATAAAGACTTTCCTTTTTAAAAGAAAACATATTGAGTATTTTTATTGCTATGATTTAATCATTTGATGGATGTAAGAGAAAATATCATTCTTTTAGTCAGTTCAGTGGTTAAAGCCACTGACATTGGGAGATGACTCAAGTGGAGGAACAGGATTCTGTCCTCTCGCGGGGCCGTCCGTCTAGCGGTCGGGAGTTTTGGGCGGTTTTCTCCAGATGTAACATCAATACGCGCTAGATACCCAAAAGTCTTACCCCCCAAGGAATGTTCATTTTGCACGTGACGTCACCTGGCGGTATTTCATACGCCACGTGCGCGATCTTATGGTGATGATTAGTTTCGGTTTCAGCTTGTTTGGACCTAAATGATTATTTAACACTTTCTTCTAGACAGAGACGGCCCGAGGGGCGTGCGGGGCCCCAGGCAAAGCGCAAGATCGAGGCCGCTTCTCTATCATGTCTTATGAGATAGCAATAAAATGGCCCAGGAGCGGGGCCTTGGGCGATCGCCTACATTCGCACCCCCCTTGGGCCGGCCCTGTTCTAGAAATATAGCTGTTGCAAAAGAAGTTAGAACATTAGTCATTAACAAATAATAGCTTTTTATAAATTAATTTTATCTTCATTGTGAGATTTCATTTTAAATGTTAATAATAATTAAATACTAAAAATAAGTAAAAAGATCGTACTTTAAAAAGGCTTGGGAGGTTTTTAATTAATATTTGTACTACCACGGGCGCCGACTTGTAAAAATTACTGGGGGGGCTCGTATCCTTACGGAGGTGGACGGAGGGACACAAAATCCTTCTCTCCGTCAGTATAATAAAGGGGTTCAGAAATTTTAGAATTGAGATTTCAAAATGTGCTTTTTTAACATAACACTTTCATGAAAATAAAAGGAATTCCATTTAATAAATTTTTCAAAAATTTTTTGAACTCATTTTTTAAATTAAGTATTTGAACTCAAGATCTCGAATCAGTCTTCAGTACACATATGGAGAAAGCAAATCTCCCTTCTGAAAGAACAATTGAATTTTAATTAAGTTAATAACAGCAAAACAAGTAAAATCTTCTTCGAAATGTATTTAATGATAATTTCATAGGAAAGAAAATGCATGCAGTCAAATGTGGAAAACTGTTCTGCAAAACATTACTCCAGCTAATATTTCAAAATATCCTAGAAGTACAAACGAGACGAAATACTAAAATCCGGATTATTTTATTTACTTGCAAACATTCATCAGAGATAATTTTTACTAATATAAAATAGTATTTTTTATTTTACTACATGATGAAATACCCATAAATTGAATCGACTTTAATTAAATGTCGCACTACTTTAAGGCAGAAAAACTGATCATATTTAAATTACATTTCTTTGACAACTTTTTACAGATTACATTTAAAATTATTTAAAAAAACATAAGCAAAGAAGTATTAAATACCTCCTTTCCATGTATTAAAACAATTCAAACAAATATACAAACCATCATACAAAGTTACAAGTCCTCTCTTCGACACATACATATTAAACGGATTTCCGTGATTTGAATTGTAAAAACAAAAACAAATAAATAAATAAAATATACTTTTAAATTCATTCTCATAATATTTTCACAGCAGGAAAAAAATTAATTTTTCAATAATATCATCCTTGTTAACATTTAAAAATGATTTAACAAAGAAATCCAAGTGCGAGAATATATCAAAATTCAGAGTCTACACTATTTTAGGTCTTCATAAACATTTTAATACTGAAAACTTTCATTTTACATTAAACTAAGAATACTCATATAATCTTTCAATAACATTAAAAATGAAAAGAAATGTTGAAATGTGGTGTTATGGCCAACTATCTGCGCGAGGGATCGTGGGGGGTGGGGGGCTTCGTGTGGAACTTGGCATAGAAAACTCGACATATAAAATCTGCATTGCACTTTAAATCACACTTCTTTTTGGAAAACCGTTCCAGATTACCTTAACAATTATGAAAACAAATTAAACCAGCACATAAGCAATTGGCAAATCAGAGACGCTCCTGGCAAAATGGACACATAGTAATCATTTTATAAACTAAAACCATAATGAATTATGCTATTTGAAACATACTTTGATGATATTTGTGCAACAATATATGAATTTATTTTTATTCAGTACGGAAAAAAGTTGTATAAAATATAATCGTGCTTTACATTTAAAAGTGGAATAACACAGAATCAGATATACAATGCCAAAAATATCACTCTGAATTACTGTAGATATTTACAGACAATTTTTAAAAATACTCAACATTTTCACTTTACATTAAAATAAGAATACTCAATAATATGAAAAATGGAAACAAAATGAATGAAATCTAATTCGAAATCATAGTCTACGCCATATTATTTTTAAAACATATATAAAAACTCCACTGCACTCTAAATCACCCTTCTATTTGGAAAATTGTTCCAGATTACCTAAACAATTATCAAAACAAATTAAACTAGCACACTAGCAATTGGTAAGTCAGAGACGCTTTGGCTAAATGGATACATAGTATTCATTTTATAAACTAAAACCATAACGAATTATGTTATTTGAAATTTATTCTGATGATATTTGTGCAACAATATACGAAAATTAATTTTTATTCAGAACGGAAAAAAGTTGTATAAAATATGATTGTGATGACTGGGGTACGAAGGGTATTTTGTTTATAAGCCTTCTTATGATTACCATAGCCCGTTCGTGTAAACATAGTGCTAAAAGTTCTCCTTATTGAATTTGCAAAATATACATCCATCTAATGCAAGGTATCACTGAAATGTGCACATAAAAATTCAAGCTAAATAGTCAGCTTCAAACTTTCTAGCACATATTCATTCAAATTTCAATTAAGAAGTGTACAATGCCAAAAAGTGTTTCTTGTGTACGAAGTCAATAATGAATCAGAATTATTTTCTCAGAGTTACATATACATATACTGTATAAATATTAACACTAAAATAGCTTTAATAATGTTTGATTATATTTTTTTCCTTCTAAATTTTAACGCAGGCCTCTAAAATGGTAGGAGCCCACAGGTGAAAGCCTACTCAGCCTAATGGGTAATCCGGCCCTGTTTAGGTATAGTCCCTCTTTCCCCATGACAGCCCCCTCCTTCCTCCTCTATAATTTTTATGGTTTTGTAGCAGTTACGCTAGTTTGATATTCCATAAATAATAATTTACAAACATAGGTGCTTCATAGAGTGCTTTTACAGAAGAGGGAGGCTATTTGCAAGTGTGGGGTGGAGGTGGGGGTCGAATACGAGTATATGTATCACACGCCCAATTCACACATTTTTCTAAAACCATTTTTTGATTTTGATCGTTTTCTTTCATTGTGGGTTCGAGGCAACTACCCCATCCACCCTTACCTTAATCATGCTCGCTGTGACTCCCCTTTCCTTTGCCCTCTATGTATGGATGAATATGGATGAATGCACATATTTACAAAACGGCTGCATATTTTTCTGCCAAGGAACAACGACTGAGCACATAGTCAGAATATTGTGTGCATACTTTAGTGTTGTTATAAAATAAAGTAAATTAGTCAGAGACTAATGGTTTTCTAAAGAGGAATTCTCTTTCAGCAACACAATATGATATGTATGCACATGATCAAGGCCTCTCTGAATTTTGGGCCTTGTCCAAGCTCGGCTTGGGCCCTCGTTTTTTTTTCTTCCTTCTTTCTTGGCGAGATGGTTAATCTAGGCCCAGGGGGGTCATGACCACTGTGACCCCCCTCTGGAACCGCCACTGGCACCACATGCAGCCAAGAGTAGCAAAATAATGAACCGAACAGAAATCTTGCAATTATGAAGCGAAATTCGCCTAAAACAACGAGTCTTCTTAAAGATTTCATGGTTTTCAAATGTTCGTTTCTAAATTTTCGTATTTATGTGTAAACTAACAAAAATTTTTGAAAATCGTAGGGGGGCTGGGAGACAGCTAAGTAGTGCTCAGCCCGCGTAGCCCGCCCCGCCCCCCACCTCTGATTACGCCCTTGATGGATAGAGTTTTATATGTAAAGAGAGAAGATAAGAGCAAGCAATTATAAAATATAATCCAGAAGTTGTGCTGCTCGAAGATTTTTATGAAATCATTTTTTATTTAGCTCTTAACTGTAGCTAAATCAGAAACGTTAAGCGTTCGATATTAGTAAAGTTTTGATAAAGCGTATAAAGAAATGAATACTGTCTATATCCGAAACTGTATTAAACATCAATTTTTCATCTATCTCACAAGGTTCTTCATGATTTAAAATCTTCAAACTTAAATTTGACTATCAATTTTCTGCCTTGAATTGTTTTTAAGTCACATTTAAACGGTTTATTTTCAGCATCGAAACTTAATACTGCTGGGAAATGGGAATGTCACAATCGTTTGCAGTTTTGCACAATGGGAAAATCTCCCTTATGGTCAGACGTCTACAGAAGAGTCTGTATCTCACAATAGAACAAAAGTGAAAGCTTTTGCTGTACTGATTTAAAAAAGAAAGATTACATTACATGAGAACGACCCTCCTAAAAAAAGCGCAGTCTTCTCCCTACTAGAAAGCAATTCCATCATCAATTGTGTCACGGTGTAAAATCTGAAGGGTTCTTGTTGGGGAAAACACCCGTTTCTTTTTGCCTAGCTATCTGATGGTCATTTGTTTGTGCTTGCGCTCTTGATAAAGAAGGTTGACATCAGTGCCTTACGGCATTACAGGCGCCCAACGTAATTCCTGAATCCCTGTGAAAGAAAAAGCGGAGTGGGAGACAGAAGAAGCTAGCGATACATTCTCTATTTTTAGGATTCTTATGTTTAACCGATTTGGAGGAAGAAATATGATTTGACACAAAAAAGTTGGAGTGAAATTTTTGAAGGGGCTCAGCCCCCTGGATAAAAATATTGGGGGGGCTGAAGCCCCTTCAAGCCCCATGAAGTCGGCGCCTATGTGTACTACTCAATGATGTGTTATTTATACAGTGTTTGCAATAACGTAATAATTTTAGATCGCTAATATTCTTTTTATTAAAAAAGTTTTGAAGCGAAATGCGATATCATCGTCTACTAAACCATCTATTTCAATATTAAAAAGACAGTAACTGATTCCGAGCGATAGGAGCTGGCGGGTGTAAATACCGCCAGCAGACGAATTTTAGCCTCGAACTTAGAAACCAAGCAAAATGTCCCCGTTCTTTGACGTGGATTTGTAAGCGGTTCCTTGTGACAAGCACACAAAATCCGTCAACAAAGCCACTGTTGATGCTGTTTCTGTTGACAAGAATTGATGGAAGTGAGTAAACGTTTTATGCAATAAATATGTATGATTAGTCGTCATTTATAAAAATAATACTTCGAAATTCTTTGTCTACCCGAGGTTTCAGAAATTTAATTGCTAAGTTTCCCTATACAATCAAACTTTATCTCACCATGTACTCATTGATGCCATCTTTTCTGGAAATGTATTTATTCTTGAAACAAGATTTTGCGAGGTATTTAATTAGGGATGCTCACTGAACGGTATACTGCCTTTTCGACAAACCGAATATTCCGTTCGGCCGACTTATTTAATATTCGGTACCCGAATAATAAACAAATAAATAAAAAAAGTTATATAGTATAGTACCATAGTACAAAATTAATTCAAATTGTTTCTTACTAATATCACATTCAAAGTAATTTTAATGTGAGAGAAAACTCTAATGTTACATTTAAATTTTGTTGCTTTTTAATTTATCTTAAATCCTATGACACACTGCATTAACCTTAATACTAACTCATTTAAATATGAAACACTAACCAGAAAAGTTAAACTCATAATATTAAGTGTTTATAAATATGTAAATTCAATTAACTGCTAATTTTTTTTATAAAATATGCCAAAAAAAAAAAAAAAAAAAAGGTTAAAGATTCACAAATATTTAAATAGGTGATCCATAATATATAAAGGAAACACATGGATGTTAAATTTTATAGTATATTTTAATTTCTGAAGTTTTACACCATATGAAATATTAAATATTGTTTAAAAACAAACTAATTAAATTAATCATTGCTAACATAGTCTATTAATTGTTATAAGTTATAGTAGCATTTGTATCATCAACATTTTTAGAACTTTGAGTCACAAAAATGCTACAACAAGTTACATTTTAATGATCAATAGCAAGAGTCATACATGAAATTCTTTAAGTGTTGCCGTTACATGCTAAAAGAATATCATTAAATAAATAAATTAATTTTAAAATATTGCTTATGATCATTATTGCTGAAATTCAGCCAGGCGAAAAAAAGCCGGCAGGTTTTAAATGGCTTAAACCACCTTTAAAAAAAAAAAAAAAAAAAAAAAAGCTTTAATTTTAAAAAACCAGCTTTAACTGAAATAACTTTTAAGCCGATGCCGATTCACATTAAATTTGCATTAACTTATCTGATGATGTATTCATAACTTTTTTTTTTTTACAAAACTGAATTACAATGTTATTACTTTAATATAAATTATAGATAGTTAAAACTTTTTATTTGGGAATACCTTATTCCCCCGTACATGATATATATTTCGGTTACATACATAACCATCTTCAGTCGTTTCTGGAGCCTAACACTGAAGATGGTTATGTATGTAACCGAAATATATATCATGTACGGGGGAATAAGGTATTCCCAAATAAAAAGTTTTAACTAATTAATCCGCCGTATTAAATATTGTTTTATGTGTCTTTATTAAATTATAGATATTTTTATTAAATATTCCCATGTACACAATTCTTTGTTGCCACTAGAAAAATGCTCAGAATTTCATAGTGACTTTATAGTGTAAATGGAATTATCTAATGTACTTATATGTGCACATTCAGAATGTATACCTTTATTGCATTAAATTGGACACCAAGATAGCATTTTGAAAATCTATATCCTACTATATTTAACTCTATACTACTAATGCCTATTTTAAATATTATTATTAATAATTAAACAATAACATATCCTCAGGGCCTGATTAACACTTTCTGATACTGTAAGCCCGTTATCATTTCGAGCCCCCCCCCCCCTATTTCAATCCATTTCCACAAGTACAAATAACAAACTTGTAGTTTTGAGGCCCTTAGACTTTTTTAAATATAGGCACGGGCCTTATGGGCCTATTCGGTAATCAGGCCCTCCTAAAGCTTAAAACTCCCATTTTTGGTTAGTAGCCACTGGCCGGTAGACTCATAAACTTTAATGGCCAGTTGTTTTAGGCACACAGTTGATGATGGTGGTCGATTCTAATGTCTCCCTTAGATAGAGGTACACTTGTAGTTGGTTACTTATTTACAAAGATATATTATGCAATTCCAAATCCTCTCTACTTCTGCATTGCTGGGAGAGAGAGTAAGGATTATTTTTATCATCTGGGTGATTACTTGCATATTGTTAAAACTATCAGTCTGTAGTTTGTCAAGCAATGCAGTAAGTGAGATTCCTTGCTTAAATTTTTCGAACATTATGGTCCGCAGCTGCCGCCACTCAGAAAGTGCTCTTTCTTTCTGAAGCTTAAAAACTGTACAGAATTCTGCAAGTTCTTTTTCTCCATACTCATTTAACTCCTCAGAAAAAGATGGAAAGAAAGCTGTATCTAAAATGTCAGCAGTGCGAACACATATCGACTTTCCTGGCCCATCTTCACCAAGAAATGTCTCATTATATTTGCACTAGCACTTTTGCATGCTTCATGACAAGGAGACACAGGGTCTGTTACATTGCTTGTGTACTTACGTGCACAAGACTTCTGAGCAGGGGCGTAGCCAGAAAGTTTTCATGGGGGGGGAGGGGTTACGACTACTGCAACTCGCATATGCATACATGTGTGTGATAAGGGAGTGAAGAATATACATTTTGTATGGCAAAAAATTCCTCATGGGGGGGGTTATGACCCCCCCTTGGCTACGCCCCTGTTTCTGAGCATTTGGTTGTGGGGAGGGGGGGGTGGTAAGATTACAAAGGAAGAGAAAAGATTTTAAATATAAAATACCCAGAAGTCTTAAGGAAACAAAGTCTTTTATGAGAAAATTATTTTACTTTTATTTTGATGTTCTGTTTTGCAAAGTTCATTCATACTTGCCAACATTCAAAGAACAAAATCCAGGAGATTTTTAGGATATATACGTGCTTTTTTAAGATTTAATTCTGAAATTACTTAGTGTAAGGTAAAACTATTATGAAAACTCCATAATATATACTTGCTAACAGTCCTAGACTGGAAACAGGAAATTTTGGTTAAAAAAAAAAAAAGAAAATCAGAATTTTTTTTAAAATAAGGGAAAAAAATATGTCCCCCCCCCCCTCCGGGAGGCCGATCATCATTTCTCCACATTTTTTGTATAATATTATATTTTTACTTACTCCTATTTTATTTTGATTACTTAAAAAAAAGAAAACTTAATTGCATGGCATGCAGTTAGTAATAATTTATTTCCCCCAAATCATGCAAGTATTTCAGTTTCTGCTCCATGTATGCTTGTTTAAATAATGATTTTTTTTTTTCCTTGAGTATCTCTCTGGTAACATAAATAAATTGTTAATGAAGATTGCAAACAGAGCATATTTTGCTCCTCCTTCCACTGCCCTTCCTCCTCTATTAATCAGCAGGTGATAAACGCATTCCTCTCAGCTGCGCTCGGTTTGTTGTTTTTTTCTCCACTCCCTTTTGATAGGCACTTGTTTAGGATCTTTTTTTTTTCTTTTTTAAACATACGATTAGTAATACTATTGATATCGTCTTGCAGTTAGAAATTTGCATTCCATTCTAAGTTTTGGCCAGCTGTGCGGTCTCTGTACCAGTTAATCCATCTTTTTTTCTAGTTTTACTGTGCATATTGCTACTTTTGTTTGCTTTAGCTTTTAATGATACGAAAGATTTTTTTTTTTTTCTTCTGGCCGGAGAGCGGAAGTCTTCCGTCAAAATCGGAAGCGTATGAAATTAAGTATGAAAATTTGCCGGACTCTAAGGAGAACTGTAAGGAGAAAAGAGTAAGTGCTCCATGGACTGCAAGGTTTAGAGAGGTTCGGTTCGTTCGTAGGGAAGGGGGGGGGGCAGTTAACACAGAGTAGAATTTGTCCATGGGGGATGAAAACGGTGCGATTTGTTGACGAATTTTGGAGGTGCCGTATGTGTGATTTGTTGATTGATTTTGCAGTTGCTATGTGCGATTTGTTGACAGATTTTTCTAGTTCCACCATTATATTGGCCTGGCCGGTAGTCAGAATTTCGTAAATCGCCAGTTTTTTTAAGTTTAATCGCCACCTGGTGACTGGCGACCGGGAATTTTAAGCTTTAGGCCCTGCATATCCTTACACATCAGGAAAGAAAAGAAAATCAACACCCCTTACTTCAGGTGATACAGAAAGGGAAGCAAAAATGGTAGTTTTTGACTTTTATTTAAGAAAATTTAATATAAAATTAAAAACTATAAGCTAACATTTAACAGAAGTATTATGTTTTCTTTTCAAACTATAACAGTTTAATTAAATTTGTTTTTCCCTTTAAATTTCATATTTATGTCTCACTAATGTTTATTATAAATGTGAATAAAACATATATGCTGAAATTTGAGTTTTTGACTCGTATTATTTGAATGTGAAGTGTTATTAAGTGTTTCATTGTACCCCAGCATACGTGTTACAATGAAACACTGTCAGACATTTACCTTTTGCAATTTTTAAAATATGAAGATGCTATTTAAAAACTCATAAAAATTCATTTAGATTGGGAAAAGAGTAGTCTAAAAATGTCCATTAATTTTATTTTTGTACATGCAAATTTGTGAATAGGGAAACAAAAAATTAGTAAACATTGTTTCATTGTACCCCAGGTTCTCCAATTTATTATGTTGCACCTTGTATTTTGTACAAACATTTCCTTGTGTTATTTTTTATTAACTTATTTATGCAATTCTTACAGATGTCACAACTCTTCTCTGCATATATGTTTTCTGCATTCAGCAAAACGTTTCATGTTCGAGATTGTTGGATGTTTTACAGTGTAGCAGAATATGATTATTGATTAAAAGTGGACAGTTAAAACCAGATGATAAGTTAATTTTGGTAGTTATTGACTTAATTGAAAATACAAAATATCTTCAGGCATTTGAAACAAGGTAAGAAAACGTTATATGGAGACTTGGTGTTTTCTTTCTGAAAATAAATACACCAGCTGCAAAGAAATTTTGATGTCTTGCCTGTCTTAAAATTGGTCATTATTTGCAATATATTAATGTGAATAAAGTTACAGTGAATTAAATAACTGTGGCTATTTAAAGAAACATTAGTAAAAAGATTGTTTACACATACACTGCGAAAAAAAGTGTGCAAGAATATTGTTATACTAAAATTATTTAATTTATCATCTGTACTAATTCAATTTTGTAATTGTTATTTATTCTTCTCCCATGGATGTGAAACCTTTCAACAGTGCTACACACCAAGGAATGCTCTCTAAGCTTCCTTTTTCAAAATTTGATTCTTGTGCTTATGCTGGTGAAAAAACTTTTGAGTGTAATGTGTGTCAGAAAAACTTTCTCCAATATTTTTTATTTGCGCTGTAAATCCGATAATTAACAAACTCCGATTATTCTGTCTTCAAAATTTATTTACAAAGGCAGGGAGAAATTTTCAATCTTCATCCTTTTTCTGAATGACAATTTTTTACTGAGCATTCTTTTATTGAAGTCTTCAATATCTAATGATTAAAAATTAACCCTTATTTTACATATTATTTTTTAATTGAATTTAGTTATTTAAATTCATTTATGAATTTCTGCAAGTTTCAATGATTTTTAAAGTCGACTTAAAATATGTAAATTTAAAATGCATTTGTGAAATATTTGTTAATGAAAACTATAACATGGAATTTTACTAGTTTAAAATAGTTTTTGTTACTACTACTGCATTGTGTATGATTATCACTCCATACATAAAGTACTTTGACTAATCTCTTTTTGTGTGTGTGTGATATATTGGTATATACTTTTAAAAAAACAAAATTGTGTGTGTTAATCATTCTGAGTTGTATTCGGCTACCTGTAATAGACGGTTGGCAATCATGCCTAAATCTGGCATAGGCTTAAAAAAGAAAAACCTTTTTGTAAATAAACGGAAGTAATTTTTTCTTAGTGGTGTCTTATTTTCGACCTTATTTTGAACAGTTTTTCAATTTACATTGCTCACATCTCTAATAGACAAAGAATTAAAGCCCGTTTACCACATTTTAGGACACCCTGTATACACACACATATTACTGTAAAAGCAATGTTATACATTAGTTTAGAAAAAAATTCTCAGCCACATAAATTTATGTACAAAATTCACTTTTATGCTTGTGTGTCTGTGTGTGTTATTTATTATCAATGAAATTTATTTTAAGTTGTTTTAATTAATCAAATTAATATTAATAAAACAGCTAATTAACATAATATTCAAAGAGATAGCTTTAAGTCTCAGTTATAATATGTACAAAATTTTTATAATTTTAGTATATTAGATCCAGTTTATTTTTGCCTGTTTTTGCCGATTTTTACCACTCTCCTTGCAAAAATACCATTTCTCCACAAATTGCTCAACCCTACAACAAACCTATGCATTTGACATTTGTTGAACAGTTTGTTTATTGTAGACTGTTCATTTTACCCTGCCTGCTTATTTTATCAAACCTAACCCTATTAGTTAGTCCCCATTTAAGATAGGGATCTAAATGTTCTTTTTATGCCTGCCCTCCCCTAAAAAAAAAAAAAAAAAAAAAATACCTTAAATCCATTAAATCAAGCTATTTTTGCCAGTTTTTGGTATTTTTACCGGTTTTTTCCACTGTCCTTACAAAAATACCATTTGCCGTCAAATTGCCCAACCCTACAACTAATGTGTGAATTTGACATTTGTTATATGTTTTCTGTAGACTGTTTATTTTATCCTGCCCAACCCTATCAGTTCGTAACCCATTGGAGATAGGGATCTAAAATCTGGAAAAGATATCCTTAAAATTCTATAAAATATAACACACATCAATCCTTAAAATCAGTTTTGGGACAGTGCCTTTCCTTGGCTTTTTTGAAAATCACCCTCTCTTTTTCGCTTCATTCACTAAAGCAAACAACAGTTATCTATGAAATTCTCACTTCAAAATGTAAGAAATATCAACCCATTGCTTAAACACGACTTCTTTGTAACTAAAATAATTACAAACTACTGAATAAAATTTAATAAAATAAAACTGTATTAAAATTTATTTATTTGACTAAATGACATTGCTTTCTGGTGCACCTAATAATTGTGTTGTCTCAAATTCTTTGCATTTTATAGTGTTTCTCTTCTGCTGAATTTCTCTCCCCTTCTAATGTTGAAGAATAGCTTCAGTTGACTCATCTGTGCATTGAGCAGAATCTAATGCATCACACTATTGGATGTTGATCGTATATGGTAAGGATTACAAAGTTTGGTCATTTTAAATTTCGAACAATATTGTATGGTGTTTGTTTATTGTAGTGCTTCAAGAAGAAGATTTTCTGTTTTAGTACTGATTACTTTTGATATTCTATTGAAAACAGTCCACTAACTAGAATTATTGTTGCCTGTGGGTAATAATCTTGTTTCTTGTAAATTATTTTAATTGTTATTTTGCAAAATTTCCTGAAAGGCAAATTTTATATTGAACCTTGAAAACAGCTATTTTTACATTGTCAAATTTCTATTTTATTAAATCATTTTTTATGTGATTTTTTTTCCCTATCAGCAAATAGTCTTTTTTTTTTCTGGGGAATGGGGTGGGGGATAATTCATGATATTGTCTGTCGTTTTTAAATCATAAATTTCTTAGGAATTAGAAATTTCTTTCAAATTAGAATTTCTTTGGCAGACTGAAGCGTCATTCCATGGCAGATCAACAAACATCTGTGCCAAGCCATTTTTCATTTTCATGAAATTTTGTAGGTAGTACGTACCATTTTTCTTAACCACAAAACTGTTTTTTATTTGGACCAATACAGCAGTCACGTATGGCTTGTTTTGAAGGGAAAAAGATTTAGCTTTATGTGTGTACATTGAAATAAATTTTTGTAAACATTAAGTAAAAGTTTGAGTTTATGGAACACGAATCTTCTCTTTTGAAATGCCATTTCTCCTAATTTTATGGGTTAAATTATGAATGAAGAACTTACTGTAGCAAATCCTTTTCATATCTTCTTTCAGAGATTCATAAGTACTTTATGCACACATTTTTTTTTTTTTTTCTGTCGTCCTTGTGATGCAGTTCATCACATATTTATAATTACTTTAGATTTTCCTTTTCCTGTTCAAAATTGAACTCTTGGCTATTTTTAAATTCCCATCTCTGTCCATTACACTAATTTAATTCTGTTTCTTAAATTACTGTGGCTTTAACTTTTGCAATGTATTTAGCAGGCGTCCTTCTATCCAAGGATTCCTCTAATTTCATCGCGTTCCCATGGGTTTCAATAATATTTCTTTTGCTATAACTTGTCTTTGACTATCCCCCCTTGTCAACCCACATTTAAATCTTTGTAAACTTGCATAAACGCTTAACAATCTTTTCATTTTTTCAATCTGGCGATTTATTTGGCAGCCATGCTCTCAGCTGTATCGCCAGTCTGGCTCTCATTGTTCTCACACTTTTTTTGATGACTTATTGCTGTGTATTTATGAAAATAAGCCTTCCTTGTTTTTGCTATGCTGACAGCCACTGTCATAATTTCTGTACATTTTAAATAAATCATTTCGATTCTTAATTTTTTAAAAATTCTTTTGAGGTGCAACAAGTCCTCTTTACTGCCAATGCAAGATACGTAGTTTTATGATCACAAATGATTATCAGTTTTTAAAAACTTTACCGCAATCACACCATACTCCTGTAAGAAAATCAGAAGTTTGAAAATGACAAATGATGAAGAATGAAAGATCCACTTTATTGCATTGAAAAAAAAAAAAAAAAAACATACTGTGGGACTGGTAATAAAATTCTAAAAACTACCATAACAAGCCCTTAATGTTTGTTTTAAGTTGTAAGAAAAACATGTTACGCATTTTAGTACTCTATTAAAAATAATCCTTTGAATTACTCACATGAAGCAAATGTTGACTCATTGTGCCAATGTGCAGTTCCATATGTGATGGAATGACGTTTTGATTTGTAGAATTAAGCAATTCATCTGAAGCAATATTCCAATGAGAATTGATTTTTCAGTTTTTGCATGGCTGTTTTTGAAAATAAGATTTTAAAAATATCTAAAACAATTTTTTAAACTATTTTATTCTTTAATTTTCGAGTAATTTCTTACTGTGTGACAGAGTGACATTTTTGTAAAGTTGACTCTACATTGGTACTCATAAGCAATATAAAATTATATAATCAACTCTTCCTCTAAAATGCAAAAGTTTTGCCCAAAGGTTATGTGGATTGTAGGTCATTTCTTTATTGACATCCAAATAATGAAAATTTCACTGAAAATATGGTCAGCTGTAGACACTACGCATATAATGACACAAATAAGACATAATTTATGTCATTATATGCATAAGTTATTTTGTAATAAAATTGTATAATCAACTCTTCCTCTAAAATGCAAAAGTTTTGCCCAAAGGTTATGTGGATTGTAGGTCATTTCTTTATTGACATCCAAATAATGAAAATTTCACTGAAAATATGGTCAGCTGTAGACACTACGCATATAATGACACAAATAAGACATAATTTATGTCATTATATGCATAAGTTATTTTGTAATAAAATTGGAAAGAAATATTTTCTTTTCTTCACTTTAAAAAGGCTCTTTTTTTTTTTTTTTTAGAGTTACTACACTTACAAATTTAAAATTTCCTTGACAGTTTGATGTAAAAGCTTATTGAGCAATATCTTATGCTTGGAAAGACAAGTTTGTTTCTACCCATAACAGATATTTTTCTAGGCATATTCAAAATCATATTGAATATGTAAGGATCCCATGTCTTGATGTGTATCAATATTGTATGATGCTGAATTTTCAAACAATTATTTTAATCATGATTATAAATTAGCTGATAGTATTTCAGAGAACTTTTTATTCTATTCTAGTCATTTCACTTTCAACAAACTGAAAACTTCCCCCAAAAATTGCAATGTAAAATTATTTATTTATGACTGAAATGTATGGTGGATTATAGGAATTTGCAGATTAGAGGAAGTTTACTGCAATTTAAAACAACCTAACTGTAGGGCTGAATTTATTAACCGTCGTGTTACTTCAGGGAAGGCATCTTTGTAAGCATGATCTTTACATGGTACTAGGAACATTTGTGAAAATAGAAGCTATTCAGTTTTTAACCCTTTGAGGTGCAACCCTTTCCTAATGCTGAAAAAAGGGCAGCCGTTGCCATCCCTCGACTTAACGACCAGCAAGATGGCAGACGATCGAAACGTTCATCGCGTGCCACAGATCTAGAGAGCCGTTTTTGACATGCAGCTGGCGGTGCAGCAAAGCCAGCTGTCGTCAAAAAAAGGGTCCCTAGATCTGTGACACACGATGTTTTGGTCGTCCGCCATTTTGCTGGTCGTTAAGTCGAGCGATGGCAACGGTTGCCCTTTTTTCAGCATTGGGCAATCTATCCATCTGTTCTCGCATGCTTCCATTTTTCAGAAGATGTCAGTGCTGTTAAAAATAATCGTGACAATTTTTTTTACGGGAAATGTCATGCTAAAAAGTAAAGGATTCTCGCGGAGCTATGTCACCCGTAACTATTTTTATAGAAAACAAATCTATTCTTTGTGACTGGCACAGTCAAAACATCAGAGTTTGGTGTTCCCAGAGTGGGAACACTGCACGTTAAAGGGTTAAACTAATACATATCTTAATTATGTTAGATAAGGAATATAAAATTAAAATTTAGAGCTACCTAAATATATTAGTTTGGAATTATTAACTGTCATTTGACATGCCAGAATGACTGAAAAGTTGACACTTTCATGAAACACCAATTTTTTGCAGAAATAATATGAAGAACATAAAATTTTGTTCTTCTATAACAATCCTGTGTAAAGCAGGGAAAAAAAGGTTCCCCCACACTGTCATCATAGGTGATAATACTCCCTTCACTAGGTAACACGAAGTACAAAAGTAAACTGACTGGGATTTCTTTTACGGCAATGGAAAACATGATGTCTTAATTAAAATTCTGTGATACACTAAACTGTTTCACAAAATCTATAACCTGTCAAAATAAATTAAAAGAAATACTGGAATTCTGAAACTATCTGAGATTACACAATTTGGCATTTTTCAGAATATTCAACAAAACTAGTTTCTTCTTCTGAACCATGAAAGACTTAACTCTTTAAAGATCATTTCATAAATTGTTTTTATTTTTAGACATAAGCGAGATCTTTTGATTGCATAAGGTAACCAGAGACATACTTAGGAAAATTTTCGGGGTGTGGGACTGGGTACATTTAATAAATAAATTCTGCACAACATAAAATTTATGCTAATTAATCAGTTTTTTTTTTTTTTTTTTTTTGGGGGGGGGGGGGTATCTTCTCAATATCCAATAATGTGACTATGCCATTGAAGGCAATATTAGATTAGAATTTCAGCAATAAAAATGGTTCATAAGAAGATTTTTATATAATAACATGGATTAAAGTGCAAAATACCCAGTCAATAAATATTTCTTGTATAATAAATTTAGTGTTTCATTTATTTGTGATTTTTCAACAGTAAGTAGTCCTATGTTGACATGTCCTACAGTAGTTTTAACAGAAGAGACTGCAAAGAGTTATTTTAACAATATGCATTTAGAATTTTTTCCCCCAAAAAATTATGGTACTTCTTTTTTGGTGTGTGTGTGTATGTGTGTGATTCACAATTATTACAATCATTCAGGGTAACTTTAATCCACATTTTCTGTATTTTCACTTATCTCTCTTGTGTTTTAACATTATTTTCTGAATAAATGCTGATAATAAAAGTTAAAAATAATGGGTAATTAACCTGATGCAAAGTTATCCTATCATTCGGGATAATTTTGAACTCGTAAAATTAAGTTTCTAAATATTTGAAAAATCATCAGCTGCAGTTCTTAACATCATAAAGTTTGGATATTTTAAATAATATCATAAAGACTATATATATTAAGTAGGAACAGTGGCGTAAGAATGGCATGAGTATATTGCAAAAAAAAAAAAAAAAAAACTATTTATTGTTTTAGTCTATACATACAAATATAATTTTAAAAAATCTTCAGTTCATTCACTGAAAAATGAACCCAGTTTATCAGTTAAAAATAGAAAAAAGAAAATAGAACTGATAGACCACCCAAATGCAGTCAGCTAAGTACAGTGCAAGTCTCAATGAAGCATACACACATATTTTCTGCTCTTAATACTAGAAAAATATGAGAAAATAAACACAAACTTCATAACATTTTCCCTTTGGAATCTAGTTTAATAGTTCTGCATCAAACAAGAAATTATTGATTCTTGTTTGGTACCACTCTACTCGAAAGCTTCTTGACTACTAGCTGGAATAAAATTTTTGAAGATAATTTTTTAAACACGTGATTTTCATACCACAGATCATTATTGATTGGGCCACTTCCATTATGCACTAGACTTCTTCATGCATTTAACCAAGAACATGTGTGTAGTGTTGCTCCACCTCTTTATTTGTCATTCATTTTTATGCCACTGACAATGCTTTGTTTTCATTTTTCACTTTCTCATCTTAAACACTGTTTAGAACTGTTACGAATTTACTTAAAAGTATCCTTATGGCATTAAGATTCCATTATTTTTAAGAAAAACAAATTATATAGGCATTTGTAATATCACAAAATTCCACAGTATATATATATGAAATACGAGGTATATTCGGAAAGTAAGTTCCGTTTTGAAAAAAAATTACTAAAAAAAAATTTTTTTCCAGCCAATTTTATTTTTACATGAAAAAGCATACGTTAAACTACTTTTCTACATAGTTTCCGCCAATGTTCAAACACTTGTTGTAGCGAGTTACCAGCTTTTCTATACCTTCTTCAGAGAAACTTCCTGCCAATGACGATAACCACGACTCCACAGCATTTTTCCTTTCATCGTCAGATTCAAAGAGCTTGCTGCCTAGCTCGTGCTTCATGTCTGATGGTCTTAGTTACCATGATAGTCGGACAGCACCAAGTTTAGGCTATATGGCAGGTGATCAAACTGCTCCCAACGAAACTGTTGAATCATCTTTTGAGTGTCACCAGCACTATGAGGCCGAGCATTGTCATGGAGCAACACAACTCCTTTACTGAGCATTCCTCTACGTTTGTTTTGAATTGCACGCCATGATTTTCTTCGCTGTAGTCGTAGTTATCATCATTGGCGGGAGGTTTCTATGAAGAAGGTATAGAAAAGCTGGTAACCTGCAAGGACAAGTTTTTTAACAGTGGCGGAAACCATGTAGAAAAATAGTTTAAGGCACTCTCTTTCATGTAAAAATAAAATTGGCTTAAAAAATTTGTTTTGACTATTATTATTATTATTATTATTATTTTGAACGGAACTTACTTTCTGAATACGCCTTGTATAATGGTGCTGGGCAGAGGTGGGCGGTTGGCCAGTGGCTTGCTTTTGATTTCGTAAAGTTGCCACACATTGACATATGACTGATCGCCCGTGTTGATGTAGCAGTCGGGCCGAAGATACAGTAGTCCACAGCGGGGACTGGAGTAGCCCTGCTCCTTGTGGCTGTACGCTGTTGATGTGTTGAATAAACCACTCCGTTTTTAAGACATATTTTTATTTAATAGCTTACAAATTTACATAGCAGTCGCAGACACAAAAAAGCTCAGCCATAAGGAAGGCTCAGAAATCTGAAATCAAGGGTCACATGATTTATATCGTAATCACATGTTCCAAGAAAGGTGCATTTATTGGCTTTTAAAATGCCCTGGTCTCTAGGAAATTTTTGCGAGGTTGGTTCCAGAGGACACTGGGGAAAGAGTTGAGATGTATTAATTGCATTTTTAATAAACTTTGATCCTGATAACATATCCTTTGTTTTAAAACAAAAATTGCTGTGCCTATAAAGGATGTTGAAGAAAGCTAATAGACATTTTGAATTTTGAGATTATATTTAATTAAATGTATATAAATTTATTTTAAAGCAGTTATAAATAAACTGGTTGCAAACAAAATATCAATTATAAGTGCAATGTAAATAGTACGCAGTATCATAAGCCGGGGTTTGAACCTGCTCAAAGTCACACTGCAAATGCGGTAAATTGATAGTGTATTTCTTTTTTTTTGCTTTTTACTGATTGCTAGTAAATAAATATCCATTCGCCAGTAACAAATTAATCATTTGCCGAAAATAATGCATCTGATAAAGAGGTAAATTGATAATTGTCGAAATTAATTGATTTGCATGAATTTCAAATCAGGATTGAAATTGTGCTTGCCAACAGTACTTCCAAAAAACAGCTGAATGCCCAAATTAACTATGTACCATGTTGTAAATTTATTTTCCAAAATACAGAGCACAAAATGAGTCAGTCTTGTCAGCAGAGTGTAGCAGTGGATCATGAACAACCTTATAAAAACAAATAGACGGAAAAAAGGAGGTGGTGCAGTTATACTCTATGGCTCAAAGTTACCCTAAATGACTGTAATTTCAATTTAGAATCTTGTTGAGTTCTGAAATTTTATTTTTGATTTTCAATAAACAAGTTTGCAATGTTTTGATTTCTTTTGATATCCTTGCAAAAGGATATGGAGAAGTTGGGGTACAATGAAACATGGGCTGCAATGGAACATGCTATCTAAAATCAGTAGGTTTTATGACAGAGAGTTGTAACTCACACAACTTTCACACCTATTATACAAACATATGTTCATTACTGATGTGATTTGAAGACAATTGCATTTTTACAAGAAAAGATATATAGAAAATTAGTGGATTTTCATCATTGAAAGTAAATTTCATTACTAAAAGAAATTTTGTTCTACCTCTTCGTTCTCATATGTATAGTTATGTATTTTTCAAATATTCTAATCACTATAATATAGTCTTCATACTCACAAAGCCATAATTAAAAAAAAATAAATTTATGAATTAGTAACAATTTACTTATTTTGTAGCCTTGATGCAGGGTACAATGAAACACTTGTAGACAGGGTACAATGAAACATGTTTTATTGCACCGTGGGTGAATGCATTCAGTTACAGGGATGAGAATCTTCCGCAGATCCGCAAAATTTCGCATTTTAGTTATTTCCAGCAATTTCCTTTTCCCCCTAAACAATACCTTAAATATATAATCATGGCCAAGCTCCCTATTTCATATATTCCAACTCAAGTTTAATTCCCCCCCCCCATCCTTTTGATAAATGAGTAGTTTCCTTTAAGTATTTTCTTATTCATGTGTTTAATGCAGTTCTAAAGTACACTAACGTTTATTTCGAGGGTTTTTTTGATTTATTTTATTTTTACATAAAAAAAGAAAGAAGTCAAAAATTCATGCATGAAATTATAATTTGTCTTGACCTTCGATTTTATGGAATTGATTATCCGCTTTTTAAACAATGATAGAGAGCATGCAATAGAAAATAGGCTATCTGAAATTGATTTAAAAATAAGTACTTAGGATAAAAGTAATTTATTTGCTTTGCGTTTGAAATTCAATCGTAAAAACTAGTGTAATGTATGTTGAAATTTTGTAATTGTTATATTCAAGCTTACGTACTTTTCCACTTTTTCCATCTTCAAACATTCTCATCCCTGCCGTTAAAATAAAGGTGTTGCTATTAAATATTCAGATGCAGATCTCCATAGAATGCACAAAAACACTTTCCAAAAGGAAGTGACAACTTCAGTGCCAGACAGTGTTAATTTTTTTTTAAACATACAAATTCACGTAGCTTATTTTCTTGTGAGATTACGCAGATTATATAAAGTTTATTTTTTTATCTTTTGAAATTAAAAAAAAAAAAAAAGCTTGTTTTAATCAAAGAATTTGAACTTAAAGGAAAACAAATGCAGTCTTTTGGGGAAATGATAAACTTAAATCAAACGGAATGCAGAGTTCTGTACTTGACACAGCAGCATCCAAGCTTCAAATTTGTGCATTCTTTGGAAATATGTGTTTTTGAAAAAGTTCCAATTTTATCAAAATTACCACCTCCTGTTCCTTCAGGTGATACAGAAATGTTAGTTTTTGACTTCGATTTAAGTAAATTTAATGTATATAATGAAAAACTATAGGCTAAGCTCTAACAAAAGTATTATGTTTCCTTCTCAAGCTATAACAGTTTAATTAAATTTGTTTTCTCCCTTTAAATTTCATATTTATATCTCACTAATGTTTATTATAATACACATATCCTCAAATTTGAGTTTTGACTCATATTATTTGAGTGTGAAGTGTTATTAAGTGTTTCACTGTACCCCGGTATGCGTGTTACAATGAAACACTGTCAGACATTTACCTTTTGCAATTTTTAAAATATGAAAATGCTATTTACAAACTCATAAAAATTCATTTAGATTGGGAAAACAGTAGTCTAAAAATGTCCATTAATTTTATTTTTGTACATGCAAATTTGTGAATAAGGTAACAAAAAATTAGTAAACATTGTTTCATTGTACCACAGCTTCTCCAATTTATTATGTTGCACCTTGTATTTTGTACAAGCATTTTCTTCTGTTACTTTTTATTAACTTATTTATGCAATTCTTACAGATGTCACAACTTTTTTCCTGCGATGATGTTTTCTACATGCAGCCAAATGTTTCATGTTCAAAACTGTTGGATGTTTTACAGCGTGTAGCAGAATCTGACTATTGATTAAAAGTGGGCTGTTAAAACCACATGAAAAGTTAATTTTGGTAGTTATTGACTTAATTGAAAATACAAAATATCTTCAGGCATTTGAAACAAGGTAAGAAAACCTTATATGGAGACTTGGTGTTTTCTTTCTGAAAATAAATACACCAGCTCTAAAAAAAATTTTATGTCTTGCCAGTCTAAAAATTGGTCAACATTTGCAATATATTAATGTGAATGAAGTTATACAGTGGATTAAATAACTGTGGCTATTTAAAGAAACATTAGTAAAAAGATTGTTCACACATACTCTGCGAAAAAAAGTGTGCAAGAATATTGTTATAGTAAAATTATTTAATTTATCATCTGCACTAATTCAATTTTGTAATTATTATTTTTTCTTCTCCCATGGATGTAAAACCTTGCAATGGTGGTACACACCAAGGAATGCTCTCTGAGCTTCCTTTTTCAAAATTTGATTCTAGTGCTTATGCTGATGAAAAAGCTTTTGAGTGCAATGTGTGCCAGAAAAGCTTTCCTAAAGAGTTCAGATTAAAAAGGCGTCTTCGTACCCACACAAGGGAAAAACCTTATGTGTGTGACATATGTCACAAAGGATTCTCTGCGAAAGGCTACTTGAATATACATCTTCGTATTCACACTGGAGAAAAACCTTATGTATGTGAAACATGTAAGAAGGCGTTTTCTGAAAAAGGAACATTGGCTACACATCTTCGTACTCATGCAGGAGAAAAACCTTATATGTGTGAAATATGTCACATGGGATTTTCTCAGAAGGGACAGTTGAAAACACATTCTCGTACTCACACAGGGGAAAAACCTTATGTATGTGATACATGTCAGAAGGCATTCCCTCGTAAGCAAAACTTGTATACACACCTTCGTGTCCACACAGAGGAAAAACCTTATGAATGTGATATATGTAAGAAATCTTTTTCTGAGAATGAGAAATTGAATAGACATCTTTATATCCACACAGAGGAAAAACCTTATGTGTGTGACATATGTAAGAAATCTTTTTCTGAGTTTAGAAAATTGAATAGACATCTTCGTACCCACACAGGTTAAATACCTTATGTGCAAGAACTTATTTCGAAAGATGGAGGCCCAGAGCAAAAACTTTTATGAAGGCTCCTCTTATAAAAACTTTCTTATATCCTACAAAGCAACTTTCATATCACACCATACAAAGAAGAATGTTATAACGGCATAAAAATTATTATTGAATCAAGATGCAATAGCTTGGTAATAATAATACTGTGTAGGAAGGATAATAATATTTCAATTATATTATTTAATTTTCAATCTTTCATTTCATCCCCTATTTTTGAAGTGACATGTCCCACACTATTTTTGTATTGATTTTTCTAATGTTTATACCAGAGAATTTATTTATAGTGGGATAGATCGTCACTTCACTCCACTTAGGAAGCTATTTCATTTTATCCATTCCAATTGAAAATCAGCTGTATGGTTTCCTCGCAATCTGCAAATATCACTATATAAGCCCCTCCTAAATGATGTTTTTGCTGAATAATAGCCTGAGACTATACGAGTTAATTTAAAAAAGTGTGGATATAATGCTGTGAAATAGTAACATGGTAGTTATTATTACTATTACTTTTCATATAGTTTCACTGTCTCATATGTTAAATTAAAATAAAAATTTGGAAATTTTTTAACTTATAGAATAATTTGCCACCCCCTCCTTTTTGTTGGGGGCCTGGGCACTTGCCCCAAATGCCCTGCCAGAAATAAGTCTTTTTTATGTTTGTCTCCTCCTCCCCCCATTTCCTGCTGTATATTTTCATAGAACTAGAAGTTATGGTGTATTTTAAAAAAGAAATAAATGATTTTTTAAATTTAATCAAGACTTCTTTGATTTTTTTTTTAGAATTCTGCTTTTTATTTGCAAATTACAGCTGCCAAAAAATGAAAATGGTCAGCAATTTGTACAAAAAAGCAAATGCAGAACAGCAGGCTGTAGAATCAAATGATATACTGTACACTTACTTGACATAAATGTGGAAAATTTGTGAAGCATTTAAAAGATTGACTTAGAAATGGAAGTAATTTTATTAAAATGATTTCAAATTAAGGCGCTTTTGCACTTCTTATCTGCTAATTGCTATACTTTATCAATTTTTGTGTCAAAAATTCATAGTTCTCTACATTTTGCAAATTTACAATCATACATTTTTAATTACGAATGAGCATTCATTAGACGGACTGAAAGTGAAATTTGAAGTTAATGCAGTTTCGATGAAATTTTGTTACTTATAATTTTTGTTTTATTGTTATCCCCACCCCCCTTCAGCACACACACACTCAAGGAAAAACTGGAAAACGTCACATGCACATTCAAGAGTTGCTTGACCGTTTTACTTTTCTTTCATTATTAATACAGTAGACCCCTATTAACCGGGATTGCATTATCTGGGACAATCCCAATGTATTATTTTGATGACGGATGGAAATTAGTATAAAGCATCATGATTGAAAAACAATGGAGTTGGATTGTATGAAATGAAAATAATTGAATTCTCACAGACTATGATATTAATACTGAGCTGCAAGAAAATGAAAGCCTACGGAGAGGAAGATGCTGAGAATTTTGCATAGTAAAATTTGTCAAAGAGCAAATATAAAAAAGAAAACACATTATTTTATTCTTCATGAAATAGTGAGGGAAAATACTTTTTTTCTACTTATTGTAAATCTAAATAACACTAGAATTTCTATTCATTATCTGTAATTTTCTTCATTAAATTATCAATGTTCTATTCTATAAAAAAAAATTTACAGTTTCTATAACTTTTTCACAAATTTTCCTCAAAATTTGAAAAAATTGAGTTATTCTTGATTTTCCTTTATCCCGAATAATTCATTTCCCGACCATTCCAGTTAAACGAGAATACTGTACAGAGGTGCCTTGTTTGTTTGCACCTCTATATTAATATTTTTGTTGAACTTTCATTTTCCACTAACATGACAGCATATGAAGGTGAAATTTTTGTGGCAGGATTTATTGATTTCTTTTTAATTGGTTATTCAGATCCTCAGTGCAAAACTCAAGACTCTGTGGCACATATGGGAAACATACTTTTCCTTAGGAAATTCTAGGTCAAATACATAACAAACGACCCATGTTACTTCGTTTGAAATTTGTTGACTTTTATTATTTTTAGCTGACTTTCTTGGTTACTCAAAATATCGATGTTCGTGATTGGAACAATAAAACTGCAAGGACTGTGGAACAAGAATGAAAGCACTTCTTTTCTTAGAAAATTATAGATCCTGCCAGTGTTACTTCTATGGGTGATACCATGAAACTAGGGACACCAATGGCAAAAAAAAAAAAAAAATTCTAATAAAAAAATAATACTTTAGTCTCCTATGAAGTAAAAATATGTGAATTTCTGTGAAATGATGCTAAAAAAGTTGACAACACCTTTTAAAAGTTTTATACACAATCTTCGCAACATTACTGTTTTTACACATGTTCTTATATGAAAGAGGTGTAGGGAAGTTCATCTTGATTTATAAAAGAAATCAACAAATATGAATGAAATCTTATTTTTTTTATTGAAATTTCGTTTGTATATGAAAAGATTAGACCAATGCAGAAACCTTTAACTGCAATATTTATCTTAAAAACAATTTTTGTAAATTAAGCCAAATATTTAATGTAACATCAGTCACGAGATTCTATAAAAGTTTTTCTTGCTTAAATAAAATTAGTCCCCAAAATATAAAAAGTCATTTTCTCTTCCTTTGTGAAGATATCTTTAATATTAGTCTTTTAAATATCTAATATTGGTTTAATTTATGAATTTTAAACTTATAAAAAATATGTAACATCAGTCACATTTCTGTTTTTTGATTAGATACCTACATAAAAATATTGGGGAAATCGCATTGACTACTGCAGAAAGACAGAAAAGAAGGTGAGATAAGTTAAAATATGAAGGGAAATATGAAGATTATTAAAGAAAAACAAAGCAGAACCAATAAAGAGCCAAAATAAAAAGGAAATGACCTAGCTAAATTACCTCAATCAATTCAGAATACTCTTTTTCAAACATTTTCTCTAATTTAGAGATAAATTAATCTTTTTAACTTCTGAATTGACTGAGGTAATTTAGCTGGATCATTTCTTCTTTTATTTTGGCTGTTTATTGCTTCTGCTACGTTTTTATGATTTTCATATTTTCCTTCATTCTTGAATTCATATCTTCACTTTTTCTGTCTTTCAGCAGCAGTCAATGCCATTTACCCAATATTTTTAAGTAGCTTTCTAATTGAAAAACAGAAATATACCTAATGTTACACATATTTTACAACACACATTTTTATAACTTTAAAATTCACAAACGAAACTACGACTTTTTATGTTATTAAGAGTGATGGTACATTAATGTTAGGGATAATTTATAAAAATTCTTCTCAAGGCAAATATTGCAGTTAAAGGTTTCTGCAGTTGTCTTATCTTCTCATAAATTTTCATTCTTAAAAGAATATTTCTTTTTTCACTGGTGTCCCTAGTTCCATGGAATCACTCTTTAGTGAAATACACTAAGAACATTATTTTTTAAATTTTATTATTGAACAACAAGCATTACTATGATTTATTTATTATGATTAAACTAGAGTAATTCTACTTCAAAAAGTAAATTTGGTAGTTTTGTTTTTAAGAAGAAATAATATATAATTATAGCATGTTTATTTGAATGTAACATCAGTCACAGGAATAAAATATTTTCTACATAAAAAGTTTTTTAATTTTTTAAATGAAAGAAAATGTATTCATAAAGATTGAAATCTGTACTTAACTAGAAAAAAATTATTTTACTTCTCACACCATTAATTAAGAGAATTTGAATTTATATAAAATTCATTTTTCTTAATGTCTCTTCTGTGTAACATCAGTCACGTTTTTTGATTTCCCTTAATTTAAAAAAAGAAAAAAAAAAGACTTCTTATATTGAAGATGGTAACAGTATAGTACTTATTTATGATACTCTTGATCAATTTAAATAAATAAATATATATATTTCAAGACACTGGGGAATTTCAAAAGTTACAAATGTAGTCAAATTGTAATGTCAGTCACCATGGAATGACCCCTATTCAAATTGTGTTGAGTCTCATAATCTTGGAATTGTTGATTGATTAACTTATCAGAATATTATTAAAAAATAACTGGACCACTGAATTTGCATTGGAAAGGTCTTCTTAAAACTTATACAATCACCTTTTGTAAGATCTGAAATTATGATATGTCCCTTTTCTTTCTATATGTGTTATTCACAAAAATATTAATTTCAAACTTAAAATCTTCTCCTGTCTTAACTTTCAACTTTGATTTTTGATTTTCAAAAAACAAGGTTGTACTTCTCTGACTTCTTTTTGTTCCCTGAAAAGTTGGGATATTCATTATGCTGCTCCTTTTATTTTACACAAAAATGTCCTTTTATTATATTTTATTAACTTTTGTATGCATTTCTTACAGATGTTACAACCCTTCTCTGCATATATGTTTTCTGCATGCAACAAAACGTTTCATGTTCGAGATTGCTGGATGTTTTACAGTGTAGAAGGATCTGACTATTGATTCAAAGTGGGCAGCTAAAACCAGATGATACGCTGATTTTGGTAGTTACTAAGTCAAAATACAAAATATCTACAGGTGTTGGAAGCAAGGTGAGAAAACGTTATATGGAGTCACTAGGTGTTTTCTTTGTGAGAAACTGAATTCTGGCATAGATACATCAGAAAAAAAAAAATTGATGCCTTGCCAGTCTTGAAATTGTTCAACATTTGCAATATATTGATGTGAAAAAAGTGGTACAGTAAATTAAGTACCTGTTTCTTCTACACAACAAAACATTAGTAAAATGATGATTAACAGATACACAGAGAAAAAAAAGTGTGCAAGAATATTCTTATACTAAAATTAGTTAATCATCTGTACTAAATCAATTTCATTAATTATTAATTATCCTTCTTCCATGGATGTGAAACCTTGCAATAGTGGTAAGCACGAACAAGTGTTCTCTGAGCTTTCTGTTTCAAAATTCGATTCTTGTGCTTGTGCTGGTGAGAAAAATGTGGAGTCTGATGTGTGTCAGAAGAGCTTTCCTGCGCAGTCCAAATTAAAGAGGCATCTTCATACCCACACAGGAGAGACCACATCTTATGTGTGTGACATATGTCAGGAGGAATTCTCTCGTAAGGAAGACTGCAGCACACATCTTCGTACCCACACTGAAGAAAAACCTTATGTGTGTGCAATATGTAAGGAAGCTTTCTCTGAAAAAGGGACATTGGCTGAACATCTTCTTATTCATATAGAAAAACCTTACGTGTGTGATATGTGTAAGAAGTCCTTCTCTGTAAAATCAAGATTGCATAGACATCTTCGTACCCACACAGGGGAAAAACCTTATGTGTGTGACATATGCAAGGAAGCTTTTTCTGAAAAACGAACATTGGCTATACATCTTCGTACTCATACAGGAGAAAAACCTTATGTGTGTGAAATATGTCAGATGGGATTTTCTCAGAAGGGACATTTGAATGCACATTTTCATACTCACACAGGGGAGAAACCTTTCGTGTGTGACACTTGTCAGAAGGGATTCTCTTATAAACAACACTTGTATGCGCATCTTCGTACCCACACAGGGGAAAAACCTTATGTGTGTGACATATGTCAGAAGGGATTCTCTTGTAAAAGCAACTTGAATACACACTGTCGTACACATTCAGAGGAGAAACCTTATGCATGTGTCATCTGTCAGAAGAGATTCTATTATAAACACCAGTGTAATAGACATCTTCGTAACCACACAGGGGAAAAACCTTTTGTGTGTGAAATATGTAATAAAGCTTTCTCTGAAAAAGGAACATTGGCTATACATCTTCGTACTCATACAGGAGAAAAACCTTATGTGTGTGAAATATGTCAGATGGGATTTTCTCAGAAGGGACAATTGAATGCACATTTTCATTTTCACACAGGGGAGAAACCTTTCGTGTGTGATACTTGTCAGAAGGGATTCTCTTATAAACATCACTTTTATGAGCATCTTCGTACCCACACAGGGGAAAAACCTTACATGTGTGACATATGTCAGAAGAGATTCTCTTGTAAAAAGAGCTTGAATAGACACAGTCATACACATGTAGAAGAGAACCTTATGTGTGTGTGACATCTGTCAGAAGAGATTCTCTTGTAAAAGGAACTTGAATACACACAGTCATACACATGTAGAAGAGAACCTTATGTGTGTGACATATGTCAGAAGGGATTCTCTTTTAAAAGGAACTTGAATTCAGTAGGGAATGCAATCCCGATCCCGCGGGAACGGGATCCTGCATAAATGTTTGCAGGACTAGTCCCGCAGGATTAGGATCGTAATCCTGCGGGATTGACGCTGAGAAAAAAATTATTTTTTATTACAATTTCACTCTGCTTTCTCAATGGATAGACCGAAACATTTTGCATATTTATGCCTAACAATGAACAAATCAATAATTACACATTTTAATTTAGTTATTTGTTATTTAGTTTATTATTTACTTTATGTAATTATTAAGTTTTATTTCTTTAAATTATCTTCCAATGAGAGTCTGGAAAGAACATCTAAATCTAAACATTGTAATATAAACTTTTCGTAAAGATCTGAGTGTCCAAATGACCTGAAATATTTCATGCTATTTATCTTTTAATGAAAGTCACGAATTAATTATAAAAAATTTTCATTTTAGTTTTTAATATTTTTAATTCGCAATTTTAATTATTTTACTAAAATTAAATCTAGACTAGGAAATGATTCATTGCAGGGTGTCTACCAGTCATGAAAATGTCCCGAATTTCTATAGGATGTCATGAATTTTTTTTTTTTTTTTCCTTCAACCCAGTCTCCTGTTGTAGGGACGGGAAAAGGACTGTCTTGCGATCTCACTGCCGTGTGGCAGTTTATCTTGCTGATTAAGATAGTTAAATTTCATTTACTTTTGACCATTTAATTAATTAGTGACTATTAAGAGTAATTAATATTATATTTATATATATATATGTATATATATATACAGGGTGATTTATTACCAGGCTGACAAACTTGCAGGGGTGTAGGGGTACAGAGATAGTTCAGAATCACAGAGCAATGTGGGGTCAAAAACGTCGCGTTCATGTACCTGTTAATAATCACTTTGGAAGAAGTGTTGAAGTGTGCGTCTAATTTCTTAATCAAGTTTCATAAACAACGGGCTTTCCTTCGACAATTTTTTATAAATGTAATGAAAGAAGCAATTCTGAAATAACTATTTTTACAGGGTGTCGACAGATCAGGGAAATCATGGAAAAATCAGGGTACTTTATCGATCTGGAAATATCAGGGAATTTTGTAAAAATATTTAAAAATAGGGAACTTTCGTTTTTGCCTAGTAAACTAGATTGTTTTTAGTTGTCAATCAGCGTCTGACTCGCGGCTCCGTTCCGGATCATACGATACTCAACTGAGGCAAACATTTTAGGAATCCGAAAACCAGAATATAGATCATACGAGAACATAGAAATATGAATCAGGGTTTTGAAAAATCAAGTTGCACATGATAAAGTTTTCGGATTTCGCACAAACTAGTCTTTATATTCAGATGACTAGATGTCGTCTTTTTTTTATAGATAGGGCTCATTTTGAAGCCTTTTTACATATTTTTTTTTTAATTTGAAACGATACATCGATAAATAAAATAAGTTATTAGGTGGCCAGTTTATTTTGATCAGTCATCCTTACGCTTAAAATTGAACACTATCTTTAAAAAACGAGGAAACTTTCTGCTATATTGTCTTTTAGTGTTCAGCTAAATTTTATGTTTGGATTTATGAAACTGAACTACAATTTTATTAATATTAAGCATTTTTGTGGTTTTCTATTATTTATTTCCCTATATGAAGCATTCACTTCCATGTGTGCATGATACACAATGGTGATTTACATGAAAGATTATGGTATGTATATAATTAGTTCTGGAAATTTGATAAAGAAAGTCAGGGAAATCAGGGAACTTTTTTCCTTAATTTCTGTAGCCACCCTTTTTTAGCAAGTGCAATCTGTGAAAGAGGGATTAGTTTTTGAAAAACCATGGCCGGAAAATTTACTATCACTTGAACACTTTTTCGAAAATGTACATTTATATGAAGATGACGTTTCCAACCCCGTATTGCTATGTGATTCTGAACCGTCTCTGTCGCTCACCCTCATACGTCATCAGCTATCATTAAATACTTATTTCCGCATTCTTTCTCATCCCTCACATCCATTAAAGAACTCTTTTATAGATACTCATCTTGACCACCTTTATGCGAATGGTCCCATCTGCACTCCTCCCTTTGGGCTAAGGGTTCGTAGGGATCTTGTCGGTACCCAATTGGAGGATGTAAATGTCTCTACATGCCCTTTTCATGATATCCCACCATGGCATATATTGCAGATACCCTACCTACAACCTTTCGAAGGCTTTGCGAAACAGGATACTGATCCTAAAATCTACCAACAGTTGTTCTCTGACCACAACAACAAATATGAAAAATATAAACAACTATACACAGGCTCCAAAAGTGGGAATCGCGTCGGCTTTGCCTTCGTGGCTAATAATCATACCTGTAGCTATACTCTACCTCAATTTTGCTCCATCTTCACTGCCGAATTACTTGCCATATATGAAAGCCTTCTGTACATCCAGAGAACAAACACAAAGAATTTTATCATCTACTCTGACTCACTTAGTGTTCTGGAAAATCTGAAATCTGGCTCCCTAACACATAACTATATGCACAAAGTTTTACACAAGTATGCCCAACTTATAAACCGAGGGTACAGTATTCTCTTCTGTTGGGTCCCCAGTCACATCGGGATCCCGGGTAATGAGAAAGCGGACACACTGGCGAAGCATGCGACCCTCCCGTACACCGGCAATCCATCCTACAGCGACATAAAGTCCAGTATCTCCAGTATTGTAAAAGGCATATGGGTCGATAAATGGGACAATGAAACGGGGAACAAACTTCGTTCTATTTGCCCAACTCTCGCACACTGGTCATCTCATCCCTATCGCAGGCTAGATGTCATATTAACACGTCTCCGCATTGGTCATACGCGGCTTACGCATAAGCACCTACTCCTGGGCGACCCTGCTCCGGAGTGCCCTCACTGCCAAACTCAACTCACCATTAGCCATCTTTTAACCTCGTGCACTGCTTTTAAAAGTTTTTACCAAATATTTTCTAACTGTTCCCATCCTACACTTGACGATATTTTGGGTGAAACCCCACATCAGAATCTATTTGCTTTTCTTAGACGTACCAATATTTTTTATTCAGTGTAAAGTGTCCATTTATGTCTGACTGGTATCTGGATGGGAGCCCCCATCCAGATGCCTTTGTTTCACTTCTTCTCTATTTTAAACACCTTTTGAATTTTACTTCCCACCTTTTTAGTCTTTACGTTTTAGCATTACTAGGTGTTTTTGGGACCTTTTATTTGAATACATAATGATTTGATTTTAACTGCTTGTCTGGCACAGCATGTCCTTTTTGGAACTTGTGCCAATAAACATCAACAAACCAACCAACCAACCTGAACTGTCTCTGTACCCCTTGCAAGTTTGTCAGTCTAGTGACGAATCAACCTGTATATGTATATTTATATCTATACAAGGTGACCCAAAAATAGCTCCCAAACTCTGCATAGTCAGATTCCTCATTGGAAGTACATAAAAATTTCCCAAAGCACTGTACCTGTATGATCCATAGTTTACAAGAAAAATGCATGACAAAAGCAGAAACATCATATACAGTGTACCGAAAGAGCCTTTATTGGAAGCATGAACATAGGTTTTCTTGCATATGCTTTCATAGAATGATAAAAATTCCACCGTGACTATCGAGGCTTGTGTGCGGCATGTAACGGCTAACTGCTCGCTCTGCATCAATCTGGTGCCCATAAAAATGCACACAGAATAAAGGGGAGGGACTGAATCACTTTTTACTATAATTAGATCAATCCTTTCAAACGTTTTCATTGAAAGGAATTCAAAGGTGGCGGATCTGATGAGCACAGCAGTCCCCCTTATTCAGTCCAGTGTCCAATTTAATGTTTCTAATTGATTTTCCTTGCACTGGATGTGACGTCATAATTTGATTTTCCTATTTTTCTCAAACAATAGGTCGTACGGGTACAGTTCTTTGGGCAATTTTTATGTGCTTCCAACAAGGAATCAGGCTGTGCAGAATTTAGACGCTATTTTTGAGACACCCTGTATATATATATATACATAATTATAATATGACTAAAATTAGTTACATTTCAAAAGCAACAAAATGGCAGTATGTCATGAAAATTCCCTTGTGGTCATGAATTTTTTTTTCTGCACTCCAATAGACAGCCTGCATTGGATTTGTTCGATTTTGTACGTTCTTTTTTCAGCAAATAAGAAAATAACGTTAAGTATGTTAACATATCTATAAATTGTATATTCTTCATTTTTAGCAACTAACATCAGACATAACTTAGTATATTATTCTGAATATCATGATTATAATTTTCATATTTCTAAGTTATTGTATTAATTATCTCATAAGATTTATTATTATTATTAAAGTTAAACTTCATAGTGCTTAAAATCTTACTTTTTTTCTACTTTTCTCTGTTGAAATGAAGTCCTAACTAAATGAAATGTCAATCCCGCAGGATTACGGGATCAAAGAATCTCAATCCCGAAATCCCGCAGGACGAAAAACAGTGCGGGATTGCATTCCCTAGAACTCACACAGTCATACACATGTAGAAGTGAACCTTATGTGTGTGACATATGTCAGAAGAGATTCTCTTTTAAAAGGAATTTGAATTCACACTGTAATACACATGCAGAAGAGAAACCTTATGTATGTGTCATCTGTCAGAAGGGATTCTATTATAAACACCAGTGTAATAGACATCTTCGTACCCACACAGGGGAAAAACCTTATGTGTGTGAAATATGTAATAAAGCTTTTTCTGACATTGGAAATTTGAATAAACATCTTTGTATCCACTTAGGAGAGAAACCTTATGTGTGTGATTTATGCAATAATAGATTTTCTCAGAAGAGACCCTTCAATGCACATATGCTTACCCACACAGGGTAAATACCTTATTTGCAGGGACCGATTTCACGTCCAGGTAATGCTTCATTGATGACTCGTCTTATGAAAACTCTCATACACCGTACAAAGCAATATAGTACTTCATATCTCAGCATACTGAAAAGAATGTTATAATGGCATAAAAATGATTGTTTAATCATAATGAAATGCACCATAGTTTGACAATAATATGGTGTAGAAAAGATAATAATATTTCAACTATGTTATCTAATTTTCAATTATACTTTTTTCTTCCCCATTATAATTTTCTTCCCTATTTTTCAAGTGACATGTCCCACACTACTTTTGTATTGATTTTTCTAATGTTTATACCAGAGAATTTATTTATAGTGGGATAGATCGTCACTTTGCTCCACTTAGGAAGCTATTTCCTTTTATCCATTTCAGTTGAAAACCTGTTGTATGGTTTCTTCGCGATCAGCAAATATCAGTACATAGGCCACGCCTAAATGTTAAGTTTGTGCTGAACTTTGTGGCAGAAACAGAATGATCCTCTGCAGACCACTTTCATGTAATCGTAATTATCAATTAACAATGTTTAAATGCACCTGCATCTTTGTATGTACATGCTTGCACAAATATATATTGTGGTGCAGAAAACGTTTTACATTTCTGCAGCTCGCCGCAGAAAGCATAACGAAATTCTGCCACAGGGCACTGAATAATAGCTTGAGAGTATACGATTTAGGCAAAAAAAGTGTGGATATAATGCAATGAAATAGTAAAAGGTAGTTATTATTACTATTCATATAATTTCACTGTCTCGTATGTTAAATTAAAATGAAAATTTGAAAAATTTTTAACTTACAGAATAATTTGCCGTCAACCCTTATTGTTGGGGGCCTGGGTGCTTGCCCCAACTGCCCTGCCAGGAATAAGTCTTTTTTATGTGTGTTCTTATGACATTCTGTTCCGTACTTTGTTTCTTTTTCAAGACTGATTCCTTATTTTCTTACTTTTTTTTTCAATTAAAATTATTTATTGGGGGGGGAATTGTCTCCTCCTCGCCCCATTTCCTGCTGTATATTTTCATAGAACTAGAAGTTATGGTGTATTTAAAAAATAAATAAATAAAGGTTTTTTTTTATTTAAATAACACTTCTTTGATTTTTTTTTAGAATCCTGCTTTTTATTTGTAAATTACAGCTGCCGAAAATTAACATTCTTACAGAATACGATAATAATGCTGAGCTGCAAGAAGATGAAAGCCTAGGGAGGGGAAGATGCTGAGAATTTTGTGTAGTAAAATTTGTGGAAGAGCAAATTTAAAAAAGAAAACGCATTATTTTATTCTTCATGAAATAGCGAGGGAAAATACTTTGTTTCTTTTTTTCTGCTTATTGTAAATCTAACTAACACTAGAATTTATATTCATTATCTGTAATTTTATTCATTAAATTATCAATGTTCTATTCTATAAAAAAAAATTTACAGTTTCTATAACTTTTTCACAAATTTTCCTCAAAATTTGAAAAAATTGAGTTATTCTTGATTCTCCCTTATCCGGAATGATTCATTTCCCGACCATTCCAGTTAAACGAGAGTACTGTACAGAGGTGCCAAGTTTCTTCGCACCTCTATATTAATATTTTTGTTGAACTTTCATTTTCCACTAACTTGACAGCATATTAAGGTGAAATTTTTATGGTAGGATTTATTGATTTCTTTTTAATTCGTTACTCAGATCGTCGTTGTAAAACTCAAGACACCATGGCACATTTGGGAAACATACTTTTCCTTAGAAAATTCTAGGTCAGATACATAACAAACAACCCATGTTACTTCATTTGAAATTTGTTGACTTTTATTATTTTTAGCTGACTTTCTTGGTTACTCAAAATGTCGATGTTCGTGATTGGAACAATAAAACTGCAAGGACTGTGGAACAAGAATGAAAGTACTTCTTTTCTTAGAAAATTATAGATCCCGCCAGTGTTACTTCTATTCAAAATTGTATTGATTCTCATAATCTTGGAATTGTTGATTGACTTACCAGAATATTATTAAAAAATAACTGAACCACTGAATATGCATTGGAAAGGCTTTCTTAAAATTTATACAATCACCTTTTGTAAGATCTGAAATGATGATATGTCCTTTTTTTTCTGTATGTGTTATTCACAAAAATATTAATTTCAACTTAAAATCTTGTCGTGTCTTAACTTTCAACTTTGATTTTTGATTTTCAAATCACAAGGTAGTACTTCTCTGACTTCTTTTTGTTCCCTGAAAAGTTGGGATATTCATTATGCTACTTCTTTTATTTTACACAAAACTGTCCTTTTATTATATTTTATTAACTTTTGTATGCATTTCTTACAGATGTCACAACTCTTCTCTGCATATATGTTTTCTGCATGCAACAAAATGTTTCATGTTCGAGATTGCTGGATGTTTTACAGTGTAGAAGGATCTGACTATTGATTAAAAGTGGACAGCTAAAAACAGATGATACGCTGATTTTGGTAGTTACTAAGTCAAAATACAAAATATCTACAGGTGTTGGAAGCGAGGTGAGAAAACGTTATATGAAGTCACTAGGTGTTTTCTTTGTGAGAAACTGAATTCCGGCATAGATACATCAGCACAAAAAAAAAAAAAAAAAAAAAAAAAATTGATGCCTTGCCAATCTTGAAATTGTTCAACATTTGCAATATATTGATGTGAAAAAAGTGGTACAGTAAATTAAGTACCTGTTTCTTCTACACAACAAAATATTAGTAAAATGATGATTAACAGATACACTGAGAAAAAAAAAGTGTACTAGAATATTCTTATACTAAAATTAGTTAATCGTCTGTACTAAATCAATTTCATTAATTAATATTTATCCTTCTTCCATGGATGTGAAACCTTGCAATAGTGGTATGCACCAACAAGTGTTCTCTGAGCTTTCTGTTTCAAAATTCGATTCTTGTGCTTGTGCTGGTGAGAAAAATGTGGAGTCCGATGTGTGTCAGAAGAGCTTTCCTGCGCAGTCCAAATTAAAGAGGCATCTTCCTACCCACACAGGAGAGACCACATCTTATGTGTGTGACATATGTCAGGAGGAATTCTCTCGTAAGGAAGACTGCAGCACACATCTTCGTACCCACACTGAAGAAAAACCTTATGTGTGTGCAATATGTAAGGAAGCTTTCTCTGATAAAGGGACATTGGCTGAACATCTTCTTATTCATATAGAAAAACCTTACGTGTGTGATATGTGTAAGAAGTCCTTCTCTGTAAAATCAAGATTGCATAGACATCTTCGTACCCACACAGGGGAAAAACCTTATGTGTGTGACATATGTAAGGAAGCTTTTTCTGAAAAAGGAACATTGGCTATACATCTTCGTACTCATACAGGCGAAAAACCGTATGTGTGTGAAATATGTCAGATGGGATTTTCTCAGAAGGGACACTTGAATGCACATTTTCATACTCACACAGGGGAGAAACCTTTCGTGTGTGACACTTGTCAGAAGGGATTCTCTTATAAACAACACTTGTATGCTCATATTCGTACTCACACAGGGGAAAAACCTTACGTGTGTGACATATGTCAGAAGAGATTCTCTTGTAAAAGCAACTTGAATACACACCGTCATACACATCTAGAAGTGAAACCTTATTTGTGTGACATATGTCAGAAGGGATTCTCTTATAAAAGCAACTTGATTTCACACTGTAATATACATGCAGAAGAGAAACCTTATGTATGTGTCATCTGTCAGAAGGGATTCTATTATAAACACCAGCGTAATAGACATCTTCGTACGCACACAGGGGAAAAACCTTTTGTGTGTGAAATATGTAATAAAGCTTTTTCTGAGATTGGAAATTTGAATAAACATTTTCGTATCCACACAGAAGAAAAACCTTATGCATGTGACATATGCCACAAGAAATTCTATAATAAACATGGCTGTAATAGACATCTTCGTACCCACACAAAAGAAAAACCTTATGTGTGTGAAATATGTAATAAAGCTTTTTCTGACATTGGAAATTTGAATAAACATCTTCGTGTCCACTTAGGAGAGAAACCTTATGTGTGTGACTTATGCAATAATAGATTTTCTCAGAAGAGACACTTAAATGCACATATCCTTACCCACACAGGGTAAATACTTTATGTGCAGGGACCGATTTCATGTCCAGGCTAACGCTTCATTGACGACTTCTCTTATGAAAACTCTCGTACACCGTAGAAAGCAACTTTCATTTCTCAGCTTACGGAAAAGGATGTGTTAATGGCATAAAAATGATTGTTTAATCAAAATGAAATGCACCATAGTATAGTACGATGATAATAATATGATGTAGAAAAGATAATAATATTTCAACTATATTATCTAATTTTCAATTGTACTTTTTTCTTCCCCAAATGTTTATACCAGAGAATTTATTTATTGTGGGATAGATCATCACTTCACTTAGGAAGCTGTTTCCTTTTATCCATTTCAATTGAAAACCAGCTGTATGGTTGCTTCACGATCAGCAAATATCAGTACATAGGCCATGCCTAAATGTTAAGTTTGTGCTGAACCTTGTGGCAGAAACAGAATGATCCTCTGAAGACCACTTTCATGTAATTGTAATTATCAATTAACGATGTTTAAATGCACCTGCATCTTTGTGTGTACTGTACATGCTTGCACAAATATATATTGTGGTGCAGAAAATGTTTTACATTTCTGCAGCTCGCCGCAGAAAGCATAACGAAATTCTGCCACTGGACACATAATAATAGCTTGAGAGTACACGATTTAGGCAAAAAAAGTGTGGATATAATGCAATGAAATAGTAAAAGGTAGTTATTATTACTATTCATATAATTTCACTGTCTCGTATGTTAAATTAAAATAAAAATTTGAAAATTTTTTAACTTATAGAATAATTTGCCGCTACCCCTTATTGTTGGGGGCCTGGGTGCTTGCCCCAACTGCCCTGCCAGAAATAAGTCTTTTTTATGTGTGTTCTTATGACATGCTGTTCCGTACTTTGCTACTTTTTTAAGACTGATTCCTTATTTTCTTACTTTTTTTTCAATTAAAGTTATTTATTTGGAGGGGGGGGGGGGGGTTAATTGTCTCATCCTCACCCCATTTCCTGCTGTAGATGTTCATAGAACTAGAAGTTATGGTGTATTTAAAGAAAGAAATAAAGGATTTTTTTTAAAGACTTCTTTGATTTTTTTATTTTTTTTTTTAGAATTCTTTTTGTTTGCAAATTACAGCTGCCGAAAAATTAACATGGTCAGCAATTTGTACAAAAAAAAGCAAATGCAGAACAGCAGGCTATAGAATAAAATGATATACTGTACATGTACTTGACATGAATGTGGAAAATCTGTGAAGCATTTAAAAGACTTAAAAATGGAACTAATTTTATTAAAATGATTTCAAATTAAGGGGTTTTTAGAACTTCTTATATGCCACTTGCTATCCTTTATCAATTTTTGTGTCAAAAATACAAAAATTGATATAGTTCTCTACATTTTGCAAATTTACAATAATACATTTTTAATTACGAAATTTTAAAGAAAAAATGAATGAGCATTCAATAAACAGACTGGAAATGAAATTTGAAGTGAATACAGTTTTGATGAAATTTTGTTACTTATAATTTTTGTTTTATTGTTACAAACCACCCCCCACCCCCTCAGCACATACACACTCAAGGAGAAACTGGAAAATGTCACACGCACGTTTAAGAGTTGCTTGACCGTTTGACTTTTCTTTCATTATTAATACAGTAGACCCCTATTAACTGGGATTGCATTATCTGGGACAATCCCAACGTATTATTTTGATGACGGATGGAAATTAGTATAAAGCATCATGATTGAAAAAACCATGGAATTGGATTGCATGAAATGAAAATAATTGAATTCTTACAGAATACTATAATAATGCTGAGCTGCAAGAAGAGGAAAGCCTAGGGAGGGGAAGATGCTGAGAATTTTGCATAGTAAAATTTGTCAAAGAGCAAATATAAAAAAGAAAACACATTATTTTATTCTTCATGAAATAGTGAGCGAAAATACTTTTTTTCTACTTATTGTAAATCTAAATAACACTAGAATTTATATTCATTATCTTTAATTTTATTCATTAAATCATCAATGCTCTATTCTATAAAAAAAAATTACAGATTCTATAACTTTTTCACAATATTTTCTTCAAAATTTGAGAAAATGGAGTTATTCTTGATGTTCCCTTATCTGGAATGATTCTTTTCCCAAGCATTCCAGTTAAACAAGAGTACTGTATAGAGGTACCAAGTTTCTCCACACCTCTATATTAATATTTTTGTTGAACTTTGATTTTTCACTAGCACGACAGCATATTAAGGTGAAATTTTTATGGCAGGATTTATTGATTTCTTTTTAGTTGGTTATTCATATCGTCGGTGCAAAACTCAAGACACTATGGCGCATATGGAAAACATACTTTTCCTTAGAAAATTCTAGTTCAAATGTATAACAAACCACCTATGTTACTTCGATTGAAATTTCTGTTGACTTTTATTATTTTTAGCTGACTTTCTTGGTTACTCAAAATGTCGATGTTCGTTATTGGAACAATAAAACTGCAAGGACTGTTTAACAAGAATGAAAGCACTTCTTTTTTTTAGAAAATTCTAGATCCCGCCAGTGATACTTCTATTCAAAATTGTGTTGATTCTCATAATCTTGGAATTGTTGATTGATTGACTTATCAGAATATTATTAAAAAATAACTGGACCACTGAATTTGCATTGGAAAGGCCTAACTTATAAAATGACCTTTTGTAAGATCTGAAAAAAGATATGTCCTTTTTTTTTTTTCTGTATGTGTTATTCACAAAAATATTAATTTCATCTTAAAATCTTGTCCAGTCTTAACTTTAAACTTTGATTTTTGATTTTTAAAGAACAAGGTTGTACTTCTCTGACTTCTTTTTGTTCCCTGAAAAGTTGGGATATTCATTATGCTGCTCCTTTTATTTTACACAAAAATGTCCTTTTATTATTTTTTATTAACTTTTGTATGCATTTCTTACAGATCTCACAACTCTTCTCTACATATATGTTTTCTGCATGCAAGAAAACGTTTCGTGTTCGAGATTGTTGGATGTTTTACAGTGTAGAAGGATCTGACTATTGATTCAAAGTCGGCAGCTAAAACCAGATGATATGCTGATTTTGGTAGTTACTAAGTCAAAATACAAAATATCTACAGGTGTTAGATGCGAGGTGAGAAAAGGTTGTATGGAGTTACTTGGTGTTCTCTTTGTCAGAAACTGAACTCGGGCATAAATACATCAGCCCAAAAAAAAAAAAAAAAAAGATTTCTTGCCAGTCTTGAAATTGTTCAACATTTGCAATATATAGATGTGAAAAAAGTGGCACAGTGAATTAAGTACCTGTTTCTTCTACACAACAAAACATTAGTAAAATGATGATTTACACATACACTGAGAAAGAAAAAAAAAGTGTGCAAGAATATTCTTATACTAAAATTAGTTAATCGTCTGTACTAAATCAATTTCATTAATTATTATTTATCCTTCTTCCATGGATGTGAAACCTTGCAATAGTGGTACGCACCTAGAAGTGTTCTGTGAGCTTTCTGTTTCAAAATTCGATTCTTGTGCATGTGCTGGTGAGAAAAATGTGGAGTCCGATGTGTGTCAGAAAAACTTTCCTGCGCAGTCCAAATTAAAGAGGCATCTTTTTACCCACACAGGAGAGAGATCTTATGTGTGTGACATGTGTCAGGAAGCTTTCTCTGAAAAAGGAACATTGGCTAATCATCTTGATATTCATAGAGAAAAACCTTACGTGTGTGATACGTGTAAGAAGGCCTTCTCTGTAAAATCAAGATTGCATAAACATCTTCGTACCCACACAGGGGAGAAACCTTATGTGTGTGACATATGTAATAAAGCCTTTTCTGATAAAGGAACATTGGCTATACATCTTCGTACTCATACAGGAGAAAAACCTTATGTGTGTGAAATATGTCAGATGGGATTTTCTCAGAAGGGACATTTTGATAAACATTATCGCACTCACACAGGGGAAAAACCTTTTGTGTGTGACACTTGTCAGAAGGGATTCTCTTATAAAGAACACTTGTATGCGCATCGTCGTACCCACACAGGGGAAAAACCTTACGTGTGTGACATATGTCAGAAGAGATTCTCTTATAAAAGCAACTTGAATGCACACCGTCATGGACATGCAGAAGAGAAACCTTATGTATGTGCCATCTGTCAGAAGGGCTTCTATGATAAACACCAGTGTAATAGACATCTTCGTACCCACACAGGGGAAAAACCTTTTGTGTGTGAAATATGTAATAAAGCTTTTTCTGCAATTGGAAATTTGAATAAACATTTTCGTATCCACACAGAAGAAAAACCCTATGCGTGTGACATATGTCACAAGAAGTTCTATAATAAACATGACTGTAATAGACATCTTCGTACCCACACAAAAGAAAAACCTTATGTGTGTGAAATATGTAATAAAGCTTTTTCTGACATTGGAAATTTGAATAAACATCTTCGTATCCACTTAGGAGAGAAACCTTATGTGTGTGACGTATGCAATAATAGATTTTCTCAGAAGAGACACTTGAATGCACATATCCTTACCCACACAGGGTAAATACCTTATGTGCAGGGACCGATTTCACCTCCACGCTTATGCTTCATTGATGACTCCTCGTGTGAAAACTGTTTTACACAGTACAAAGCAACTTTCATATATCAGCATGCTGAAAAGGATGCTATAACGGCATAAAAATGATTGTTTAATGAAAATGAAATGCGCTATAGTTTGATAATGATATGATGTAGAAAAGTTAATAATATTTCCACTATATTATCTAATTTTCAATTGTTCATTTTCTTCCCCATTTTTCAAGTGACATGTTCCACACTATTTTTGTATCGATTTTTCTAGTGTTTATACCAGAGAATTTATTTACAGTGGGATAGATCATCACTTCACTCCACTTAAGAAACTATTTCCTTTTATCCATTTCAATTGAAAACCAGCTGTATGGTTTCTTCACGATCAGCAAATATCAGTACATAGGCCATGCCTATATGTTAAGTTTGCGCTGAAACTTGTGGCAGAAACAGAATGATCCTCTGCAGACAAATTGTCTTCAACAGAGTTGAAAAATATGCCACTTTTCATGCAATTGTAATTATCAATTAACAATGTTCAAATGCACCTGCATCTTGTTGTGTACATGCTTGCACAAATATAAATTGTGGTGCAGAAAATGTTTTATATTTCTGCAGCTCGCCGCAGAAAGCTTAAAGAAATTCTGCCACTGGACACTGAATAATAGCTTGAGAGTATACCATTTAGGCAAAAAAAAGTATGGATATGATGCAATGAAATAGTAACATGGTAGTTATTATTACTATTACTTTTCATCTAATTTCACTGTATCATATTTTAAATTAAAATCAAAATTTGGAAATTTTTAAACTTAAAGAATAATAATAAGTCTTTACTTATATGTGTTCTTATGTCAGAAGAGCAGAGATCGTACTATTTCTTATTTTTTTACTTTTTAAAAATTCATTCCTTATTTCCTTACTGTTTCTATTTTTCAAATTAAAATTATAATTATTTCTCAATTCTGTCAAAGGGGTAGAAAAATATTCTTTATTATTGTAACACCCCTATTTCCTGCTGTATATTTTTATAAAACTAAAGATTATAGTAATTTAAAAGCAATAGGATGGACAGGATTAAAATCATTAAAAGCAGATAAAAACACATTAAAATCCGTCAGTAGCACTTTCGGTGGCAGCCACCACCTTCCTCAGCTCTGGTCTCAAAATGCCTTGCTCTCTTCCTCAGTACGGTGTTCCATCCAGGATCTATCTGTGCATGCGTCATGTCATTTATAGTGCCATCTGTCGTTATAATCTGCAAATCCTCCATGTTTAGGGCATAATAGTTATTTTTGTAATTTGAGAGTTTTTGGCTATTATTAAAGTAGATTTCTATGGGGCGTTCTTAAGCTATTTTTGAGAGGGCAGTACTAGGAGTTTATTGAATTTAATGTCATTGTGGTGTTCCTTTTTTCAGTGTTTGATTTTCCTTTTAGTCATACCAATATAGCAGCCTGATTTATTAGAACTATTGTCTATAAAGTTTATTTTATAAATGCCGGTGGTTTCATCAGGAGCAATAAGATCTTTATCACTGCGAATGCGTTTGAAAATATTTTGATTAGGTTTTATGGGTATTTTAATATTTTTCTTAGCAGCTACATTTGTTATTTTTAGAGCGGCTCCCCTGCAGTAAGGAATGGTGGTGGTAAATTTTGGTCTTGGGTTTTGATAGTTGTTAATTTGTTCAAGCTTCTTGATTCTCTTTTTGAAAAGGTTTTTGACGATAGATTTTTACATTGAAAACCCAATGTAAAAATGCAGGTTACCCAAAATTTATCGTTCCCCAGCCATATACTTGTGTTAAAGTTAACACATAAGTTTCTAAGTGTTTGACATAGGCCTGACAGTTTTAAAGTGCCTAAAATTTAATGTAAAGAAAAATAAAATGTCTATTACTCATTTATTAACTATTAAGTATTAAATATAAACTTGAAGAAAAACTAAGCCCTTCATTAAAATAAAATACTAAGTAAATAAGTAAACTATAGTAACTTAATGTTGCTAAGCCTAACTCAAATTGAATTCAACCAAACTTCAAAGAGTCACTAAATAGAACATAAGTTGTATCTAAGTGCTTAAAACAAGTGCCTGGTAGGAGACAGACAAGAATTGGCTTGTGCTCTAGCAGACACTGAGAGTGTCATTTGTTGTTGCAATGTTCAGGTGAACTGCTTAGAAATATCTCATTTGCTTGCTTGTTTTACTTGGTTATTTTTCTTGAATATATTATAATAACTGTATAATTTACTGTCAGGACTGTATATATATATATATATATATATATAATATGTAGAAAATTAAATAGAAAACACCCCCCAAGCCAGTCATTGTTAAAACAACAACAAAAAAAAAAATGTAAAATGCATTGTCCTCTTCAGAGGGGGAAATGCACAATAGTACACCATAGGTTTCGAACTCACAGCCTGAGATTTTGCCAAGGTAATGTATTGTATTCAAGACTGTAGTTTCGAAAGATTGATTTTAAAAAACTACACTCTTGAATACAATACATTACCTTGGCAAAATCTCAGACTGTGAGTTCGAAACCTATGGTGTACTATTGTGCATTTCCCCCTCTGAAGAGGATAATGCAGTTTACATTTTTTTTTTTTTAACAATGACTGGCTTGGGGGGTGTTTTCTATTTAATTTTCTACATATTATTAAACGCATGTTTTCTTTTATGCTGCTTTTTTAAGCGCTGGATAACATATGAAGCAACTATAATTTTGTTGTAATTTTAATTAAAGTTCAACTATATATAAATATATATATATATATGTATATATAGTGGTATGTGTAGTCAGTCAAACTGTGTGTGAGCAAGTAGCTCTTGATGGCAAAGATGTTATTGCTTTTATTTTTGAAACTTGTAAACTAAGCCTTTAAAATATAATTAAAAGGAAATTGTTTTTAAGAGAACTTTGTCTTTAATGTGTTTAAACGCCATTATACACACCTCTACTAACAGTTTGAAGGACTCGGTGGTGTTGCAGGACTAATATCTCTTTATTTTAATAAACTTTAGAGAAAAAGTGAGACTCACTTATTTGTATTTTAATGTAAATTAAAATATTGCTTTTCTTTTTAACGTAGTTATTTCCCTGCTCAAACGCATTACTTCAATACATTTCTATAAATACAGAGAAATTTGAGAAAACTACCGCATCGATGCCTCATAATTTCGAAAATTTTTCTGCATATTTAATAAGAAATTACAACGGATATTCGTAAAATTTTCACGTTGTATTTCTCTGCATTTCAGTGCTTTCGTCATAGAGATTCCATTTTCTTCATTCGATAAAATTGTCCTCCCTGATTTTTTTTTTTAACCATGGTGCTTTATACCAATTTCCATGCATCATCAACAATGGGGACCATCCCGGATAAGACGCAACTGGGATAATTCAGTCCCAGTTAATCAAGAGTCTACTGTACATTCGTCTCTTGAGGGAGGCATGATAGAGCTTTTAATGAAGTAAAGAAATAACTCAATTAACCCTTTGACGCCTGGTGATACCACTTTATTTCAGTGCTTTTACTGCAAGTCACGTTAACCCCTTACCGGATTTGTCCGAGCTGAGCTCGGGCAGGTAAAACGTTCCATTCTGGATTATCCCGAGTGTAGCTCAGGCATTAGGAATTTTTTTATTTTTCACATAATCTTTCCCAAATTATTTTGTTTTGCTTTCAAACACTTTTATTTATTTTTCTGGCCACTAGATGGTAGAACTATATGCGATTTAGGAAATCTCATATGAGAATAGTGTGATTATGCTTTAAAAATGTATATATATCAAAATATACATTAAATAAAATTGACATTTTTTTTATCCTTCAACTTGAAAAAAATTGAACTGGCAAGGGGTTAATGGTCCCAACACCGAAAAAGTGCAGCCGCGTCCATCGATCCACTTAATTATCAACACCACGGTGATTGATCGAAGAGCCCATCTCGCACCACAGAGCTAAAAAAGTTTTCTGCCACAGCCATGCTGTTGGTAGTTGGATGGATCGATGACAGTGGCTGCACTGGTTGGTCAGTCCATCTAGTTGCTCTTGTATATTGATCTGAAAATTCTTCCGCTCAAAGGGTTAACCCTTTAACGCGCAGTGTTCCCGCTCAGGGAGCACCCAACTCTGACGTTTTGACTGTTGCCAGTCACGAAGAATAGATTGGATTTCTATAAAAATAGTTACGGGTGACATAACTCCACGAGAATCCTTTACTTTTTAGCACGTGATTTCCCGTCAAAAAATGGTCACGATTCTTTTTAACAGCACCGACATCTGCTGAAAAATGGAAGAATGCGAGAACAGCTGGATAGATTGCCCAATGCTGAGAAAAGGGCAGCCGTTGCCCTTGTTTTCAGCATTGGGAACGGGTTGCGCCTCAAAGGGTTAAATCAGCTACTGCTGATTTTGGAGACGTTTTTTAGGCTAAATATGGACTGATGGGTAAAGATTTTTGTGATGGCAATTTGATGTTTTAATCTGTTTTTGTCTGTGTAATTTACGATCAATTTTAACTTGTTAATTATTTGACCTTGCTTTGTTGATCGTGCAAAATGGCCGGCTATAGTCGCTTCCATCGGCTATCGCCGTGCTTACATAGGACGGGCACCGTCTTCGTCGATTTTACCCAAAATTGTAGTAAACAGTCCACTTGTCGGGATGGAAAACAAATTTTCCCTGATTGCACAGTTGTCCATTTTATATCCATTTCTGATCCATCTCGCCCATATTACGTCCATGTCTATAGATAAACATCCAGAAGACATCTATTTATGGACCTAATCTGGAAAATCCAGAAAATGTCCATGAATAGACCAAATCTAGACATGGAATTTCCAGAGTTAAGTCATTTTTATAGACGTATTCCAGATAATCCGTAGTACCTTAGTGAAATGGCAAGAAGCATGGATGGAGATGTCCAAGACTTGCCCTAAGTAGGTCACATATAGACACTGGTCCCAAGACTTGCCCATACTAAGTCCATAAATAGACAAGCATGTCCATAATTACGTCTATATGGATGTCTATAAGACGTCATATGGGCGTCCTATAGTGGCATATTGATGTAAAATGGACGAGAATCCGACGAATCCTGGATGTTTAATGGAATGTCAACTTGTTTTGTATGACATCTTCTAGGAGTGTTCTGGGCAAGTTTGTGCTATCTGGGTTGTTGCTTCTAGAATTTCGTCGAAAAATCTGTAGTACAAAATTCACAGGTTTTATCATCCAGTAACTTGCTTTTAACAGTCCGCTTGGTACAAAAGCTTTCCCAGTCCCACGCACAAAATAAAACACTTCCACAGGCTAAAATTCAGTAGAACCACTCGAGGAAAATTGAATTGTATTCCTTAGCATAAAATTATGAAGTATTCACTAACAGTATCCAAAAAGAAGTTTCTAAAACTAAGCAAAATATCGCGTACAATAGCAAAATTCACAGGCTAATGCAGGGGTCAGTGCAGACGAAAATTAGATCCGTTTTGCGTCCCCTTCACAAAATTACAATCGATTAAAACGGCCCCTTAACGAAAATACAATCTATTCAACCGGGGGGGGGGGAGTAGTGTGAAGGTCCCTGATTTGGGTGCCATCGGGCATCTGTCGACCTAACCGTTCGGAGTTTTCCGTGGTTTTCTCCTAAACTTATCGTAAATACGGATTAGGACCTCTTAGAAAGAACCCCACGTAGGGCTCTCCCTTGTGTTGTCCTTCTGACTTATTTAGGAACAAAGAATAATACTTTCATGAAATGATGTTTGTTCGATAGTTCTGCTGGTAATTTGTTGGAGTACAGGGTGAGATATACCAAGAAGGAGGTAAGACGTGGATTTGTAAGCGGGTTTTGAACCAAGCACACAAATCCGATATACATGTTCACGACAACAACAACATACGAGCCTGATACTTGTGTTCTTAATTCGAATTAGGGTGGTTCAACGAAATCTAGAACTAGTACGGCCTTGTGAGCGAAAGACGTTATCGGTAAGGATTCAACTTTTATTGATTTAGTAGACAGTGATGATCAATATCGGCCTTTTGTTTTCGTTTTGTATAGTATTTATAAAATACTTAGAATTATTTTAGAAAAGCTCATGGCACAGGTCTATTGGTGTATCCAGTGTTTATGTTTGGAGTCTTTCAGGGGGCACCTCCCCTGTCTGTCTAGGGGGAAGGGGGACAGAAGACTGGAAAGACCTTGCAGAGATAGTCAGGAGGGGGATGTGGGACTCTTTTTATCATGAATTGTTTTCTTGCAGATGAATGCGATTGTTGATTATTTAAATATTTTAATTTTTATGGCAATCCATTTTATGCTAATTGATATTAGCCATTAGTGATGGCACTTATTTAGGAACAAAGAATAATACTTTCATGAAATGATGTTTGTTCGATAGTTCTGCTGGTAATTTGTTAGAGTACGGGGGAGATAAAACCTAGAAGGTGGTAAGAAAAGTTTAAGGGAACAGTTTAGCCCCAATTTCGGTCGAAAAATTGATTTCCTTTTGTAAATCTTGCACGAAAGTCTGTTAAATTATGAATATTTTGACACCGCATTTTTAATCATACGCCATTAATATCACGAGATATTGTAAAATTTTGTTAATACACTCAGTGCAATTTCATAGGCAAACAAACTCTTTAAATGGCTTTTCTCCATGTTCACATTTTCTTCATGTTTTTTAAAAATGCTAAGGATCTTTTACATTCCGAACATGTACCATGTAAGGAAAGTATTGTATACATGAAAAAATTAGGCTTCGAGATTTTGGAGAATTTTCATGTTTTGAAATCTTCAGAATTCATTTATGCTATTTTTATACGAGATGTGTGCGTTTTTAGTGTTAAACGGTGCATTCGATTGAACTCAAATTTGGTATCTATGTTATAAACCACTGTCGCAGGACCAGTATTGATATTTTGGTATGTATAGGATTTATAGTTTTTTTACAGGGCTACGAAAAAGATTTTACATTATGGCCTATGAGCGGAAATTCTTGAAAGTGCGCTAGCGTCTAAACATTCTATTCGATTGAGCACAAATTGGGGATGTCTATAAAAGGTCGCGGTCACATGATCTGCATAGATTTTGGTGTGTACAGAGTGGATAGTTTGTTTTACGGGAATACAAAAAGTAATTACTACAAAATAATATACTACAAAAGTAGTATATATTACGGCCTAAGGATGAAAATCATTTAAAGTGAGCTAATGTCTGAAGGATGCATTCGATTGAGACCCAATTATACGCATATTATAGGTTACCGTCTCGCATACTGCTTAAAGTTTAGCGAGTGTACGCCGTACAGTTTTTTACAGGGCTACAAAGAAGTATTCTTATACATTGCGGCCTACACACTCAAATCATTTCAAGTGCACTAGTGCCTGAATACTAGATCCGAATGAGCTGTATGACATTCATTTAAAGGCTTAGTAAATATCCAGTTTTCGGAAAGTCGAGTGGAGTCACTCCAGACTTTTTGTATTCGAGGTAAGGATTTTAAATCCTTATCTTAATTGCAAAAAGTACAAAAGTTATCTCAAGTTTTTTCACATGTTCTTTATTATATAACTGATAAATCTGTGCATATAATTAGCCTTCAGTGTTTTTTTTTTTCTTTTTTATTTTACAGAAATCATAGGAAGACATGTTAGTTTAATGTTGTTTTACACTATGCATATCAGTAGCAGAGCGTAATATTAGATCTATCTAAAAATACATGCACAGTCTTGTGTAATATATGTTTAAAAATCTTTATTAAGACAAAAATTTTTATTTTTAAAAAGTAGAGATTTAAAAATCAATTTTTAGTTTTTAAATTTTATTCAGATGTGCAATTTAAAACGATTTTATTTTTTCAAAATGTGCTTTTAGTTAAACTTTTAATGGATTCAGTTCATCATTTGTACCATATTTTTTAAAATGAAAAAAAATATATATATTGAAAGGGTAAACTCAGGGCCGCACCCAGAAAAAAAGTTCGGGGAGGGTCTAAAAATTTCGCAGTGGGGCCGAACGTTGAAAAAGGCTGAATTTTTCACAAAAAGACTTCATCATTATTACTTTGTTAACAAAATTTTAAATTTCGGGGGGAGGGGGGTACAGGACCCTCTGGTTCACCCCCTGGGTACGGCCTTGGGTAAACTGTCCCCTTAAGTGTGTTCTACCTGAAGAACAATCCTCGTCTCAGGCCTTTTGAACAACTTTAATTTTTAAAAAAATCAAAAGCAGAAGATTGTTGTTGTGGAGCCGTAAATGGCATAAAGCAGAAATATATTCTTGCAAAGATATGCTATAAATGAATGAAAAATTCAAAACAAAGAAAACTTTTGCGAAAAATACAGATATTTCACTTTTGCAAAAGATGAAAATTTTTAAACGTTTAAACAATTTTAAAAGGCATAAGAGACCTTTGCAATACAAATAGTAATCACTAAATCAAGTACAAGCAAATGCAGCTCAAGTGGAATATTGGTCTCAATTTCTTCATATTTGCGGACCGGAGGAAGGGGGTGGGGGAAGGAGGAAACCTACTTCGCGGACCAGGGTGCGAATTAACAGGGGTATGCCTGGGATCGTCCCTGGCTGAAGAATGTAATATCCGTGGTTAGAGAAATATTAATTAATCCCTGCCAGGGATTCTATTTAACTTCTGCTAGAGAAATGTTAATATCTGTTCCTGCAAGTTCAATAGTATCTAATGATTTTAAGTATTGGGAGTAGAAATTCTTTTTGCTTACTAGACAAAGGAGCAAGTTACAAACATCCCTTTGAAATTACACACATGCCTGATGCCGCATCTCATTCTGTAACTAGGGTCAGGTTTCAAAGGAAGACTGCGAAATGAAGGAACAAACACTGCTCTGCCGCGAGACGAATTTGGGGGCAGACGTAGAATCGACATTGGCATGAATATGTGCGAATGGAAAATCGGGGGTCGATTTTCGTTTAAATTTAAATCATTTCCCAGACATGTTGGCGACTGAATTTGTCATGTAATAACTAATATATAATGTGAGTGGATCATTTACACTTTTTCCTTTTTTCATTTTTTTCCAAATGTCCCCTCTTGAAGAATATCTTCCTTCAAATGTCCCTCCCTGGAAAAAATTTTCAAATCGCACTTTGTTGCGGACCAGTGTCAACGAAAAATATAAATACAGTGAAACTTCTATGAGCGACCACCTCTATCAAGCAACCCCTTCCTCCAACGACCCATTTTTTAAAGCACCGATTTTATTGAATATTAAAAGGCCTTCTAGAAGACACCGCACAACCCTCTACAAGCGACCGGTCCCTGTTTCTTTAGAATGAATCTTTAGAATGAAATGTTCAAATGCTGTTCAAAATGTCCCCTGTTATTATTAGCAAATAACGGTGGAATTTATTATAATAATTTACAAATACTATTTTATTATTCATGGATTACTAGATTATTAAAAATACAAATAAATAGTAAATTTAAAATAAAGTATTCTTTTTATAACCAAGAATTATCACATAGTTTTTATACTTTTACTTCAATCGGAACATTAGCAATATTTTAAATACCACCGTAGCGTAACCAGGGGGAAGGGGGCGTGTTAGGAGGTCACAACCCCCCCCCCCTCCATTTGGAATTTTTTGCCATACAAAATGTATATACTTCACACCCTTATCACACACACGTATACATATATATGAGTTGAAGAAGTCATACCCCCCCCCCCATGAAAAATTTCTGGCTACGCAACTGCCACCATACGGTTGTAATTAAAATTAGCTAATCAAAGTGATTAAGTAAAACATTGATTACCGTAAAAAAAGGTGTGCATAGAACGCGTAATGTAAAGGTGTAGGATTAGTGAAAGTTCTTTTATAAAAAAAACAAGTAATGTATTAAAAAAATTAAATCAAATCCTACTTAAATCAACAAAGAAAAATTTTATCTCAGCTACTTTTTATTAAATTAATTAATGAATTAATATTTGAAAAAAACTGTATTAACATTAAGTGTCATCCACTACAAGTTTAAAAAAATGTATTTGAACTTGAGTGGATGAATAAGAAGTATTTTGTGCAACGACTGAATATTTATTAACGACTGAAAATTTGAACTAGATATATAAATATATATAGGGAAAGTGTGAACTAATAGTAGGAATTGGGAAAAAAAAAAAAAAAAGAGATGCACAGTTAGATGTTATAATAGTTCTAAATACAAAATTTTAACATTCTACAGTTACGTTTGAGTTATGCGAAATTACTTTTGGCGCCAAATTTGGCTTAATTTCGGCAAAAATCGCCACGGACGAAGAAAAATGGCGAGATTTTGGGCATGGACCAAACGACTGACTATCGCCAAATTTGGCGATATTTCGCCAAAACTCGCCAAGGTCGATGACAAATGGCGAGATTTTGGGCATAGACAAAAAAAAAATGACTGACTAAAGATGTTATATATTTAAGATGTCCATAGACATTAATGTATTGAAATTCTTTTAGGTGGTTCTGTAAATAAACTCTCCAGTAGATTGGAACCAAAAATCGAGATGCACAACTAGATGTGACAACAATCTTTTATATGAAATTTCAACACTCTAAGACTAATAGTTTTTAAGTGCTAAATACGTGCACCAAAAGTCGCTAAGCTTGACGACTTTTTCCGTCTTTTCCTTTTTCTTGAGGGAGTCACGTGACCGTGGTCGGACTATCGCCTATGGTAGGACGGTATTGTGCTTGAAATGGATGAATGTCCCTAAAACTGCCATTGATCGTAATGTGTTGGCAATCTTTTGAGTGTTCCGGTAGCAGAAGTATAAATGATAAAGACACTTTTTTCGATGGAGAAATTCATTTTGTAACCCTTAACACCATATATCACTTCTGAGTCGTTTGAACTAGCCTAATACCTCTGAAATACGCTTTAATGAATCTCTCCCCTTAGAGTGTAATGTATTGAAAATATTTTGGGCGGCCCTGTAGATAAACTATCCAGTCGACTGGGATCGAAAAGGGGGGGGGGCACAACTAGATGTTACAGCAATCCTGAATATCCTGAAGTTTCAACATTCTACGTCTGATAGTTTTTGAGATATGCGAGTTTAATAAATTTCGGCCCATGGAGCTTAATGTATTTAGAATCTTTTGGGCGGCCCTATAGATAAACTATCCAGTCGACTGGGATCGAAAAGGGGGGGGGGGGGCACAACTAGATGTTACAGCAATCCTGAATATCCTGAAGTTTCAACATTCTACGTCTGATAGTTTTTGATATATGCGAGTTTAATGAATTTCGGCCCATGGAGCGTAATGTATTTAGAATCTTTTGGGCGGTCCTGTAGATAAATGATCCAGTCGATTGGGACCAAAACTGCATTAACATACAGTGACATCCGCTACAAGTTTAAAAAAATCTGATGTGTCCAACACATGACTTCCTTGCACGTCCATTAGATCAAAAAAAATATTTTCGACGCACTTCCTCTAAATTTATTTGTTTGAAAGAGATAAAATATCAATAATAGTAAGGTTTAGCGATTTCCAGCCAAATATTTCGATATCGCCAAGCTGAGTTCAATTTGAAAGATTTCCTTCTGACACTTTATTTGGCGATATTTCACCAAAAGCCGACAAACTTGAGATAGTCAGCGAGATTTTGGGGATAGCCAAAGTAGTCATTGACCACAGACTTTCAATGAATTGAATGCATCTATACACCTCAATGTATTCAAAGTCATTTGGCTCACCATGTAAATAAATTCTCAGTCGATTGCTGTCAAAAAAGATATTGAAAACAGTTAGATATTACAATAGTTCTAAATACAAAGTTAAAAAATCTACGGGTTAAAGTTTTAGAGTTATACAAAATAGGAAATAATTTTTGGCGCCAAATTTGGCGATATTTCTGCGAAACTCGTCAATGTCGACGACATTTGGCGAGATTTTAAGCATAAACCAAACAATGAGAGATTATCGCCAAATTTGGCGATATTTCGCCAAAACTCGCCAAGAACGATGACAAATGGCGATACTTTGGGCATCGACCAAATGACTGACTATCGCCAAATTTGGCGATATTTCGCCAAAACTCGCCAAGGTCGAGGACAGACGGCGAGATTTTGGGCATGTACCAAACAATGACTGTCTACAGTTGTATTATAATGAAGATGTCCATAGACATTAAGGTACTGAAATTCTTTTCGGTGGTCCTGTAAATAAACTCTCCAGTAGATTGGAACCAAAAATCGAGATGCACAACTAGATGTTACAGCATTCTTATATATGAAATTTCATAATAGTTTTTGAGATTTGAGAGTTAAATATGCACACACGTACACCAAAAGTCGCCAAGCTTGGCGACTTTTGGCATAGTTCTTGAGGGAGGCACGTGACCGTGGTCGGACCATTACCTAACTTATGTGGTAGGACGGTATTGTGCTTGAAATGGATGAATGCCCCTAAAATTGCTATTGACCGTAATGTATTGGAAATCTTTTGAGTGTTCCTGTAGCAGAACTATAAATGATAAAGACACTTTTTTTAATGGAGAAATTCATTTTCTAACTCTTTACAGCATATATCACTTCTGAGTCGTTTGAAATAGCCCAATACCTCTAAAAAACGCTTTGATGAATTTCGGCCCATAGAGCGTAATGTATTTCGAATCTTTTGGGCGGTCCTGTAGATAAACTATTCAGTCGAATGGAACCGAAAGGGGAGGTGCACAACTAGATGTTACAACAATCCTAAATATAAAGTTTCAACATTCAACGCCTAACAGTTTTTGAGATATGCGAGTTTAATGAATTTCGGCCCATTGAGTGTAATGTATTTCGAATGTTTTGGGCAGTCCTGTAGATAAACTATCCAGTCGAATGGAACCAAAAGGGGAGGTGCACAACTAGATGTTACAACTATCCAAAATATGAAGTTTCGACATTCTACGCCTAATAGCTTTTGAGTTAGGCGAGTTTAATGAATTTCGGCCCATAGAGCGTAATGTATTTCGAATCTTTTGGGCGGTCCTGTACATAAACTATCCATTCGATTATCACCAAAAGGGGAGGTGCACAACTAGATCATAGAACAATCCTAAATATCAAATTTCAACATTCTACGACCAATAGTTTTTGAGATATGCGAGTTACATACATACGTACGTACGTACGTACAGACGGCATGGAAAAACTGGCCACAGTAGACTCGCCACTGGTCAAAATGAGTTGCAGACGCGTTAATATGATCGTGCATGCTAGCCTACGATGAGATACATCGAAAAAATTTTTAAAATTAAATTTAGAGGTAGTCAAAATCGGTTTTTATGTCGAAATTTGGGCCCCAAAATTTTTCGGGATCACATTACTTCCTTATACTACGTACAAGGAAGTAAAAATGTATTTGAACTTGAGTGGACGAATAAAAAAATATTTTATTAACGATTGAAAATTCGAATTTTATAGGGAGTGTGAACTAATAGTAGGAATTGTGTGTGTGTGTGGGGGGGGGGAATTGAGAAAGGGGAGGGAGAGCTCAAAATTTAATTGCACCTCGGGCCTCACAAGACCTAAATCCGCCAATGAGCACAATAGTATCCTACATTATAATTAGTTACTGATCTAATGACGATCGTGTGTCTCCCTCAAAAGTTGAGCTAAAAGTCGCCAGTATCGGCGACTTTTGCGATAAATCGCCAAATTTGCGCGAAAAGTTTCGAAAAATGAACCCAGCTTAGCGATATTTTCATTGTTTGGCGGGAAATACGAAAATACCTAATGTGATAATATTAAGCTATGACAATTTCAACGAGAATTTTGAAAATTCGTCACTGGCGCTCAAATGTACGCATTTACTGTGTTGTGTTAAGATAAAGTTACTCTTTTAATAATGACTGCCCGCAGCGCGTAATGCCGTACGGAATTCTTTTGTGGGCTCCTGTAAAAGAACTGTATAAATGATACGCACAACCTTTTCAATAGGATACCTGTCATCGTACATAGGAATAACATATCTAAATGTTTTAGTAATCTATGAGTAATTACTGAAGGTAGACTTCAGAGGGGTAGACAAACAAACCAAAATCGTGAAGACGAGGGGGGGGGGTGTCCATCAGCTCCCTTTCAAAAAAATTCTCTCCATAGCATACCCTCATCCGCTAGGAATGGAGGAAGGTTGGGGTCTCCTGAATATCGGTACCCCTCAGACATGGCTGAAACGGCCGGCGAGAGGGCCTTGCTATGCACAAAATCAGCTCACTACACACGCACACGGATTTAGTGTGCACGTTAGCGTAATTTGGCACGAAACCCTCGCGGACGTGTGAACAGCACGTACACGGGGGGGGGGGGTGTCCGTGCCAGAGGTCAAGGGTCGAACTCGCAAAGCACTCCGGTTGCCAGCCCGACACCTTGACCCAGAGTGTGGTGGTGAGTGGGGTTTCTGTCTTTAGAATTGCGACCAAAATGCCGCGATGAGAATCGGAAATTGCCCTTTTATTTTTCCGAGTATCATCCCGCCATTTTGTTCATTTTATTTTTCGCGCGTATGCAAACGTACAAGTTAATTCTTTCGCTAGTCCAATCAAGCTAGTCCCTCACAGACTCAATATTTATATAGGCTGAGGAAGTGAATTTCTTACAGGAAGAAAATCCTGTAAGATGATATGCTTTTCCCTCAAAATCCAGCCTAATGGGGCCCATATGGGAACTGCCCGTTAACGTGTGGACCATCTGACTGTGGACAGTTCTCTCGAACGTCCGCATGCCGACAGTGACAGATCGTGACCTTCTGGTCCGAGCTCGCAAAATCATAGCGAAGGAAAGAGACAGCTTCTGAATAGCGAGTGAAGTGGAAGAAAATGGTGCCTTGCAGCCGACCGGCCGCCCTTTTTATAGCTGCCTCCGAGGTCATACCACGTGGTTTCGTTCACTGCCCCCAGTCTAGTTTTCATTTAAAAAAAAAAAAAAAAAAAAACAGTAGAGATCCCGGCATGGTTAGATATACTACACCGTCTCTTTTTATTATTACTGTTGTTGTTGGTCTTTGGAAAGAGAAGAGACTTTCCGGTTTCTGAATGCGAAGTTCCCATTATTATTTTTCTGACCCAGACGTTTCATTTGTGAAACGATGCATATCCACTCAAGGAAATGCGCCAGGATTAGAAGAATGAGTACAATTATTAGATGTGGAGGAAATGGCTGTAATTTAGAAAAAAAGGGAACTATACTCTGGTTTTTAATGGCTTTCTTTCAGATATTCAAACTTTAGTTCATTATAAGAAATGTCAGTTTATTTATTTATTTATTTTAAAATAGATCGCAGAAATGATTTTATACACCTGCGCTGTTCTTTTGAAATCTCCTCTTAAGAGGTTAATAATCTTGGATTATTTACCTTGCTGTGACTCACTCGTAATCATTTCTTCATTTCAGTAAAAGGTAATCACAGTCTTTGCTTTTCGGTTTGCATCGCAGTATAATTAGGTGCAGAAGGTGATTTATTCATTCCCCGTGCAGCAAGAATAAATTGCACAAAAGCATCTCGGAATCATGCAGTGGTGTAGTCGAAGGGGGACGCGGGGGGACGCCGTCCCCCTACTTTTTCACTTCAGCCCATACGTCCCCCCACTTTTTGTTCTCAGGGGGGACGCTCATTGACAAGGTCTTTTTAAAAATTCTCTGAAGAAATTAAAATTTTCGTTTTGTTCGCGCGAGAACAAGTATATCGGTATAAAAATCAAAGGAAACTTTTGACTGTTTGAATAGACATTACAAATGGTAGTGTAAGGATTTCTTAACACTTCAGTATGAAAACATATACATAAGAATAGATCAGATTATAATCTTCCCGAATGCACTCTTAGTCAAAAATGCCTTTCCGAATGGCCGAAAAAGTGACAAAAATCGGGGTAGCGAATAGTCACGTACGAATCCAAAAGAAAATCTGTCCCTTTGACATAGGATTGTTGCTTCACCATGGCACAGTGGTTATGTTACGGGAAACGGTAGACGGGCGAAGTGTGAAGGTCCCGGATTCGGGTCCCATTGCGCGTCCGTTGACCTAACCGTTCAGAGTTTTCCGTGGTTCTCTCCGAAACTTTGTGTAAATACGGGTTAGGACCCCTTAGAAAGACCCCCCACGGAGGGCACCCCCCTTGTGTTGTCTTTCTGACGAGGATTTATAAGCGTGCTTCGAGCCAAGCACACAAATCCGCCATGCGTGATCACAATAACAACAACAACATTGGATTGTTGTCAAATGTAAATGGTAGAAATTAAGTAGCTCCCATCGCGCGTCCGTAACAGTTCGGAGTTTTCCGTGGTTTATTCCGAAACTTAGCGTGAATACGGGTTAGGACCCCTTAGGAAGACCCTCACGGAGGGCACCCCTCCGCCTTTGTGCTGTTCTTCTGACGAGGATTTATAAGAGGACTTCGAGCCCAAGCACACAAATCCGATATGCATGCTCGCAACAACAAATTCAGTAGCTTACACGGTTAATCAAAAAGACTTAGTTTAGATTATTAACGAGAAATCAATAATTTAACAGTAAATTAATTTTAATTAATTAATAAACAAATGATGGTTAAATTAGTTTTATGGGTTGTTTAAGGAATAATTACATTTAATGAATCCGATAAGTTTAGGTTAAATTTCGTCAAAAATGAGCGTCCCCCCACTTTTTTTCTTAGGACTACAACACTGGAATCATGCATGGCAGTGAGTGATTGCAAAACGTCGTGTCTGTTTACGCAACCGCTTATTAAGAAGTATTGTGGTGTTGATCTGGTTTCTTTAACTGCGTTTGAAACCTTTATTGACTTAAGTGACTGTCGTCCATAAAGGGTCTCTCGATCGGTGGCACGCGATGAACGTTTTGATCGTCCGCCCTCTTGCGGGTCGTTAAGTCGAGCGATGGCAACGGCTGCCCTTTTTTCAGCATTGGGTTAAGGGTTGCCCCTCAAAGGGTTAAAGAGTATGGTTAAAAATAACAGCGCAATTTTGATGCAGCGCACATTCAAGATTATGAATTAAATTTTTTTTTTTATTCGAAAAGTAAAAAAAAAAGAGGGGGGCTCTCTGATTCTGGGGCCATGCTCTCGTAAATTGGATAAAAGCTTTAAAAAGAAGTGAACTCTCAGCTTTGGTTCACAGTTTTTATTTTTTTCAGATTTCCTTCCAACACGTCAAACCTTTTTTGGGGTAAACATATCGACTGCAGTGTTGTTTGTGTGAATTCTGTTTTCAGAAGGCTAAATGTTTTAAAGCTTTTAGTTTTCCTGTCCGATCTAACGGTCAGGAGTTTTGGCTGGTTTTCTCTATATGCTACGTGAATATGCGTTAGAGCTCCTTAAAAGTTCTCCGAAGAAGGCACCTCTCCCCCCGATACGATTGTTGTAACAGTGGTCCCCAACCCCCGGTACCAGGCAGTGAATCAAATGGTTTGTTTTTTTTTGTTTGTGTGATTATGGCAACGCTAGGACGATCTGCCAAGGATGGGGGGGTTGCTTTGGTAGGAGGACTCTCTAAGGGGTTCTAACGCGTATTCGCATTACATCTGGAGAAAACTGACCAAACCTCCAGACCATTGGATCGAGGGCCGCGCGATGGGACCCGAACCCGCGACCTTCTCACTTCAGCCGTCTACCATTTACAGTGACATAACCACTGTGCCATGGTTAGGCAGATTAGAAACTAGATAAACTGTCCCAATGTCGAAAAAGTGCAGCCGTTTGCCATCGCTTGACTTAACTACCAGCAACATGGCGGTCTATCGAATCGTCAATGGGCCGCCGAAGGAACATTAAATTATTTTATTGATTGTGGCGTATTTCTCTCGCTTTTCGATTTTGTTGGGTTCGTGCTAATTTACATCTTTGAAACAAAAGGCATCTTGTAACTAAAGGGTTTTCCCAATAGGGATGACACAATTGTAAACGGTTAGAATGGCAACACTGCGTATTCTCTTTTGACATTTCTTGTGTCATTTGTATTTAGTATGCTTTGCCATTGAATCATGGAAAGATACACGCTTGAACAACGTTTCGAAATTATTAAATTGTTTCATCAAAATCAGTGTTCATGCGTGAACATTGAGAAGAATTCATGGACGACGTAATTCAGTTCTTGTAATGAAACAACTCCTTGTAATTTCTTTCTTTGGGGATATGCTAAGTCAGAAGTTTATGCTGATAATCCAGTAACAATTGAGTCATTAAAAACCGACATTGAAGGTGATGTTCGTGAAATAACATCCAATTTATGTGAAATTGTGATTGAAAATTAGGTTGACAAAATGCGGTATGTACAGAGAAGTCGTGGTGCTCACGTGAACGACACTGTGAAAAAAAAATACTGTTATATTACGGGCAATTCTCGGCAGCAAAAAATTCCAAGAGAATCTCGTCAAACTACGTGCGCCCGCAAAATCACAGTACCCATAAGTTATCGAATGCCGTAATTTGATTGTGTCAGACATTCATAGGTTATCGAGATTTGACCGTAATTTGATAATACATTACAACATAGGTTGTCGAGTATTGACTGCAATTTGACAATGGACAGACATAGAACCGAACTTTTGATTAATTCGTGTGTTCATATATTGCCATCATAATAACGGAGATAGCTGCTTGGCTAGGTTTCTGAGGCATGCTAAAATTCGGTTTTCGGTCGTTTTAAACTCACAAATATCTAAGTATACGATATGTTGCTATAAATGCATGCCTATAGTTCAATTTTAAAATCTGTATGCATTTTTCTAAATTCATGGTGTCCGAATTCGCCGTACATGTACATGCATATAAAAGGATTCGTGAAGAACGTTTACAAGGGAAAACCAAACATTCCTGGAAGACAAGACAAGAAAGAAAATGAGGGACAAGGGGTAATGCTTTTTATTGAAAAATATATAATATTTTATATGCAACCTTGCTACCTTTTGTTATTTTCCCCGTAACCTCAAAGGTAATAAAACATTCTTTAGAATATGAAATCTTTTAAAGTATTTATTAGAAATCTCTGAAAAACATGTCTAAAACGAATGCCCTGGGAACTGGCAAAAACTGGCGTTTCTTTTTTTTTTTTTTTTAATTTTACTTTCTAATTAGAGATTGACTTAAGTTTATGAAAAATGTTTCTTAAAATTCTTCACATTACACTCGTGGAGTTCAAAGGCACAAGGATTTTCTCACACTTTGAAGCACTCCAGTCTAGTACTTTTTGACAGGTGTAACAAAAAGAGAACAAGACATAAAATGTTTAATATTGAGGTATTGTGTCTCTTTGTTTTGAAGCAAACTAAAGTTAAAAAAATAAATCTTTATTAAAAAAATCAGGAGATTTTAACGATTTCACGAACAGTCACATCATTCTTCAGACTATGTAACTCACATCCCTGTTCACTTTAACCCTTTAACGCGCAGTGTTCCCGCTCGGGGAACACCCAAATCTGACGTTTTGACTGCTGCCAGTCACGAAGAATAGATTGGATTTCTATAAAAATAGTTGCGGGTGACAGAGTTTCACGAGAATGCTTTACTTTTTAGCACGTCATTTCCCGTAAAAAAATGGTCACGATTCTTTTTAACAGCACTGACATCTGCTGAAAAATGGAAGAATGCGAGAATAGTTGGATAGATTGCCCCATGCCGAAAAAAGGGCAGCGGTTACCATCGCTCGACTGAACGACCAGCAAGAGTGCGGACGATCGAAACGTTCATCGCGTGCCACAGATCTAGAGAACCTTTTTTGACGACAGCTGGCTGTGCGCAGTAAAAAGTAAAAAGGGGTAAAAGGTAAAGGGATAAAAATTAAGGGGTAAAAAGTAAAAGGAATTCTCCTTCGACCAACAACTTGCATTGGATTTCATCTGGGATATGTTAGGGACTTTGTGGCATTGAATGTAATTCGATTAAATATCTTAACTGTGACTTTTGAAGCGATTGTCTAAAATTCGCGAAAGAGGATAAAAACTTTAGTCTGACTTAGCACACATGAAATTATTTTTTCTATTATAGATCTATTCATAATAAAGTAAAATGTACTTGAAATAGATGCATAATTTAAAATTACTGTATCGTTAAAATGTTTATGGCTTTCTAATCTTTAGACAGAAATACCAGCTTTTCAGATTTTTAAAAAAAATTTCTATCGAATGCATATTTTTTTCATGATTTTTTTTTAACATATCTCCCTTTTTATTATTATTATTTTTTCTGTATAATATATTTAAATTTTTCATGCTTTTTATAATATCTTCTCTTTTATTCAAACCTAAAAAAAAAAAAAATTAAAAAAAAAAAACCGTCGGGATTGTACATGTGCTTCACTTTTCAAAATAAAATGTTACTATATCCTGAAAGCGACCGTAGATGAGAAATCATTATCTTCGGTTAGAAAATCTATTTGGTGTCGTGCGAAAATCGTGAACGAAACACAAAACTTGAAAGATCGTAAGCAAAATATCTGTACTATAGTTTATTATGTGGTGTACGTTTATGGTTTAATAACCATACTATAACACGTATTTACAAGGTTTTGTATCCTGAATAAAATAGGGTATTTCTTATGTAATTTAGGTCGCTATTTTCGAAAATGGAATCAGATGTGCCCAGGAACCCTCAGATTTTGAGATATCGGCAATATTTTATAAATGACTCAGAATATATTGTATGCATAAAAATGATATAAAATTTTTGTTATAATTACAGAGACATGAAATGGTAAACGTAATGTTATCATAATGTGCATGTGGAACGTTGTATCCTAACTTAGTTTTCAAAACAGAGAATGTAGGTCACCGCAAGGTGGCGCTTCGTTATGGTGACAGTCGTCGATTAAATCCGTTGAAGCAGCCAGAGCATTACGGTTCTAAAACACATAGTTTAAACACCTGTGAGCTGGATTCTCCCCTCGTCGCTAATTTTTCGCCGTCGTTAACTTTGCCCCTCCTTGAGGTGGAATTTTAAGGAGGAGCGTCAAGGGGTTCTTGTGGTTGGCTAAAAGGCCTCCGGAATCGTTAGCGCAGTCGATAACCAAACAACTGGTCCTGCCCAGTCGACAGCTAACAACCAACGATTTCGGAAACTACCGGGGGAGAATTCCATCCTGTGATTCATACCATTGTTTGTTTTCGTTAATTCCAGTATCGTAAATTTATCGTGGTTTTTAGATTGTACAGTAATGGCAACAAGTAGGTGGTGTGTTAATTTACCTGATTTGTTCTGTTATATATTTGGTGAGTACACTTTGAAATTCCAGAAAAAAAACTATGACCTCCTTTGATAAAATAGGCTTATGAACATTATTTTGGTTGCAAAATAGGGGACTAGAATAAAAACTGGGCTCCCCACATTTGCTGTGGTACGTGTGCTGTATTACTTAGACGTTGGTTAAATCCCAGACAGCACAGCAAATTTACATCAAACTTGCAGTAAGCTTGATTTATCAAGTCATTAACCTTGAATTAAGTTTGAAAATTTCAAGCGTGTAAGCTTAATGCAAGCTTGAATCAAGTGTTCAAGTTTACACTTGCCCAACTTGTATTACGCTTGACATAGTACTTGTAGTAGCTTGACAGTAGCCAACTTGTAGTAGCTTGACATAAGTTTAATTCAAACTTAAAAAAAAAGTTCTAAATACAGGGGGCGCCGGTCGGCGAACTCGCCCCATATATATTTTATTTTTCCACGCATTTTCTCCTCTACGCTGAAACCTCAAGTTAATTTAATCTGTTTCCGCCTAGCGTCCGCTGCTGGGATCGATCTCGGAACCTAAGGTGTGGGAAGCCAGCGTCCTAACTACCATGCCAATCTCACTCGCAGTGGCAAGACTAAAGTTTGAAGTGACTGTTATGGTTGTCACGCCGTTTTTTGGCGAGATTGATCAGTATTGGCCGATGGCCGATCTGTTTCTTTTATTTTTCCATGGGATGAATCAAAATTAAAATAATGCTATGTGTGATTTATAGACTCTACTAATAGGGAAATAAGCATAATATAAACTTAAAAGCAGCACGTTTTAAAACTTTCAATATCGCAACACTCATGTTGGGCAATATTGGCCAAAATCGAGACTAGCGACTGATTTTGAAATCAATTTTGTAGTATATTTGTATTTTATTTTGAAGAATTTCAATATTTTGAAATATAGAATTTTAATATACATAATATAGAATTAAAATTTCTGTTTCTTATTTCTAGGGTGTGAATCTGTCGCTTTCAAGGATTCTGATCTGGGACCTGTTCTCCAAGTGCCATTGTAAAAATACTATGACCATTCAAGTCCAGTAGTAACGATCTTTTTCATGGAGACAGTTTGACTGCGGAGCGAATAGCGAAGATGGTGAACAGTTTTTTGAGATGTTCAAGCAAGTCTAGGGGAATAATATGGCCGAGTGGATAAGACACTGCACATGGTAGTTCGCCGAAGTTTGAAGGTTCAGGATTCTGGACTATTGTGGGGCTGTCGATCTAACGGTCTGGAGTTGCGGGCAGTTTTCTCCAGGTGTAACGTAACTAAGTATTAGAAACATTAAAAACTCTTCCAGCCAAATCATTCCATTTAGGAAGATGGCCCTTGCCATCACAAAACTGCAAACCTAAAGTAAGTGTGGAGTGATGACAGGAGTTAAGATTCTTGTTGCAAGATGTCTTGAAGATAAACCCTATCAACAGTTTGATAGGCTGAAAATGTAATTTGGAGGACTCAAATAAAAGTTCGATGTCTCAAATAAATCCCGTGAGTTGTTATTTATTTAAAAAAAAAAAAAAATCAAGTTAACCGCAGAACGCACCAGACTATGCGAGCATGCGCGTGGACTTGCGTGGAGTCTATATACCGGCCGCGCATCTAGCACACACGTCATCGATGACGGCTTCCGGTTCCTCTCCGAGATGGATTCAAGATGGAGGACAAATCTAATTGGATAATTTTCGAGTGGAAGTTATTATCTTGATGGAGAACCAAGTCAGGACTCTGTCACTAGAGGAGAGCAGAGATAAAGATGGCGATCCATTGAAGTGGATCACAGTCAAGGACTTGGTTGTTTCAGAAAGAGAAAGTGTAGTGGTTAAGATGGTGATCGGGTGAACTCAAGTTCCTGTAATGCGTATTGGGATAGTATTTTGCCTTTGAAAGCCTAATATACGTTGCAAAAACTTGAGTTCATTCGATCCCCATCTTAACCACTACACTTTCTTTTTTTAAAACAACCAAGTCCTGACTGTGATCCACTTCAATGGATCGCCATCTTAACCTCTGTTCTCCTACAGTGACAGCGTCCTGACTTGGTTCTCCATCAAGAGAATAACTTTTATCTCGAAACGTATGTCCAATTCAACTTGTCGTCCATCTTGAATGCACCTTGGAGAAGAACCGGAAGCTGTCATCGATGACGTCCAACAGATGCGCGGCCTGTATATAGGCTAAGTCCACGCGCATCCCGACATGCTCTGGTGCAGATATTGCAAAATCTTCCATTTCAAAGTAATTTGATGCAAGTTTAAAAAAAAATTACAATAAAACAGAGATGAAAGTATTTTTAATAAGACATTTATTAATACCTCAAACATTACACAAAACACTAAACATAATACTTCATTACATTTATCTACGTACTTCATCATACTGATCTGTGACGCAAAGCACAATTCACTTCTGCAAGACGATTGAAGAATCCCAAATGTTTCAGTTCCATCTCACCATGTTTACAACATACAACACGCAATTTATCTGGTTCCATCGCATCACACAGAGATACCTCCACTGTTAATGAATATAAATTGTCCAGTTTACATGCAGACCTATTCTCAATTTAGCCCAAGCAGATATCACTCTGGTAAAATCAGAATCGCAAAGAATATCTGAAACCTGTAAAAGAAACATGATTCAATAAATTGCATAAAAGTATCCTGGCTAAGCATTAGCAATGCAAACTATACCATTGGAATTATTTTATGTTCATTGAAGCAGCTATAATTATTACGAACTCCGCTCTGAACAGATATGAGCAGCATTTTACGCCGAATCAGCACATTTTCAGTAAAAATTCGACCTTAAGGTAACTGCCAACCTTTTAGGGGATTGGGTTTTTTTTTTTTTTTAATATTTGAAAAATACCTAATGTGCATTATGCTGTAGAACATAACAAAATGGAAAAAGATGAGACAGTTGTTTGCTATTTCTTAATATTTTTAGTTTTAGGCTCAAAACATGCATGAAATTTTCTCTAAAATGGCATTTTAGCAAATCAAAGCTCAAATTTAAAGATATTTTTATTCCATAAACTTCATTTAGATATTTGAAATATTCTGGATGGAACGAAATATACCCTACCTTATTGGAAAGATGATGGACATTAATGTTCTTACCCACAGAAAAAACATGAAAATGACAAATAATTCAGCTAGATTCATAGAAGCATACCGGATAAATCAAATCCTTTATATCAGTGGTTCCCAACTTTTAACAAGGGGGGGGGGGAGCCACCGGTTGAGAGCCACTGCTTTAGAGTGTATTTGGTAGTCGTAGTAATTTTATTGGTAGTCACATCTCCTCAATGCAACGTTATGTTGCAACTTATGCAGATCATCATTTTGCATTAGGATTGAGTAAATGTACGGCGATGACCCTTTCGCCCCTTAACAGTTTGAGGCGCAACCCTTTCCCAATGCTGAAAAAAGGGCAGCCGTTGCCATCTCTCGACTTAACTACCAGCAAGATGGCGGACGATCGAAAAGAGAGCTGGCTGTGCGACACAGCCAGCTGCGTCAAAAAAGTGTCTCTAGATCTGTGGCCCGCGATGAACGTTTCGATCGTCCACCATCTTGCTGATCGTTCAGTCGAGCGATGGCAACGGCTGCCCTTTTTTCAGCATTGAGCAATCTATCCAGCTGTTCTCGCATTCTTCCATTTTTCGGCAGATGTCAGTGCTGTTCAAAATAATCGTGACCATTTTTTGTCGGGAAATGACGTGCTAAAAAGTAAAGGATTCTCGTGGAGCTGCGTCACCCGCCACTATTTTTATAGAAATGAAATCTATTCTTCGTGACTGGCAACAGTCAAAACGTCAGAGTTTTTGGTTCCCAGAGTAGAAACACTGCGCGTTTAAAGGGTTAATGCTTTGTATTCACGCTTAGAAAAGCTATGTTAGCCTGTTTTAGAAGCTTTGTTTTTCGAGTGCTATGTGTAAATTCTTCATTGCTGAACTTTGAGGGACTGTGTACGATTTCCTTCGTAATTTTCCACTGAATTTATGCCTGTAGAAGTGTTTTATTTTGAGTGAGATATACAGCATTTATGAAAGCTTCTGTTCTAAGCGGAGTGCAATAAGCACATTACTGGCTGATTGTGCTTGTGAATTTTGTACAGCTGATGGTTCGACGACGTTCTAAAAATAATAAAGTTCGTGTTCCATCCTGACAAGTGGAGTTTTAACTACAACTTTCTACACCAACTGGACTTTATAATGACGAACTCAGAAACTAACAGAGTTTTCTGCAACAATACTGTACCTTCATTCCTTTTACTCTGATTAGAAAAAATATTGCTCTCGAACCCAGGAAGAAATCCCAGGAGTGAATCGAACCCAGGAATTAGCAGAGTGTTTCGGCAACATTATCTTTACTCGCGTAATAGTCGCACTTTTTTTTTCTTGGTCAATTTTTCATGTTGAAAGTCTAAACTCGACTATTATGTAGGGAAATTTACTACACAATACTATAAACTCTAATGCTAAAACATTGCTTGTATGAAAAATACATTATATTATAGTAAAATTAGTAACTTACCAAATTTTACAGATCATGTTCTGTTTATTAAATAGTCTTTATTTTGTTAGATGCACACAAAAAAAGAGGCATTTTTATTTGGTAATATTTTTATAGACGTAAAATTCACGAATAATCTTTGTGAAAATTTCAACAGAAAGTAAAATAATACACAATTTAAAATAAACCACTCACTGAAGATGTCAGATGAATTCATTATGAGTACCTACTAGTTCTGGGAACAGTACAGCTGGCGTTTTCTATTTTCAAGATGAAGGTCGAATGCCAGGGGAAATGTTAAGATAATTTTTTCTTTCTTCCAAACATACTATTATGCCAGTAAACACGGCATATTATTTGATCGTTTCTTTTTTATCTCCGGGTGTATATTTTATTGCTCCACATGAAATTGCAGAAAGCTTACAAGGTTAGTGAAGCATTTTTTCTTCTTTTTTACTTCCTTGTACGTAGTATAAGGAAGTAATGTGATCCCGAAAAATTTTGGGGGCCAAATTTCGACATAAAAACCGATTTTGACTACCTCTAAATTTAATTAAAAAAAATTTTTCGATGCATCTCATCGTAGGCTAGCATGCACGATCATATTAACGCGTCTGCAACTCATTTTGACCAGTGGCGAGTCTACTGTGGCCAGTTTTTCCATGCCGTCTGTACGTACGTACGTACGTATGTATGTAACTCGCATATCTCAAAAACTAATGGTCGTAGAATGTTGAGATTTGATATTTAGGATTGTTCTATGATCTAGTTGTGCACCTCCCCTTTTGGTTCCATTCGACTGGATAGTTTATCTACAGGACTGCCCAAAACATTCGAAATACATTACACTCAATGGGCCGAAATTCATTAAACTCGCATATCTCAAAAACTGTTAGGCGTTGAATGTTGAAACTTTATATTTAGGATTGCTGTAACATCTAGTTGTGCACCTTCCCTTTCGGTTCCATTCGACTGAATAGTTTATCTACAGGACCGCCCAAAAGATTCGAAATACATTACGCTCTATGGGCCGAAATTCATCAAAGCGTTTTTTAGAGGTATTGGGCTATTTCAAACGACTCAGAAGTGATATATGCCGTAAAGAGTTAGAAAATGAATTTCTCCATTAAAAAAAGTGTCTTTTTCATTTATAGTTCTGCTACAGGAACACTCAAAAGATTTCCAATACATTACGGTCAATAGCAATTTTAGGGGCATTCATCCATTTCAAGCACAATACTGTCCTACCACATAAGTTAGGTAATGGACCGACCACGGTCACGTGCCTCCCTCAAGAACTATGCCAAAAGTCGCCAAGCTTGGCGACTTTTCGTGTATGTGTGTGCATATTTAACTCTCAAATCTCAAAAACTATTATGAAATTCCATATATAAGAATGTTGTAACATCTAGTTGTGCATCTCGATTTTTGGTTCCAATCTACTGGAGAGTTTATTTACAGGACCACCGAAAAGAATTTCAGTACCTTAATGTCTATGGACATCTTCAATATAATACAACTGTAGACAGTCATTGTTTGGTATATGCCCAAAATCTCGCCGTCTGTCCTCGACCTTGGCGAGTTTTCGCGAAATATCGCCAAATTTGGCGATAGTCAGTCATTGGGTCCATGCCCAAAGTATCGCCATTTGTTATCGTTCTTGGCGAGTTTTGGCGGAATATCGCCAAATTTGGCGATAATCTGTCATTGTTTGGTTCATGCTTAAAATCTCGCCAAATGTCGTCGACATTGACGAGTTTCGCCGAAATATCGCCAAATTTGGCGCCAAAAATTATTTCCTATTTTGTATAACTCTAAAACTTTAACCCGTAGATTTTTTAACTTTGTATTTAGAACTATTGTAATATCTAACTGTTTTCAATATCTTTTTTGACAGCAATCGACTGAGAATTTATTTACAGGGTGAGCCAAATGACTTTGAATACATTGAGGTGTATAGATGCATTCAATTCATTGAAAGTCTGTGGTCAATGACTACTTTGGCTATCCCCAAAATCTCGCTGACTATCTCAAGTTTGTCGGCTTTTGGTGAAATATCGCCAAATAAAGTGTCAGAAGGAAATCTTTCAAATTGAACTCAGCTTGGCGATATCGAAATATTTGGCTGGAAATCGCTAAACCTTACTATTATTGATATTTTATCTCTTCCAAACAAATAAATTTAGAGGAAGTGCATCGAAAATATTTTTGATCTAATGGACGTGCAAGGAAGTCATGTGTTGGACACATCAGATTTTACGTAGTATAAGGAAGTAATGTGATCCCGAAAAATTTTGGGGGCCAAATCTCGACAAAAAAACCGAATTTGACTACCTCTAAATTTAATTTAAAATAATTTTTCGATGCATCTCATCGTAGGCTAGCATGCACGATCCTATTAACGCGTCTGCAACTCATTTTGACCAGCGGCGAGTCTACTGTGGCCAGTTTTTCCATGCCGTCTGTACGTACGTACGTACGTATGTATGTAACTCGCATATCTCAAAAACTATTGGTCGTAAAATGTTGAGATTTGATATTTAGGATTTTTCTATGATCTAGTTGTGCACCTCCCCTTTTGGTGGCAATCGAATGGATAGTTTATGTACAGGACCACCCAAAAGATTCGAAATACATTACGCTCTATGGGCCGAAATTCATTAAACTCGCCTAACTCAAAAGCTATTGGGCGTAGAATGTCGAAACTTCATATTTTGGATAGTTGTAACATCTAGTAGTGCACCTCCCCTTTTGGTTCCATTCGACTGGATAGTTTATCTACAGGACCGCCCAAAAGATTCGAAATAAATTACGCTCTAACGGCCGAAATTCATCAAAGCGTTTTTTAGAGGTATTGGGCTATTTTAAACGACTCAGAAGTGATATATGCTGTAAAGAGTTAGAAAATGAATTTCTCCATTAAAAAAAGTGTCTTTATCATTTATAGTTCTGATACAGGAACACTCAAAAGATTTCCAATACATTACGGTCAATGGCAATTTTAGGGGCATTCATCCATTTCAAGCACAATACCGTCCTACCACATAAGTTAGGTAATGGTCCGACCACGGTCACGTGCCTCCCTCAAGAACTATGCCAAAAGTCGCCAAGCTTGGCGACTTTTGGTGTACGTGTGTGCATATTTAACTCTCAAATCTCAAAAATTATTATGAAATATCATATATAAGAATGTTGTAACATCTAGTTGTGCATCTCGATTTTTGGTTCCAATCTACCCAATTTACAGGACCACCGGAAAGAATTTCAGTACTTTAATGTCTATGGACATCTTCAATATAATACTACTGTAGAAAGTCATTGTTTGGTACATGCCCAAAATCTCGCCGTCTGTCCTCGACCTTGGCGAGTTTATGGGAAATATCGCCAAATTTGGCGATAGTCAGTCATTTGGTCCATGCCCAAAGTATCGCCATTTGTCATCGTTCTTGGCGTGTTTTGGCGAAATATCGCCAAATTTGGCGATAATCTGTCATTGTTAGGTTCATGCTTAAAATCTCGCCAAATGTCGTCGATATTGACGAGTTTCGCCGAAATATCGCCAAATTTGGCGCTAAAAATTATTTCGTATTTTGTATAACTCTAAAACTAACCCGTAGATTTTTTAACTTTTGTATTTAGAACTATTGTAATATCTAACTGTTTTCAATATCTTTTTTGACAGCAATCGACTGAGAATTTATTTACAGGGTGAGCCAAATGACTTTGAATACATTGAGGTGTATGGATGCATTCAATTCATTGAAAGTCTGTGGTCAATGACTACTTTGGCTGTCCCCAAAATCTCGCAGACTATCTCAAGTTTGTCGGCTTTTGGTGAAATATCGCCAAATAAAGTGTCAGAAGGAAATCTTTCAAATTGAACTCAGCTTGGCGATATCGAACTATTTGGCTGGAAATCGCTAAACCTTACTATTATTGATATTTTATCTCTTTCAAACAAATAAATTTAGAGGAAGTGCGTCGAAAATATTTTTGATCTAATGGACGTGCAAGGAAGTCATGTGTTGGACACATCAGATTTTTTTCATTGCATTTTTCATACTGGGTTGTTTTACAGTTGAGCGAAAAAATTGCAGCAGACGTTTACAGTTACTGCGGAAATTTAAAGTTTTGTTGTGAGCTGAATAGTTTTTGCTGCCAGCTAATGCTCACGGCATTATATGCTGCGAGCCAGTGGCACACCCAGAATTTTAGTGTAGGGGATACTTACAAATTCGGCTGAACGCGGTTATAGTGACATCGATAATAGTTACAACTCTCTTATAACGTCGAAATATTCGGTACCAGTTGACTTGCTCATAGAACACAATTCCGCTATCAGTGTTACTCGTTATAATATAATTATCGGATCTTTTCAGTTATGTTGTAACCAGTGGCAGCCCGTGGTCAAAAATGTTAGTGCAGCCGGAAGCATATGAGTCCCCCCCCCCTTTCCTCCGGAGAGGATTGGAAAATCTTTGTTACTGAATTCGAAAGCTGGCGGATTAAGCCCTCACCGAGGGGAGAAAAAAGAAAAAAAAGAAATTAATAAAAAATGTCAGAGATCCTATTTTACTTCCATAAATTGGACATAAATTTCAACCAGCCGCTCTTATCCTCAAAATTGCATTCATCCGTGTCTGATTCGAAGTTTCCTTAGAATTTTCTTTTGTAACGATAACTTTAGAAGGAAAGAAAAAAAAAAGAAAA